>RPOG01000324.1:0-445206 GCA_008086565.1 Thalassoma bifasciatum
TAACCCTTTGATCCACAGCTATAGAGCTTAAAAAACTAACCTACATTTTAAGCAAACAGTCTGTGATGTTGCGTTGACCACTGCTAACCTTTCCTATACAGCCTTGATGTGTAGGGAAAAAGAGGGCACTTATACAACATGCTGAAGACGGCATCTATAACAGATGCAGCTCAAATCCTAATCTCAAGGATCTCTGGACTTAATACACATGGAAGGAAAACTCAGACTGTTTTCTCATCAGATGCATTTCATCAACTGATGTGACCAAAGTCGGTTTCACCACTGAGCCAAAGGATCAAAGTTTTGAAATGGAAAATCAGGGTAAGTAGTAGAAGAGGAGTGAGTTCAGTCTGTAATCTACACCTCATCTTTTATTAAAGGTAGGGTCTGCAGGATTTTCTGAAAAAATGAAATGTCAACTTTAAAGGAATAATTCTGTTCGATCATCATCTATGAGCCTCTGTACATGTGTGTTAGTTTCTGTTTCTGCCTGCGGTCAACAACACAGACAGAGAAAATGCTACATACCCCTCTTCCACCAGTTCTGGTTCATTGCTGGTGCTAGGGCTCAGTTGGTTCTGATTCCATTCTACCAAAGAACTGTTTTTTGTTATTCTGTCGGCGAGTGCCAAGTTGGAGCCACGTCATTGCGTCATCTGAAAACGTCAGTACGCCACTAAGTCTCAGCCTTCGTTGCACTGTGGTCGCGGAGCTGGAAGTCACACTGTTTACAGCTGTTGTCTTCATATAGATAGTGCTGGAGATGCTTAAAAAAGCAGAGATTTATTTCTGTGTTTCTTGTGGTGGCTCTCTCTGCTTTCTGTACGCTATACGGAGTGAGCACGTCAGTTTGTGTGTGTGTGTGTGTGTGTGTTTATGGATGTTGCCTTAATGAAAGTTCAGTGGATAAAGAAGTCTTCACTTTGCAGAGATAGGGGATGTATTGTTTACATTGTGTAGCCAGTTTAACAGATTTTTTGAAGTTGCAAAACTTGCACAATAAAAGGTTCTGTATTTTAACCGCAACAGTCATGCATTCTGATTCCTTCACTTCATTAGAATTATGAGTGCCACCTCTTTGTGAACAGCAGCATTTGTCGAGCCATTCAAACCTGTGTTAATAATACTATGTACAAAACAAAATGATAAAACAAAAACCTTTCTATCACTCATGGTTAGTGGTTGGGTGAAGACATTTATTGAAAAAAATAATTAGTTTACTCTTTTTAAGTCATGATGACAACAGAAATTTCAAGAATGACCCTGTTAAGAAGTTTACACACTCTGGTGATTTTGTCCTGATAAATATACAAAAGTGAACACAAATGTGTTTGAATGTCTACTAAAGGTAACCATCCTCACCTGTGATCTATTTGCTTGTCATCAGTGTGTGTGTATAATAAAATGAACAGGGTCATTTGTGAAGTTTCTGTTGTCATTATGATTTAAAAAGAGTAAACACAGTTGTTTGCTAATAAATGTCTTCACCCAACTTCTAACCATGAGTGACAGAAATGTTTTTGTGTTACCATTCACATTTTCTGAGAAAAGGCCAAAAAAATCAGAAAATTCTGCTGGAAGGGGTGTAAACTTTTAGGCACAAGCATATAGTCTGGACAGTGGGCGCTAATGTTCTTCTACAATATTCACTCCTCATGATGACAGAAAAATATGTCACTCTAAGCAAATTTACTGCAGTAATCATTTTCTAGATAATTAAAAAATGAGGTTAACACTCAGTCATGTATGAAAAAAATAAAAACATCAATACACTGATATAATTTTGAAAAATACCATGATATCACTTTTTGGCCATACCACCCAGTCCTATTCAGGAGCTTGTTGTTTTCCTGTTTCTCTGCCAGTTTGTTGTCAACCCCACCCTCTATTTCATGTTGATCCCTTCCTTGTGGTAATCTTGATTGAAATCCCCCTGAGAGTAATGTGTAAATGTCCTGTTGGTAATGATGGACCTCCAGCATCTTGACAAAGAAGAAGAGACTTTGAATTGACATACAACTGCTAAAGCAAGTTTTTAGTTGCACTTGCATAGGACTGGCTATTAATAATGTTTGATTAAAAGCCAAACACTCATCAGACAATAGCAGATGGGCTCTGCGATGGTGTTATAGCCAATGTGCTCCACTTCTTCCTCTGCACGCTGTTTTCCTGCATACAATCAAAGCTGCTGGATAATTAAAGTCAGACTACAAAAGAAACTAGAACACTTCCAAAACATTTCCACTCTTCTCCCTATACCGTCGACATTTTCTGCAGAATCTGTGAAAACAGATAATGTCTGTGACAACGCCGGTCTTTTCACCCTGTTTTTCAGTAGATCTTGTTATTTCTTCTTTGATTTCAATTTTGCCAACTCCCTTGGCACTAAATAACCAGCCTTCTGCTTTGACTTTCTGTAGTTATGAATTCAGTTGACGGTCTACTTTTAGTTTCTTTCCCTGTGTGAGTTCAAGACACGATACACTTCCCCTTTGATTTGTCTTTTACCCCTTTATGATTGATAGAAAATCTAAGCATAAGGCACAGTCATGTCTTGATTCTCATATGTTTATGTGAGTATAAGTGTTTTGTTCAATTATATAAAGATAAAAACAAAACTGTAGCTACTGTGACTGATAAGACTTGACTGGAGGCCCCTTTAAAACATTTTTTGACTTTTTCCATGATGTTTATCCGTCTCCTCTCCTCTCCACCCACATTGCCCTGTGTAATTTTCTCTAAACAGTCCCTTTGTCTTCATAATCAATACACAATAACAAAGTGACAAACCTTTCTTTCTTGTATTAAGGATTGGGTCATGATTTCTCAGATGGGTACATTTCTCTCTCAAACATCACGACAAACAGACGATCAATAAGGGATGCGGGGAAGAGAGGATTTGTAATGAGAGTGTCTCTCACGGCACAGTGAGACTGTCTGATTACTATTGGCAGAATATAACACGATGAAAAAGAGCCTCTCCATGTACGGGATGACACTTCACCTTGTGAGCCTCATCACTTTCTGTCTTAAGTTTTCTTGGGGAGCAAACACATGCCAGATGGGAATATTTCAGAGAAGCAGAGAAAATGAGGACGGATTCATCTCCAAATGGGAAGTCGAGGGAGCCAAAAAAGTCGACTTCAAAATGCACAGGTCATGAGCGCAAACAAGAACGTTGGAGAACTTAAGTAGGGTACACAGAAAGTCAAAGGAAATCTGACAGTGGAGATAACGGGGAAGGAAACGACTTAGATTTAAAGCTCGGACATGGATCGCTCCATCATATTCTTTGCCAAAGAAAGAAGGAGAGATGATGAAGAATACATTGTCTCACCCAAAACAGTGAGTAGACAAACAAGACGTGTCTCTTAGAGCATACATGAAACATGGTTAATTGAAATCCCATTGAATATAAAGTCTCTAAGCCGTCAAGAAATTATGTTCTGTTACTACTTTTCGTTTCTCAACCCAGATTTTTGTAGAATGAAGCAACAACAGTAACAGTGACACGACTGTTTGAAACATGATAACAATCAAACTTTGTAAACCTAGTTTGTAGTTACGTGTCCAGAAGGTCAGCAGATAATCTGTTCAGTACTGCTTACAGCCCGGTGCTCTGACACATGTCCATAATGTGTTAAGTTAGTGATCCTGCTTATGTCCTACCAGTGCTGGTCCACCAAGTCCAACCTCACCAAGCAGAGCAAACCTGACTCTTATTTTTATTGACGGACTTGACCGTTACTGACACGTTTGGCTTTTCTTGCTGAATCCTGGCTGTGAGAAACCAGAGAGCGCTTCTTCATCAGACAGCTGGGCCAAATTAACTCTGGGGAGGGTGGCACTTGAAACCCTCAGTATAGCTTGAATAAGGACATCACTAAGTCTGGAACTTTGAAAGCTGGTATTACTTTCCCAGTCCTAACAGCCAGACCAAGAATGCAGCAGGCTGGATTCTTCTATAAATTGATATCAAGCGATGAGCCGTACGAAATGGTTTAACCATTTAAGTATAAGACCCCTGCTTACGAGCAGCCACTCTCAACCTTGGGGCTCTGACTCCAACGGGGGTTGTGAGATGATTTCTTGGGGTCTCCAAATCATTTTGGGAAAAAAAAACTTAAATCAATGCACACAGTCACATATGTATATTCATATCTAAGTACATATGTAACACTAGGGCTGAATGGTTTTAGAAAATGTGATTGTGATTCATGTGATTTTTCTGGCAGATATTGCGATTTCAATTCATATCACGATTTTCTTCAAATCAAGCTTCAGCAAAGTATTCACAATGTACAGTGACATTTACAATCTTGACAGAAAATTACATTATGCCATCGAAACATAAAAAGCTATTACTCCTATGCAAGGATGAAATCTGAAGGTAAGAAGTGTCTCCAAACGTATTTATTAACAAAAAACCTTCAGTTATAAGAACTAAGGAGCTAAAATACCCATCTTTGAATCTTAACTCTTATAAATAATTTAGTGCAAAATATCCTTAATTGTGTTAAGTTTAAGAAAAAGGAATCAATAAAGTAAAAAATAATTTCAAAAAAAGTTAGATAAGTAATAATAAGAAAAACAAAATTCAACAATCCCAAGGAAAAAAGGATCTCACCCAACAATCTTATACCCAAGGCATGTGTGTGTGTGAAACAGCTTACACAGCAGATCCTGGGTCAGTCAGGAGTGTGGGAAAAAAACACTGGAGCTTCGGCAATCACATGATCACGATGTTTGAAACTGCGATTCCAATCAAAAAATGATAATATGCTCAGTGCTATGTACCACACTATGGTTATCAGTGACTGTTACTTTAACTGTGCCGGTCTGGAAGCTCTGTTGCTTGTAAATTAGGTTTGGTTGCATATCTAACTAAAAAAAAAACAGTTAATGGTTTCCTCAAATGTGATCCCATTTGCACTACAGCACAGTTTTTGGTACATTTAACTCTGTGCATGCTAATATCACATGTTCAAGAGCTGGAAAATCCTTTTATGAACCAGGCCTCCAAAGTTTTGTCAAAATAAACTGTCACTGCACTTTAGTATAGTTCACATTGCTGTGAGTGGGTAAGTATCCAGAAAAAAAACCTTCTCTTTCACATTTCACAAGCTAAAATATTCATCAAACTTGAAAACTTGTTAGGGAATATATGTAGCATTAAGTCTCTCGGGGAGTATCAGATGCATTATTGAAGCATAGCAACACATCTGGAAGGTAATGAAAACCCTGACGTTAAAAAGAGACTTGCATAGAAGAAGGTGGTATGGGAGGAAGTATAGACAGATGGAGAGCTCACCTTTAGAACCTGTTCCAGGTCCTCAACTTTGCCTTGAAGCTGGCTCCTCTGCTGCTGGGCCACGTCCCTCTCCTGGCTCACTACAGCAAACGTCTGTCTCAGCTGGTCATAGTCTGATTGTACCTAAATGAGCAGAAAGAGTCCAGATGCAAAGGAGGGAAGGACAAGAAAATTAAATGAGCAAAAGGAGGTTAAGAGGATTATTAACTATGTGGATATAAAAGCTGTTGAAAATAGTAACAGGCAGACAGACAAACAAAACACAAAGTGAAGGTACGATTTGATTCCTCTGGTTTACTTGAAGAGGCTCAAAATGTGCCCATTATTCTGTTTTTAAAGACAAAACAAGCATGCAGTTTTTATGAGGTTTGCTCTTGCAGCAGACCTACTTTTCCTTTATGAATAGGGTTTTTTTTCTTCTTTTTTGACTGGAGGGTTGATCTGGAGTTCATAGTCTGAAGAAAATTAATCAGCACATTTTTCGTTTAGCCTTGATGAGACGGAGCTGCTGACTGGAGCGTTCTGCCTCTCCCTTCTTCATCAGTCAGAGGCCTAAAGCTAAGCTGGTTCCTCTAAAGGTAGCCTCGTAGGATGGAGTAAAATCGTCCCACAGCCATACACCAGACATCTCATTAATTAACTAAAGTGATGAGCGCAGAAAAGATAAGCTCCCTTCTGCAAAGAGCATAAAACTAGACTGTTGCAAAAGAAATTAGCTCATTCATATTGAGGAATTTAAGACTGGAGCTGGACACTTAGGCTCTTACCATCTGAGCTATAATTACATTACAACCATGAATATTATTCTAATGGAAAAGTAAATGACAAAAACAATAATTAAAGTACTTATCTTGATACTCGAAGTCATTTGATTACTTAAGATGAACTGAATCAGGAAAGAATAACCAATTAAACCAAAGCAACTCACTTTCCTTTATCATTTTCTGAGTCATTCTGGTCACTAATCAAAGAGATAAGGATCAGAAAGCACAGTCAAATCCACACAAACATGGATGGAAGTATCTGTAGAAAGTTGCATCATTTGTTTGTTTGCTGCTGAAGATGTAGCTAGTAAGCAGCCTGCTAGAGGCCTTACTGTCATCTTCATAGAGAACTTTCTGTGAGTCTCTAAGACGTCTCAAAAAGCTGCACAATGTCGTTTATGTCTATTATAGACAGAATAAAGACAAAGCAATTTCATCTAGTCCCTGGACCAATGACTTTGGCAAATATTTCAAGCCTTTACTTTTTGAAAAGTTGATAAATGATGAATTTCACATCGTGAAAACCCTGAATTTAATGTCTCAGAAAATTGCAAAACTACATGAGATTGACAAAAAAAAAAAGATGTTTTAAACAAAAATGTCAGGCCTCTGAACATTTTTGCTACTTTCTGACTATTTTCCAAGCTTCTCCCAATTTTCTCCACTTTTTGCCGCCTCAAACTTACTTCTTTTTCTTCTTCTTGCTGTTTTTGTCACTTCACACCACTTAGATTGTTTTCCCTGCAAAGGTAGTTTTTCAACAATTTGGCTCTTTGGTGGAGCAGGGTTGAGTAACTGATGTAGAGCATAAAATATCTAATGTAAAAAAAAGGCTATACCTGTTATTCTAACACATTGAGGTGAAAGAAATATTGCACTCCCTGCGATTTGAAAACTGTAGGCGATATTGCGATTTTATCTAGTTTTCAATTAATTGCCAAGCCCTACACTAAACATGTTTATTGCTGCTATGAAATTCCCTTTTATTTTGGTTTAGTGTGTTTGTGGTTTCTGGTACCTCCAACCCAGAGCCAGCTTCAAGCACACATGAGACGAACTGCAGTTTTTCGCACTTCTTCATTGCTCATACAAGTAGACATATTTCTGTGTGCAGGAAAGCAAACTTTGTACGCCTCCAAGACCATAAATTCTCGTCACACGAAGCACCAGAGCAAACAACAAAACCCTGAGTTAGTTACTCAAGAGCTCAGTGCTGCAAACACAGAAGATCCGGGTGTAATTCAGGTTAGCTCAGCAGGGTAAATTTATGAGAGAATTGAAGCAAAAAAGCCGTTAGTCACTAAAAACTCATTACTTTCATAATGCTCAGTAATTCAACAATCCAGTTTCTTGTAGAAACCTGCAATTGTGACTAGTTACAAATTTTCACTAAGTTGCCTACAGGCTCTTCTCTGTCCTCCCTCTGAGCACAGTCCAGTACATGCCCCCTGTGTCTCTGCCATGAGCTCCTTTTACATGCCTGTCACACTTCTTCATGCTATATATCTGCCAGGATCAGCTGCACTTTGTTGGTGCACAGATGGCTTTTTTTTTTTCTTTTTTTGTGGCACACTGGAGCAAAAAGCTTCGAGCTGAGTCCCTGGACACGTGTCAAATCTGCCCCCTCTGTGAGAAACACTATAAGCACCAGAGTAGCTAATCGCCTACCATCACAGACTGTCTGATGTGTGTGTGTGTGTGTGTGTTGTGGGAGACTTTGGCTATCTGTGCCAATAATGACACAATCACAGGCAAACACACTAAGTAAAGTTGTGTATGTACAGGAAGAACTCACAGGATAAATACCATGTTTACCAAATAAGTAGGTTATTTAGCTATCCATATTTCTATCAGGGCTGCACAATATATCGCTTCGGCATTGTCAACAATGTCCACACATCCAACACTTGGATCATAAGATTATGCAGTTTTGTCTGAGCCTTTAAGATTATGTTGCCTGTCTACGCCCAATCACATTGCTAATAGGTCTAAATAAATAACCATCTATTTG
Organism: Thalassoma bifasciatum; assembly: GCA_008086565.1. Taxonomy (NCBI): domain Eukaryota; kingdom Metazoa; phylum Chordata; class Actinopteri; order Labriformes; family Labridae; genus Thalassoma; species Thalassoma bifasciatum. The sequence continues at coordinate 8,087 of RPOG01000324.1, forward strand.
GATATTTTACTACATTGCATACAACAACTAGCAGTTACAGCACCTTCTTGGCGCTTTGTCATATCACCTGTCAATATCAGGGTTGGGCAGAGTGACGTGCAGCATGAATGGTCAAACAACTGAATGTGAGTGGAGCATGGCAGAGATTTGGACAATCTGACAGTTTCCTTATAGTTAACATCACATAAGGTGCTTTGTTGAACATTTTCAGGGTCAAGGGCTTCCAGTTCTGTGCGTTCAGCTTTGTCCTCACTCAGAACAGGCCCTCTGTTTATTTTTGGGGTCTAGTTTTTGCTCTTCTGGTCACCCATTTTATTGTTTATTTCAAGTCTTCCTTCCAACACCTTATGATTTCACAAAGTACAGTAAAACTTAAAACATTCATAGTTTAATGTCCAAGTACACCTTTACCTACAGTTTGCTTTGCTTCCTGCAGAAATTCCCTTTTTCTATTAACCAAGGCGGACTGTACTTCCAAAATGCGTTGTTGTTGTTGTTGTTGTTCTGGAAATGTCTCTAAACATTACTTTTCATGGATTCATATCTCTGAAAAAAGATTATTCAAGCCTACAAAAAAGGCAAAATGCAGGAGGAGGACAAACTGCTCGGCCTGCGCATGCTGAAGGGGCACACCATGTTTAGAGTCCTAATAAATATTCTCATGATGTTATTTGGTCGCAGGAAACTCAAATGATGGAAGCCCTGTGCTGGTTCACCCGCTGTAAGAAGAATCACCTGTGGGATATTACAGATAAATATCAATAGTCAACTGGTATCAACATGATTAATACTCTTTGCAAACCCAAATATTGTTCATGGAGACAGAGACAATCAGGTGAGAGTGTTTTCACGTCAGGGAGAACTCAGTTGAGCAACTTGAAACAGTAAACCTATTTTTTTTTTTGTTTGCAATATACATCACAGGGAACAAAAAATTGCGATATAATTTTTCCCAATATCCCGCTGCCTCACTATTTACAGTTGTGCCCAAAAGTTTACACCCCCCAGCAGAATTTCAGATTTTTTGGCCTTTTCTCAGAAAATATGAATGAAAGAGTAAACACAGTTGTTTGTAAATGAATGTCTTTACCCAACCTCTAACCATGAGTGACAGAAAGGTTTTTGTGTTAGCATTCAAATTTTCTGAGAAAAGGTGAAAAAATTCAGGAAATTCTGCTGGAGGGGGATGTAAACTTTTAGGCACAACTGTATCTATCAATCAACCTTTCTATCTATGTATCACATACTGTGTGGCTTAGTTTTCCCACAAGTCCAAAGTAAATCAGATTGCTCCATTGCTCATGGGCTGGTTGACCACATTGATGCGTGAGAGACTTACCTGTTCATACTTAGTTGCCTTCAGGTGATGGTTGATCAGCTCAAGGCTCAGACGGTTTTTCTCCTGCAGGGCAGCATGGAGCTTTGCTTTCTGCACAGGTGAAAGAAGAGAAAGATGGTTTTTACATTATTGTACATCGTCCTCTTTAAAAGGACTTCTCTGTCTCTGCATCATGTAGGCATGTAACACAGCGTAACCCCATCCTAAAACTATTATATAAGCGAGAGATGAAAGACTCAGGTTAGCGCCAGTCCCTCCCTTCTTCTTCTATGCATGTGTGTGTGTGTGTGTGTGTGTGCAGGACTAAGCTCTTCTTTAAGATGCTGTCTGCAGGACAAAACCCACAGCTGCATACTGTCACCCTCCATTTGGTATGTAGCATGAAGAATGGAGGGAGGAGTGGAAAATAGGGGGGAACAGGAAGAGGGAGATAAGAAGAGAGAGAGAGGGACAGGGGTTAGAGGAAGGAAACTGAGACAGACAGAGGGAAAGGTATAAGGGAGGAATATTCCAGTGAAAACAAACAGACTATGAAGGGAAGGAGAAAGAAGCTGAATGCTAAATGAGGAAAATAAGCAGATAATGCCAGCTCAAGATTAAGTTGCACACCACGTAAAAGGGATTGAAAAGAGGTGTGCACTTTCTGTCTGCACTCCCCAATGCTCGGATTCACATTCAGAAGTTGTCATGCCGCTGGTGCTGCAGGTACTCAAGCATTACATAATTACGCCAGACTCAAACTAGGGCAATGCTCTCCTCCTATCACAGCTCTGAGCATTCAAGAGTGATCTCACTGTGACTGGTCATATCCTGGCACATAATACCACTCCATGCTACTGCACTGAGCTTATACTGTTGATTGCCATTCTCAGCATTTGGACTATAATATGAGGATGAGTAATTAAGACCAACCAGCCTTTTACTCTCCTTAATTTTATCTCTAAACAAACAGCAACACATCTTACTGATCTAAAAATATCGGCCTGAATAAATAAAACTATGTAGATTAGCAGACATCAAAAGAGAATGCAGTTGAGACGCCTTCCTAATATGTGCATAAATGCACTCAAGCTCCAAAAAGACAGCTGTCAGTGTTGCTTTTTCTGCATGAGTAAGTGGCAGCATTTAAATTTTGAAAGAGAAATTCAAGCCATCTATACCAGATTGTGCACAAGAAGAAGAAAAAAAAGCAGTGAAGAAAATCAAGATTCTGATAAATCTGGGAAGCAAAAGCTAGAGAATGAAGGGCCAGTCAGGTTCATCCATCTCTTCATGTGTAGGCAGAGAGACGGGCAGGGCTGTCGCAGGCCGACACAATCAAACTGAGACACAGATCCAGAACAGACAAGGACAGGGAGACGCAAAGACTGGTGAGTGAGTTCACTTGCTGCTCTTATTGTGTAACACTGTCGCTGCATCGCATCACTACAGACTACAGAGCCAAACCAGCGAACCACACCTCGCTTCAGGAGCAGACAGAATACGGCTCTCCCGCCATTGTCTGGTAATTATAGAGACATTGTACGTCAAGAGGTGCCAGCTGGGGCCTGTGCAGACACCCCAGGACATGGCCTTGTAGTTGACACCATAAGGAAGTGCGGCAGGGGCTGGAAGGGTTGGAGGTATAACTGGAAAGAAAGGTTAAGACTTTTAGGAGGTAGATGAAGTCAAGTTGGGCAAAAGAAAGTTTTAAGTTCAGTTGAAGGCTGCTGGAAGTGAAAAAAGAATAAATCCAAAGAAAGAAAGGGAGGAAGAGTGACCTTTTAAAGGCTTCTTTTTATTGGCCTCAGGAATGATGTCGGCTTCTCTGCTTCCTCCCACTTCCAGTGAATCACACATTCACAGCTCTGCTTAACACTCCATAACATCGTGTAAACACGGTGCTGTACTCCAAAGCCAGGGGACACTCACACAAATCCTGTGCCAATTTTATCTTCAATATGTGCAAATAAACATGAGGATCTGCTTCAAATATATAAAGGATATGTTAATTAGACGTGCTGTCAAGGAAAAAAATCACTTAACAGGGGATTAACAGCACTCTGAGGACATCTGTGCAGATCTGTGTTTGAGTGAAAGTGTGGCTCCAGCATGTGAGTGTGTGAATCTGTGCGTGGTTGTGAAATTGGTGATCCATATGTGCGTGCACACAAAGAGTGGACAGGCTGGGAGAGAAGACCTTAACACCACTAATGATTAATTCAGTTTGACAACTTCTTTCTTCCTTCCTCTTCTTTCTCTGCTCTTCATCACACAGACACACACTCATCCATGTCCTCTCTGTTCTATCACCACCCTGGTAATCATTCCCTCCTCCAAGCCAATAATTTAGCTGCTGGCCCTGAATCTGCTGTGTAGCTTTTAATCCATCCAGATCCTAGAAATTCCTCAAGTGAGATTGGCTATTTGCTTTCAGTTAAAATCAACTTTTTCAGGTTTATGTCATTTTCAATAGTCTGCTTGTAGCTTTCTTTGTATTAAGATATATACAGCACAGAAATAAATAACATTATGTACAGTATACAACCAACTTAAGTCAGCTCTGCCTTTTTACTTAGGATACAGGCAGAGCTGATGTACAAGTTTGATTATAAAACAAAACAGACACAATCAATCTTACCACTGCAAAGCCCATAATCAATGCTAAAAAACAGCTTTCTTACTGCAATGTAAAGCAATGAAAATTTTGAGGAAAAATGTGCCCTTACCCTGCCATTTTCGAAGTGAGACTTTTATGATTTTACCTAAGATACAGGGTAAAGTTTCTTAACAAATGTACTGAGCTACCTGGGATCTCTGTAGGTATCCCTAGGGTGATACACTTCTTATTGACAAGGGCCCTACAACAGTTGTCCCCAGAGGGGGTCAGGATCTCTTTTGGGGTTGTGAAACACTGATAGGGAGTGGCAAACTGCTTTCCAAAATAAAAAAAACCCACACAACTACCTATTTCACCAAACACCAAAAATATGGGTTACATTTGTCTTTTTTTTTAAGACACTTTTTGGGCTTTTTCACGCCTTTAATTGGATAGAGGAGGGCAGTGGATAGGATAGAGTAGGAAAGAGGGAGAGAGTGGGGAGTGACATGCGGGAAACAGGCCGCAGGTCGGATTTGAACCCAGGCCACTCGCTCAAGGGCAAACCTCATGGTGCGCAACCTAATCCACTAGGCCATCTGCGCCCCAACAAACGCAAAATGTTTGACTTGTTTTCGACTTATCAAAGATCTCCAAGGTGACTAAGCTGAGATAACAACTGTATCAATGGTAGGAGATTAATTTAGAAAGCTCAGCAATATTTGGATTGGCTCATTAACGCACGCCCATGCCCTTAGAAATGTGTTTAACTCAATACACTAAACTCTGTATGACATCCAGAAGAACTTCTATCACAGACAGAAGCAAACTTTGTCACTTCTGCATCTAAAGGACTGCGTAAATTTCTCCTTGCTATTTGGAATCAGTAAGACCTACTAATTATTAAAACTAAATTTGGTCCTTGTAAAATAAGTTATGTTTTTAGTGAGATTAGATAGCCACTGGTTTTTAGTTAAAAGTGTTGTGTCTCACATGTTGTTCATATCTTTAATTTTTTTGCACTGAAATGGGTTTAATGTTGTGGTATCATCATAAGATGAAATGGGAAGTGTATCTCAATGCGATTTAAGTTTTAAAAAAGTAAGTTTTATGGGTTTAAAAGTCAGAAATGTGATGTCCACATATGTGAACGCCAGGTCTTAGGAGGTTGAGTCAAAATTATGAGGCAAAAAGTCACTTTTTTTTTGGAGAAAATAATGACATTTCAACTTTTACCCTCATCTTTTTATCTCAAAATTTTGACTTCATATGGGCAGTAAAAAAAATCTCTACAATCAATACAATTTTTCATTTTTTTATTTTTAAGGCTTCTACACATAACTTATGTTTACTTTATAGTAAATCTCCACTTCAAACAGGAGTGTTATAAATAAATGTTTGGGTTACTAAGCTACTTAACTATTTTTGTAGTGTCTCCAAGGGGCCAGGTAAGGCGTCCTCTTTTTCAGGTTTTTAGAAGATGGTCACTCTAAGTAATTTGATTGGTGCTTTGGGTCATCTGATGAAAAGTGACAATGTTAGCTCTGGGTCAGGTGTGCCAACCATTTTGAGAGGTTGATGAAATGAAAATGAAGCCTCAGTTTTATGGTACTCAGCTTGGAAGCCACTTATTTCATGCTTTCAACACTAATCTCTGTCATGGCCTCTTATCTGGACTCAACCAAACATATTGTGGCTCACATGTTTCACGAAAAGGGGGGGAAAAGGAAACGAAAAAGACGGGAGTGAGGAGTCAAAGCATTGGTATTTGACTACCAAGATAAATTTTGGATTTTAAAAATATTTTTGCTTTTATATCAATTTTAGGCCCAATTCTGTTGTTAAATAAATCTTGAACAGTGTCCGTTTCTAACATCATGAGTATGTGTGAAGCATGTCTCTAGCGGAGGCAACCTTTACCGCTTCAATCCAGAAGAAGAGTCATTGTGGTAAGGGTACGATGAAGAGCAGAGGCTGAACCATAAATAACACCATTGCAACATATAAGATTAAGGCAACGCTTCTGGTCATTGTACCATCATGCGTCAGTGCCTCAGCCAGTCTGGGAAAAGCTGCTGCGTCATGTTTTTTCGACTCATCCCATTGCTCCTGTCCTAACCGGATCAGGAAGTTACTCTGACTGGGCCAACCAGACGGCAGTGTATAAAATGTCTATTTGGTTTGGAGTATTACCCACTACGCTGCTGTATGATGAAGAGCTCAGCAGAGAGTAATTGGAAATGATTGAATTTGAAGTACTCACTGAATGAACTGACATTTATTCATACAGACCCAAATTGGTTTAAGTATGAATGGTAACAATCTTAAAACAAGTCTCTCTCTTCCTCCCAGAGCACATACAGCTTTGTTTAATCAATGCAAATTTACTTCTCTCCATGACTGTATTGGGTGGTAAAGGCTTAAAATCCTGGACATGCTCTATTTCACAGAGATACCGCTTCCAGATTTATTTTAGGAAGTGTTGATGCTTTGTAACTGAGGATGTGCCAATTCAGAATAAAGTAGCCATTAATGGAAATAAATTAAAACATTCAAGTCTTGCCAACAGAAAATTACTTTGACAGGATTTTGGATCAGCTTAATATAGTGATAAAGGTGGCGGATCATGCTGCGAATATGAGCGTTCGCAGTGTAACGTTTGAGTAAGGAATCAGAGGCAGAGAAGTTCTGTTCTGGAAGAGATGAAGGATGAAAGCGTGGCTGCAGAGACTTCTACTACAGCTACAGCTGACCGTAAATGGGATTCTTGTGGGTAGTAGAATACTGCTGTTCCCCCTCAGCTCCTGAGGGGACTGTCATTAATCAGACGTCACAGTGGAAACACTTTGTTCCACTTGGAAAAGGCACTAACGACATGTGCTGACTTCAGTTGGAGCACCGGTTGAGTATGAGATATGGACCACGTGTATATTTAGTTTGAGAAGATAAATTGTGGTTTTAATGAAATGCATTTCAATATGAATATGGAGTTGTCTCTGCAGCATTTCAGAATCAGAATTAGAAATACTTTATTTATCCTGTTGGGGAAATTTAGTGTTGCCAGATGCTCATCACACAGTACAAGAGTAGAAAGGAATAATTAGGGATAAGAAGGGCAATAAGGAATGCAATAAAAAAAAATTATTAAATAAAATAGAATAAGCAATAAAATAAGATATAATAAAAACAAAATAGAAAAATAGAAAAAAATACTAAAAAAGTGTGCAATTGGTACAATAAGCAAGAAATAACCAATAAAATTACAGTAAGTGAACCAAAAATATTGCAGATATTGCACTTTTTAATTTAATTTTGTAATAATGTTGCATGCTATGTCTTGTATGTCTTTGTAACCTGCAACTGGATACTGTGAATTTCCCTCAGGATCAATAAAGTTTCTATCCAGATAAACAGATTCCTCTTTGATTTCCTCTGTTGATTACATTAACGTAAACACAGACTCATTGCAATATTATATTCAGTGATAGACTCCTCTTAAGGTTCCAGCTGACTAGTTTAATAGAAAATGAAGTTTATGTGTGTGCATAAAACTTGTATTGTTGTGCACTCAGAGTCATCATGGTCCCACCACAAAATGACTCTCCACTAAGCACTGCAACTGATCCCTGGAGCAGCCAGGACCATGGACAGCTCCCCCAGTGGAGATGCAGACAGTGTAAAAACTGAATGAAGTACTGAAAATATTTGCCCTGACATCATGAGTTCAACATTTGAAAAGAGCGATGGAAATGTTGCATTCTGTATAAGATTTCAGGTATCTCTCTTTTCACATGTTGATGTGAGGGTATGTTAGAGTTGATGTTTGACTGCTTCTGTTGATATTACACACACACTTAGATCCGCAGCACACACAGATATGATTGACCCAATATTGCAAATGTTAAAACCTTTTTTTTTTCCTTTTTTTTTTAGTAAGAAATTTTGTTTCTTAGTGGCTGTGACCTAGCACATGCAGAAGAGCAGCAAAATTGCCTCAAGATTAAAGCACGTATTTAACTTTTATAAAACATCTCATCTGCAAATGGAAGAGAAACAAATAAAGAGAGACAAAAACTCCAGGAAGCCAAGTCTCTTTTTTTTCTTCTTGTGACTCAACCTGATTTAAAGCAGTGATGACTTGGATTCAGATTAAAGCATTCACAGCATTAAGATGGTGAGGAGGACTCTAACCTCTCTTTTCACAAAGACTATTTTTTCTCAGGTTTTTAGTGCAAGGCTTCTTTGGGTGGTGCAAGGACTATAAGGGTGTCACCTGTGACACGTCTGCACGTCATCTTATTCAGCAACAGCTCCAAGATGACTAAAAATTGCCAACAACCATCGAGGGCAAGGCAAAGAAAAGCTCAGACCTCAATATTTTACAGATCTGTACCATGAAAGTAAGTGAGATAATAATATTTACCTTCTTCAGCTGTTGGTTACTGTATTCTTTGCAAGCAAACAAAGTACATCAACCCTGTGTTTACAATATCTAGCCAACAATTTTAGTTATTTCTTTTTAGTAAATATGCATTTATTTGATGCAGAAAACACTTATTTGAATAAATGAGTAAGGATTTAGATGTTATTTTTACTGCAACGTCTTGAAAATCAAGCAATGATTTTCCTGAAAATATGTGAGTGGATGATTTTATGTGAGCAGTCATTTTGAAAAGGGCCAAAAAACAACTTCAACTGACTATAGTGATATAGTAATCCTATATTCACCTATAGGTGGTAGAATACATTTTCCCCTTACAGGTTTTTAAAGAAACTATTTAACATGTTGATGAGGGAGAGACCTTTGAAACTCATGTCTCACATTTGATACATTTACCAGTATAGGGTTAAATTGTCATATTTTGAGATTTCACGATTAAACAAATTGACTTTTATTACCGCATAAAGACATACAAAAGAACCAAAAATTGTTACTGTTGAGCACCAATACTGATTCCCAAGCACTGGGCATCAGCGATGTATTGGTTTAAATGTGAATGGCACCCATCTTTACATTGCAAGTATATTTTTAAATTAATGGATCATGAACCACAACAAATAGAAACCCCAGTGCGCTGGAATGAAAAAGAACTATTAAGAGTTGCTTACTGCTTCATACTGTACCGCAGTATTATACGCAAGTAACAAAAAGGAAACTGTAAATGAATTAAAATGCATTGAACCACCAGACTGATCATTGAACTGTGGGATACAAAACCACTTTACTGTACAATGTATCCACAAAAGGACACTTCCAAGGTTGGTGTTAATTTTATTGCAGATGTATGATGGCACTGTGCATACCCACTTAAGGAACTGCTTATGAAAATGAGGGCCGTTTTGTGGATTTATTGTGTAGCATTAGTGAGGTCTTTGGTGAAGTGTTGGAGATGAAATATAACTCAGACTTTGTCCTCTGAAGGACTTATATGCCATATGCTGTTTCGCAATGCAAGGTGTGACTTCTAAATCTTCTGCCAAACACTAGTGTCTAGGCCAGGCATGTCCAAACTCAAGCTCGGGAGCGAATTGTGGCCCAAAGTCCATTTTCATGCGGCCCCAGCATTCATCCTACAATGAATGAATTATGTCACTTAAATTAATCCTCCTCTAAATAATGTGTACATGTACTGTTTCTGTCAGGTGCTTGAAGAAAAGCTAAAACTCTGTAACAACCTGCAGGAACTCCAGAACTCTTACAGCTGACGTGTTCAAAGAAATGCAGTTAGCGTGATGCAAAAATGCGCCTCATAAATGTTGAGAGTTAAAAAAACATAAGAGGCCTGGAGATTAAATTAAAGCAAAGACAAACATTGATGCATAAAATGGTTCAGAATGCAGGATGACAAATATTTGGGGCTAAAATGTTGTTGTAATAGTCTTTAAAAGAATCATGATCAAGTCCATTTCCTGAAAAAATGATGTGTTCAGTTCTCAGGCAAGATTTTATTACTTAGTTTTGTAATAACGGCACAAGAATTTTTGACTTAACTTAGACACTTATTTTTTTCAGAAATCCCCAAAAAGAAACTGTTCTCCTAGTATTCATATGTTACTTTCATTAACATTGAACATGTTAGTAAAAGCAGCTGGTTCTTCATCATTTTCAGGGTATTAAATGCCCTGGTCTAGGTGGTTGTTGCAGGTCTCAGGAACGTTGGGATCAACTAAATCAAGGTAGCTAACATTGTAAATTACTTCCATACCCTACTTACAACATGTGCATGACGCCTGAAAAACTCACTTGTAGTAACTGCACAGAGCATCCACCAAGATTCAGTGATTTACTTTATACTCTAAATAGGGCAGTTTACATGTTACCTAAACATTTTTGAGAAATTTCTGTCAGAACTTTAACTGCAACCTTTTCTTTGTGCTTGTTAGGAAGTGCAGCTCAGGGTGACTCCAAACGAAATGTCAACAATAGATTATTCATTAACCTGGGCCGAAAATATTCCCCTCTATGTGTCAACACATTATCAACTGACATTCATCCAACCTATGCCACCTATGTGTCTCCACAGGAGCCTCATTTATAAGTCATAGATGTGTTGCTCATCAATACTTTTTTGTTAGTCCCTGTATGAGGTTTGCATCTGTGTGTGTGTGTGTCTGTGTGCGTGTGTGTCTGTGTGTGCACATTTGTAACAGTCACTAGAGCTACGAGTGCATTTCAAACAAGTCTAAACTGTGGACGCAGATGGCAGTGAGTGAAGCTGATGCAGTGTTTGTGTGTTTCTGTGTGCATGCAGCCATGAATGGGTTGCATAACCAGCATCTCTAGGCATACATTGGCCTTAAGCTTTTGCTCACTTACAGTGTTCTAACCCTATCATATTAAATCCTAAAGACTCAAACCCCCTCAAATACATTTCAACGTGCGAGAAATTATATCACATATAAACATACACTGGCAATAAAAACAAAAGTTTTCATTATGAATAATACAGAAGCAATTAAAGGGAACCCCCTGTTGTTCATAGACATGTAAATACAGACTAGAAAAAAAAAAACAGAAAGAGCCTGAATATAAAATATGACTCACTCCTGCAGATTTAATAATGTGGATCAAACACAGTTTGAAAGGAAGCTCAGCCTACACAGTCACAGATGTTTAATATTAACGCCTAAAGCCCAAAAGACTCCGCATCGGGTAAATGTGGCAGCCAAAATTTTATGCACATACAAAATCTTCTTACAGGGAAGAGGCAGTGTGTAGAAGAGCCTTTTGTGCACAGAAAGAGCAATAACCCACAATTTCAAGTGTTATGAACATACATTTGAGCACAAATAATAAGCTCTCAGAAACAAATACTTTGTTTTTTCACGATAAAACAGGTGAAGGAAATTCTTGACAGCTATGTTTTAATTTCTTTGTTTCTGGTCCAGTTATAAGCTCCAGTATTTTAGTGTGTGCGCATGTGAACTCCACTGTCAGCCTCTTACAGAACAGGAGACAATCCAGAGTTTATGGAAAAGACGGAGGAGAGGCAGGGAGATGCCGGCGTGACCGTCAGGAGAGATTAACTTCCCCACATAACACACATCCTCTCTCACCTTACTCTGCGACCTCCTCTGTCGCCTCCCCTGTTTCTCATCTGAGCCCTGCTTGGCTTCTGTATTGTTTGTACATGTGTGCTGCACATACAGCCAATAACTGTTATCTTTATTATGGTACAGCTAAATCAGTGCTTGCTGGAAACCTCCAAGTGTGCTTTGGGAGGCATGGGCGTGTACAGCTCTAAGAGGACATAAACAAGCCAAAAACTTATGTACTGCATATTTTTTCCACAGCAAGAGCTACATTTTATGTTGGAACTGCAAAATGAGGTTTGCAAATGCAGTTTGAAAGTCAATTTTAGCTATTGAAGAAACACTTTTTGGCTATTGAAGAAAAGAGCAAATACATAGTTGCAACCAATGCACACACATTTGAGAGGCTTGCAGGACTCAAAGATAAACTGCAAGGTGAAACTGCCACCACATGCAAACACCTTATAAGCAGAGGTAGGTACACTGTGTATTTTTAAACCGGCAGTGTGCTGCAGTGTGCTTTATCTGAATGACTTTTTTTGTAAAAGAATTGTGGAAAGAGTTCAGAAAACAAGACAGATAGATGATTTGTAAATACTCGATGTTTATTCTATCACTAAAGGAAACATTCACTGTTGGTCATCGACTGGTCTAGATAAAAAAATGGAATCTGCATCATGTCATTTCAAGCACTGTGAACTTGTTTGAGGTTTAAACATGATTATCTGATCTGTAGCAGATTAGTTATAAAGGCTTTTTGAGCACTAGCTGTTTGGAGTTGAGTGCAGTGACAGTCAAGGCTGGATTCAGTGTTTTTGGGGGGGGTTTTCACAGTAAAGACTCAATTTCTCATGAACACCATCGCCAACTGTTTTAAGGTTTGGAATCTTACAAAGATGTGTGCTTGTTTTAGAAACTATTGATAGAGAGAACATCTTCTTTTCAACACTACTCTTCTTTGTTCAACACAACTTTGGCAGAATGCAAAGCAACAAGGTAATATATTCATCAACAGTTCCATAGAGCTATAATTCGAAACGTGACAAAAAGCAAACCTTGTAAAACCAGTTTGTAGTTTAGTGTCCAGAGGCTGAGCAGACTATATGTTTAGTGTTACTCACAGCTCAGTGCACTGAGATGTGTCATGCTTGGGAATCTTCACTATGCCCTACCAGGGCTCATCTACCAACACCAACCTCACCAAGCAGAGCAAACCTAACCTGGCTCTTCATTTTCATTGATAATCTCTCAGGTTTGAACAGATCACTACAGTATAACTGCTGAATGTGAGTTGGAATGAACATTATCACAAACAGCTAAACCCATGTTTAAGCCCGTGCTCTATCACTCTCCTGTTTAGCTTTCTTCTTCTTCTCTGTCCATTTTCTTTGCCGTCTAGCTGTTTAGTGTGCCCCATTACTAACAAAAAAATCTAAGATATCCTTTTTCTTCAGGAAAAAGTCTCACTTCACACTTAATCAACTCACTTCAGACTACTTAACAGGTCCAGGCACAGATCAAACTTTTTATTCTACCCACTGTTCATGGATTTGTGTCCCCCTGGGAAAGTCCAACCAGACCATAGATACTGAGAAAATAAAGAATTTCGATGCTAATAATCACATTTTGACTGTGTATTAAAAATAGGAAATTACAAAAAGGTGAGACTTTTTAAGATCTCTTATAAAGACTTCACAGGACTGTTAGAAAGGAAATTGAGCAGCAGTGGAATACATTGGGTAGTTAGAGCTTGGAGGCATCTACAGACAGACACAGCAATAGCAGCAATCTTGCAAGTCTATTTGATGTCACACTGTGCAAGATGGGTCCAATAAAGTCTTGATCCCAATCTGTGTCAGACTATAGTGTCAGTTTTGAGGCTACTCACATGGTGTGATGAAAATATGATGAATGTGAGAGCTTTGACACAGATAGGACATATTTGAAATTGCAGCCAAATACAAGCCTTGGTCTTATCAAAGTCTGATGCAACGAAATAATAACTACATCAAAAGAATTCATTGTGCTTTTTCCGGTCAACCTTTATCCAAGAAAGCCCCATATGACACAGTATAACCTTTAATATTCAAAGAAGCAGTTATAGTTTGCAGCATTGAACTTATAAATATTGACATCTGGGGCAAAGTTGGATGCCAGATGTGAACTGTGTTTTCTGTAAATGTAATCCATTTTGAAGGTGGTCTGAACAGGGTCAGGGAGAGAAAAAGAGCATTTGTAAGCATATTAGTTCTGACCATGAACTTCGAGGTTCTCCAGCTGCTCTGTACGGGAAAAAAGCCCTCAGGGTGAAACATTGAACTCTCTTGAGAAAACACACACCCCATGGGGACCACTGGGATATGGGATTGTTCATAGTGAAGCGTGCGAGCACTGTAAGCACATACTGCGGAAAGCGGGCAATGATGTGAAATAGCGCTCTCATGACGTGGGCAGCTGAGCTTCCAGTCACATTGATGACATAACACGTTTGATGTGAACAGGACCTATTGTTCCCTCGGGCCACGCGGAGAGTATCAGAGGGGTGGAGAATAAGTTCTGAAGAAGATCAGTGTAATGCTAATAAAGAGCCCAAGAGCTGGTTGGGGATTACATGTGCGCTGATGGGCCTTCATGCTCACATAATGCTTGGGTAGACCTTTACACTCAGAATACACACGAGTGCACAAACAAATACACAAAAAAAACCATACACAGCCACACATGCAATAGACTGCATTTATGACTCAAGCACATACAACTATCATATTATGTACAAACACTATGCGCCATGAAGCCACATTTTCCTGTCACGTATTCCTATATGTGAACACACCCACTCACAATACTTACAAATCCACACTCACGTGACCTCAATCTGCGGCAAAACATACTGCACAGGTGCTAAATATTTCATATTTGACCCCATTGCACAGTTGCTAAAATGTACAGTACGCCAGAAATACACAGAGAGAGCCAGAGTGAAGGTTTCCTCACTGCTGTTTTCTGTGAGAGGTTTACAATCTTGTTCTATTCATGAAAAAAAATCGATCAGAAGTAGCGTCTCTTGTATATCACATTACAAAACAGGGCGTATGAGGACAGATTAAGGGACTTCTGCAATAGCAAACGGTGCAAACTGTGCATTTCATACTCATCAGCAGAAGCTTCAAAATGCTGCAGAGCATCCTCTTACAAAGAAAACACTCTGGGAGAACGTTATGCTAGTGTTGGCATCTTTCCATCGGCTGCAGGAGGTGAAGAATTCATTATCATATCTTTTTTGTTTTGATCAGAGAGGCACTAGAAATGAAAGTCCCTGAGTTCAGTTCTTAATTTACTTTAAGTATCTCCGGTCAGCTGCTCATCGCCTGCTGGATGATTCCAGAGCTCTGCATGAAACACAGATTGGATATTTGCAGAACTTTGAAAGACTTCCTTCCCTCATGTTGGGTCATGAAACTCAACCCCTTTTTTCTTTTTTGTCTTTTCACTTCCTTTATCATCCCTGTTTTATAAGATGCATTTTGCCAGTTTCCTCCATTCTTTTTATGTTGTTCTGAATACTATTGTTGTGAAGTGCTTTGTAACTTTTGTGCATCATAAATAAGTAATTTTTGAGTTTGTGTGTTTTTGGACGAATGCTTCTGTAAATGTAGGACATGAGCTAACAAATGGCTTTTCTTGAAAAGTGAAAACAAAAAATGGGACCAGCTAAAAGGCAAGTCTTCTAGACCAAATCATTTGAAGAGGGAGATTAATTTCTCTTATAAATATCCTGCATTTTTTAAGGTTCTTGAATTATTTTTCCACTTTTTGCCTGTGTAGTATGAAAGCTAAGAGGATACAGATATTTAGAGAGTAGAAGGTGAAGGCAGTAGTGCTTCAAAAGCCTGTGCAGTAGGTCTGTGTAGACATTTTCTAAACAGAAGTCCATGCAGAAAGCCTCAAAATGTAACATCACACTTAAAAATGAAGGTTTGAACCCAACAAGTTATATATATCGGGGTCATTTCCAGAAGGTTCTTCAATTTTTTTCAACAATCCAGCATGGTTGGCTGTTAGGCCAGCCTCAGGGAAGGGCCCTATAAATTCATGTATCAACCAATCCACAACCGATCTGCAATCCCCAGTCAATTGTCATTGTCCAATGATAATGTGTAAGTGCTAAGATCTACTATTCATCGAGTGTTCACTTGACGATGGCTCCAGAAGTAAAGAAAGTTACATACACACAAAGCCAAAAAAGACGTTTTCACAGCAGAAATAAACATTTTCACAGCCTGGTACAAAAACTTTCTCCTATATGAATTGTTAACTTTACTATCGGCACACATTTGGGGCTGATGTTTTTTTCTAACTCTAACTGATTTAAAATAGACTAAGATCACAGTTTTGCCCAATCAGAGGCACAGCTCAGCTCACCTGACTGACGGAGGCCTAATAGCTGTTGGCGTGGAGACTCACCTTTTCCCGATATGGCCGCACCAGCTGATTTACTCCAAACCTCCACATCGGAAAAAAAACGGGTGACATCACAAAGACTTCATCCATTTGTCCATTTATTATACAGCCTCTGGCAGCCAGTTAGTAGTCCATTTTTTACTACTTTTTGACTCTTTTCCAAGTTTTCTCTCAATTTTCAATTATGCTGCTTTTTGACCATTTTAGCCACCTTAAACTAATTTTTATTGCTACTTCTTGCCCACTTTTGCCACTTTTTACCACTTAGATTTTTTGTCTTGCAGTTTCACTTCAGAAAAGAAAATTTGCAGGTAGTTTTCAACAATTTGGCTCTCTGGTTGAACTGGGTGGAGTAACACTGGTGTAGAGCATAAAACATTTACTGCAAAAAAAATTACATCTGATATTCAGACAAATTTCAGATTAATATTGTGCCGTCTGAGATAAGAACATTGCAGCAGGCTATGCTACCACTGAATCTAATTTGCGATGAATTGCCCTGCCCTCGCCTGGAGGCATCTAAACAAAGTCAAGCATTGGAGTTTGTATTGTTCAAAATTTTGAGGCCAGTATTGTCACTCTTACTGCACATAAATATCAGCTCCAAACATTGGTTAATGGTTTCCATGACCACTAATAAGTGGTTACGGTTGTGAAAAAAGACATTGGTCTACCTCTGATCTGTACATTGCAACATTTCCTCTGACATCTCCCCTCTGTTCCTCTGCTGTGTGACACACATGTATCAACTCAAATTAAACAAAGAAAACACCAAAACAGGACCAAAAATAGCAGCTATGATGATTATCACACTGCCAACAAGTATTTTAGCCAAATATTGCAGAGTGAGGCAAAAGTACCTGGTGCTACCTACTATGACAGCTCCTCTAGTATGGAGTCTATGAAACACATACTCAAACTACTAGGCCAACCAGTGCCCCTCACATATTGGTTTTTTGAAAGTCACATAGCTCAGGAGGATCTTATATTTTGAAATAAGGAAAGTGAGCACTCACTACCAAGAAGAAAAAGTTGATCTGTTTCAACATCATCTGGATACAGAAAATAATCCCTTAGACTTTTGATGTACAGATTCACAGAATAATTGAGATAGACTGTTTGGTAACTTGTGTTTGTGTCTTAAATATTTGCTGCAGCACTGCATAGTGCATGCATGCGGCTGGATTTAAGGTCTCAAGTGAGCAGGACTCAGTGGCAGAGAGCAGTAGGTGACAGTTACAGCAGCACAGGTCCTGTCATGTCATCTGTATCCGAGCACGCTGGTCTGTCTGACATTGTGTACTCCTCTGTCCCTTCTCCCCCTCATCCAGTTGCCCTTGGTGTTCAGTCCACCAAAGGCTCCAGTCCTATGTTTAATCATTCAGGCTCTTACAGACACAAAACACAGAGGACTGGAGAGAAGCAAGACTGAAAAGCCTGAGTGAAGAGGAAGATAGCTGCACAAGATGGGGTACAATTTAGGAGAGAGAAGGTAATCGAGTAGTTATTTAGGGGAACAGACTGAGAGGGAAGTGAGATCATGAGAGAAAGAGAGATCGAGAACAGAGCCTAAAAATTACAAATGACAGTAGGAGGCAATTAGTGCCACGAAATTAACAGGCCTTTTATCAGCATGATCCTTCGCTAAAGGGCTCACAAAGCATGGCAGCGATAAAAACCAAATAGGCCACAAAATGAAGTTTTAGAAAGGGCACTTTGGTTTGGTACACTTTCCTGCACATATGCCAAAGCTATAAACAACATTGTACAACTCTGCTATGGGCTGTTGAAGCTTTATATCATGAAGAAACTACACATGTCCTCAAATGATACCAAGAGGAAAGAGAATGAAGAAGATACAGATGTGTTGGAGCCTGAACATCTGGAAATACAGACCCTGAATTAAAATCCCACGAGAGGTGAATCAGTGCTTAAACACCTTTCATTACTCATTTATTTCAGGGGATAAAAATCATTTTTCAAGAGTGAGTACATCTCCTCTATGCCAAGATAAATTAAGTGCTCATTGTATTTTCTTTTATTAAAGTGTATATGTATTTAGACTTCAATCTGACAAACCTTTTACTCCTGACATTCCCTCTCTTCCTCCTCTCACTTTGCTTCTTTGCCCCACCCTCCTCTCTTTGCTTTTCCTCCCTCTGCAGTGCTCTGTGTCTTTCCTTTAATATAACTTCTGTGTATCTTGAAAAGCTGCCAGGAAATGTGTGGAGGAAATGTTCCTTTATTGTTTCCCTCTCTGCCTCCTCCGCCGGCTAAATGACACCAACACTTATGGCGTGCATGCTAGCAATCAATAGAGCACTCACTCATATTCAGGCCCGTGTTAGTATTCAAAGCTACACATGGCTTACATGAACGCACGGACACGTGTACACACATGCACACACATGTACACTACAGGGGTTGGGGAAGGTGAGGGTGAGGGGATGATGGGGTTGCTATAGAAACTGTTTTCTTTCAGGTATGGAGTGTCAGCATGATAAAAAAGAAGTGATGAAGTATCACATTCAACGTATCTGATGCCCTTTGAATTGTCTGAACGTACGCCTGCAAACAAATACTGCAAACACCAGCTGTCTAATGTATTTGCTATATAAACTGCATGATTAATGAGCACGTATAAAAGAAAAAAAGCATAGTGAGGGTGCTCTCTGCTCATTAAAACACTGTATAAAACACTAAACCGCATCAATACCCCTCAAAAATACACTGTATTGAATCAATGCATTGTAGATGTAGGAAGAGCTTAAAAGCAGAGTTAGTGTGAGCATGGTGGAAACACAATGGGTGATGGAGGCATGAAGTCCAAGGACAGTATGGGAATATGCGAGCATAGTTTTGGAACAGTTCTCAAGAGAAAAATTATTTTCTTAAAGACAAATTTTTGACCAATCACAGAGTCAGCAAGAAAATAAAGTCACACTGGTTTACTGAGTGTGGCTTAAGTTATAGGAGCTAGCACTGTCAGTCTTTGGTTTTCTCTGCAGGTTAACATCCACATGCCTGTGCTACACATTGGGAGGATGGGCATTTTATACATTTATACTATCCAATAATTCACTTTGTGTGTGAACAATTCAATGATTAATCACTGTGGCACTTATGTTACTTTAATTTTGCACTTGACCTTGTTTATTATGCCAGAGAAGTTCTGCTTTAAAAATGAACATGCCCTGTGATTTCCCCCAGTTTTACTAGAACCTGCCTTTAATACTTTCTTCCATCTTTCCTAATGTTTTAAATGACCAATTAGCAAATAGTTTTTTCGAAAGGCTCCAGTCGTAGTGTGCAGCACATGTTGTGCAGCCAGGCCCTGATAAGGTATGGAGAAAAAATACATACACTGAAAGTAGGAAAAAAGTCACGTGTACTGTAAGAACCTTGAAATACATGAACAGCTTTTGAAATATCAAAACTCATCCTGAACACATACGGCTCCAGTTGAGTTATTACATGTTTGTTTTGAAAATACGATTTCATCTCTCTCTTCTAGATTAGAATACTGCAAAATGGCGCCATGCTAAATATACCATTTGTAACTGTCATATAATGGTCTGTCATCTGTGCTTGTTTACATCTGGGTAGGGGAGCGTCTCAGCATTATGGAAGTAGCCATTAAGCAGAGGTCCAGGCCCTGCTAGTGATTTTAGCAGAGCCAAAGCTCAGACCACACAGCTAACCCTGATCTAAAAACATGAAGCTTATGCAGAAGTGCTAAAATTTGTAGATGTAGGAGAGTCCCTTTGAGGGTGGCTGCAGAAACACTGGAATACCACAGATGCATTGAGTCAATGAGGAGGTTTTGACAGCAAAAATAAAAATACTTCTGGCCTGGTTAAAGAAATGTCTTGGGTCCAGTACACATGCTGTACCGGGAGGTGAATTCTCTTGTAACTCCATAGACGTGATCAAATTTATGAGTTTTTCCCATATAAGGGCATGGCTTTCTTGACTGAGACCAAACACCCTGTAGCTGTCTCCAAAGAGGTGAAAGGCCCACCTCATTACTACATCCTAACTCAAACAAACCAAAGCTGAGTTAAGCATTTCCTATATGACAGAAAGCTTCAAAACTCCATATCAGAAACAAACATGTGATGTCACGAAGATCATGTCCACAAGTTACACAGTCAATAGCTTGGACACAACATATGACCCGCATTTCAGGCTGATGATAAAAAAGAATATGTAATATGGAATTGTGTAACTATTGTAAATCTAGTGCCAAATACCCAAGTGTGGTGACATTTAGCCATTTAGTGGGAGGTGCACATTCATATTGAGTAGGTGTACGAACAAAGCGTTGTTTAAAATGAATTCAGTTACCCTGAGTGTATGTCAGTACACTGTCCTGATACAATAAGAAATAAGCCCACAAACAGTTTGGTACCAGCCGTGTCTATCATGTATAAATCAATGCTAGCAAATTGACTGTGTTGAAACTTTAGCAATTTTATTCATGTGTATTTTTCCAATCAAATTTAACCCAGGGTCAGCATATATCAGGACTTACAGAACTTGAGGTAAGGTCAAGGGATCAGTATTGGAGAGTTCAAAAATATGTGAATAAATCTCTTTAAAATATTTTTTATTCAAGCACAACTCTCTGTTATCATGCTGCCACACCCCTACCAAGCTGTTACTGTTCAGATATCATTGCAGCACATGTATGTCCTGAGGAACATTATGCTTCATCAAGAAGGAAGACTTTTGGCTGCCAGACTCATTGCTAATCTCAGGAGAGGTGCAAGTAAATCAGCCATGAGACCGAAAACACAAGTTTCATTTCCCCCCATCTTTTCCCCTCACTCTCTCTCTTTCTCTCTCTCTTCTTCTCGCCCTCTGGCATCAAACTGAACGTCAGCTGGCACAGCCTCGCAGTCTGCCGCATGGAGATGAAGAAGAGGGTGAAGAAATGGTAGAGTGGTGCAGAAGGAATATGATTAGATAGAGAACGAAAGATT
Source organism: Thalassoma bifasciatum (assembly GCA_008086565.1). NCBI lineage: Eukaryota > Metazoa > Chordata > Actinopteri > Labriformes > Labridae > Thalassoma > Thalassoma bifasciatum. Next base: position 28,983 of record RPOG01000324.1, read on the forward strand.
TCACCCGCTGACTCTGCTACCAGATTTCTATATTTTCATGTGAATGGAAAAAAAAAGAGAAAAACTGGAAAGTGGAGGACAACAGAGGGAGGAGGGAAAAAAAAGTTGCACAGCTCATAACAAGAAGAATTCTGCAAAAGCAGAGCTGTTCCAGCACCAACTCTTCCTCTCTGCCATATTTCTCTTTTGGTCTGTCACCCACCCACACAGCCATACAGTCAGACATATGCATGGTGCAGAGAGATGAACCATGGTATATTCTAACCTACACACGCACACTTACATTTTTAAGCCTCCACAGCAAAATATCTACACCCAGCAAAATAATAAAGTATGAATAACTGAACTGATTGAGCTGTCCTGCCCACCTTCAAGACCCAGTAGGTCTGTACACACAAAACAAACATCACAGGACATCAAGAAGATTCTTCTTTTGTAGACTTTACTGCAGCTTAAACTGCAGAATAACACTAAGCTCTATTTACGATGTCCATCCGGTGCTATTCTTTTTTTCCACAGCTACCCAAAACTTTTCACCAAAAATCTTACTGAAACGCCTACTCAGCTCTAAAAAGCTGTTTGCAGCCTGGCAAACACATTAGAGTTTTAATACAAAAACTCCTCTCTCACAAAGAAAGCGGTAGGTTTTTTACATTTACACACACACATGACTGTGCTCTCCAAATAAATGAAAAGAGAACAATTAGTTGAGAAGCATTCAGCACTGAGGAAAGGGAGGATCTCTTCTCTTTTAATCATGTTTTCTAATCCAAATGACAAAAAGTATGTGTGCATCTTTTGTGGAGATCAATTGCTTTATTTAATTAACTCCTACTTCAACAAATTGTATTATGTTGATGCCATAATACAATTCAATACTCCACAAATTAAAAGCTCCATGACAGCAGGAGCTGGAAGGCTGTTGTACCAGACTGCATGACTTTTTATTTCTTCACTTGATAAACTGGCAGCTGAGTGTATTTTATATAGCAGTATGTACACACACACACACACACACACACACACATTCAGCGGGAGATTTTTCCCAATGTGTATGAACAACTGATGTGAGGTGTCACTCAGTCACGCAAGGGTTAATATTCATCACCAACACCTGGCAACCTCTCAGCAGGCAGCAACCAGGAAAAGCTCAGGTTACTGTTAAAGCACACACACACACACACACACACACACACAAAATCAATTTGTATGACAAAGCACCACAAGCTCCCTTCTCCTACTGTGTCTGACTGATTACGTGAACATACGTCTGCAAATGTTGTTTTACCAATTATGGCGCTTTGTATGTGAATCCAAAAAAACACCATAAGATCCAGAATCTGACTGCAGTCATTAAAGGTGACGCTCTCCAACACTCTGAAAAATCCATGCACACACACACACACACGTATTCTCACATGTGTTACTTAACCTTTTTGAAGCCACAAACACACCATTAGATCCATACACCGAAACCCCACCCCCCACCCCTCAACGCACCGCACACACACCCACACATCTCCAAACAGGTGGCTCTGCTACAGTCAAGCCCCAGAGAAGCTGGATGTTGCTTTTCTCCCCTTTCGTTAAGTCCCAGAGGGGGAGCGAAAGAGAACAAATCCTCCTCTTCTTCTTCTTCTCCTCCTCCACTTCTCTGTGGACGTCAGTCGCCTTGTGCAGCAGCTGTACAGACAGCTTTTCCCCAGCTGCTGGGCTATGCTAACCCTGAGCACTATATATAGAGCTCAACAAGAGCTAAATCAAACACAAACACACTGAGGCCGCTGATGCAGACAGAGACACACAGCAGCAGTAAGGAGGATGCAGAGTGGTGATAAAGGATGAGTATTTACCGTGTGTGTTGACTAGCACGAGAGCATCTTGACTGAGGTGTCGCTTACTCCTTCTTCCTCCTTGCTCTGATCTCCTCCCTTCTTCCCTGCTCTCTCTGGGTGGGGAATTGTCAAACGGCTGCAGCAGCATCAGCATCAGTAGCAGCTTCGGGGCCTGCGCGTGTCTCTCTCACTCTCTCTCTATCTCTCTCTTTCTCTCTCTTTCCTCCGCCCCCTCTCCACACACGCTCTCTTTTCCTTTCCTCCCTTTCCTCTCACTCTCTCCCCACCCCCGAAGACCCTCCTCCTTTACACCCTTCCTCCTCCATCATTTTCTCCTTCTCTTCTGGGCTCTCTCTCTCTTTCTCTCTGTCTCTCTCTCTCTCCTCCTCTGCTCAATTTCCCCCCTTTCTCTCTTGCTCTGTACGCGTGTGCAGCGATCTGCGGAAATCCACTCTGTTGAATTAATCAGCCAGCTCCACTGCTACAACCGTCAGCTCCATCAGAAAGCATCAGGAGTGTGAGGTGCGAGCAGAATCATTGGCAATGGGTAGCAGACATCTTGGAGTCTGGGATACTAAAATAAGGGAGGTTTATTGGAAGGCTGCCCTGTAGTCTGGACCTTCCTGCCTGTCTGCCAAATTGAGTGAAATGACAGCAGCCTGCATGATGCTGCCAGACACATTCTGCCTCCTCTCCTCTGCCCCCCAGTTTGTATCTGTATTCATGAAGCTAATTGGGCAGGGTCTTGACTGATGCCATTTTATGAACTCACATTCGTGATAAATATTTTTGACTTTCAGCTGGTTAGATTGTCCTCAGTCACCATGCAGGGCTGGATGAATGAATACAAAATGCTGTAAAATGTTTGCCATTTCTGTCATTTAGGTCTCAGTTCAATTATCAATGGAAACATCTGCTGTTGGAGTATGATGTCATGCTATCATCTGTAGTCAGTGTAAGATTTTCCTGGTAAGTGTCTGTGTCATTCTGTTAAGCAAATCGAGGTGATTCATTTACAATATGGAGATCTGGATACCATTCAACATTTTGCAAAAAAACAAAAATAAAAATCCAGATACAAAGTGTACAGACATGCTAACAGCTCTACAGTTTCTATGAGATGCTTGAAATTAGGAAAAAGAAGCCCCTTTGCTGGAAGCTTTGCGCAGGAAATCCAACATGGAAGCCAGTCCATTATCCACTTAGAATGGAGTCAGCTTTGGATGTAATTTAGCCAGTTATGACCAGTTAAAAGAAATTCCAACCCAAATTGGAAAGTTGATGTAACTATATGCTTCACCTGGAAAGTTTTCAGCATTTCACTGCTGTTAGAAAACCCAATCATTTTTGCCCTACTCATGGGTGAATGCCGAACTATAAAGTGTCTCTGCAGCACTTTGCTAACCTAGCGTCCCCATTGGCTCTTCATTTGATCCCCAGCAGAGGGGCCCAGCTGACCAGACTCCCCTGTGGGTGTTGCATATAGACTGTTAAAATCATAGATGCCATGACACCCAGTTTGAACTGAGGTCTCCACAAAAACAGCTCCCTCTGGTGACTGGCTGCAGTATAGGTCAAAAACTCTGTCTCCTTATGCATTCCAGATTATAGAAATATTTCTCACATCCCTATGCTACAGTGGTATGAAGATATTATTTGGCTGCATTGTGTACAAGTCCTCCTTTTTCTGAGAAGTTGTTCTTTCATTAGTTACACTGTCATGACCCCTCCCGCTTCTTCTCCTCTCTCTCCCAGTGCATGTGTCACTACTGATTCTACACTTACATATTGATGCTTATTTTTTGCTGTATTTAAGTTAAATAAAGTCTTTTGAAGATGGTTATGGTTGTGTTGCCTCCCTTTTTTGTTACCTGCCCTGAGCCAAGCAGTAACAATATGATGATCAAAACTGGGTTATAAGTTACATTTTACGATGATTGACAGCCACCATTCTTGAGTAGTTTTTGCAGGAATTGAAAGGAACTTCACAAAAGAGAGCCAAAAAGAGATAAGACCTTGGAGTTATTTTTTGCTTTTTCATTGCCTGGTTCCACTCAGATTCTCTACTGCACAGACTCCGGCTGCACAATGGCGGCTCCTTGGCTTCAAAACCATACAACAGGAAAGGCGGAGCCACGCTGTTCATTCCGCATACAGTTTGGTTTGGTGTTGTTACACTTAAATCTTGACAAGTACCTCTTAAACCATAAACTTTATAACATATGGATGTGGTCTTTGTGTTGTCCATTTGTTTTTGAATAGGAGTTTTAAAACTTATGGTGGGTGGGTGCCACATTGACCCAAACTAGCAACATTGGAGTGAGGGTGAGATAAAGACTGCAAAACTGCTTTCTGAACCAGGCTGTAAACATGTTTATTATCAGGAATAGGGACCAAATTCAATACTTTTATACATACTGATCAAATTCTGTCTGTAGTACCAAGTATTGATTCTCCTAAAATCAACCGGTCACATGTTTCAGTACCTAGATCCATCCCTGTAACTGCAAGGGAGTGGAAGAGTAGCTGATTTTCCAGGGTGGACATAAGCGTGGAGTACGTAGAGCTGGGTTTTATTTGTCCATTATTGGAAAAAAAAACACTGTTGTTGTAGTAATTTTATAAGTTGTAGCTAATTCTAGTTAAGGGTTTTCATGTTGAAAAGATTCTGAAACAACAGCAATGTAACTGTACAAACAGTTGAAAGCCATTTTAACATATTTGTTTAAGTTTATATTGGCGCATTAATTTGTTAAATTGTAATATTTTTAGATTTTATTACTCAACAAATTAACATTTATTAACACATAAACACACACAAATGTACCAAAAAATGGTACCGTTGAGTACTGGTACTGATTCCCACATACTGAGCATTGGTTCAAATATAAAAGGTACCAATCCCTGTTTGTGAATGCTATAAAAAAAGACTGTCTTTATGACCTGGTGTGCTTATAGTTTCTGGTGCTTCTGCAGATGGCCTCAAGTTAACATGCAAAGAACTGCTATTTCCATCACTGTGGAAAAAAGCATCATATTTTAGTAGAGGATGTTGCTGCTTTGCATACACAGAAAAAACAATCTATCCTATTAATATTACTATGGAAACACTATGATATTCAGCAGGTTATGCATTCCACCTCACGTTTAGGATAGCAGTACCGTCTGTTCTTTATTTCATGGTAAAGATTAAATATAGCAGACAGAGATAGAGCCATTAACCCAGTAACAGATGAACAGAACAACACAGATGCCCAGAGATGGCTAAAATAAATCTAATATAAATGCTGTGAATCAAGCAATACTCACATCAAGCGTGTAATTTCTCATTTAAATTTTATAAGCAATATGAAGCTTAATTTTATCCCCATGCAACCAATTATTCCGTTTTCGTTCTGTTCCAACACTAATCCTCACAGTTTCACAGCCTTAACTACAACACAGACTACTTGCTATCACACTGCCTACACTGCCTTGTCACAATGAGTAATTATTACAGTATTGACATCAGATTATGTGTGGGGGCACATGCATGTCCATGCATGTGTCACTGTGAGTGTGGGTGAAGCACAGTTAGCCTCCAAAGTGATTTAATCCAGTTAAGGGGATTTTCAATTAATCCAGGAGGGCCCATTTAGACAGCCCCATACTTCAAGCACTTTTTCTTTCTGAGGCGACAGAATTTATTTCCCCCTCTACTTTAAAGGCTCGTATGATTCATCGCTCCCATGAGATGGGTAGCAATTGTGTTTTGGACACTTGCTTGGTTGAGTATTCCTTCTGAAATTAAGCCAGTGCTTGATATTTATGTAACTATCTGATTCTGTGTCACACAGGCGAAAAAAAATCTGCCATCATACGCAATCTTTTTTTTTTATTTTAAAGAGTCAACAAAGGATTTAATCAGTAGTTACATAGGGAGCAGGACTGTTATATACTACAGTTATCTTCCAGTCTCACCATGGAAATATGATCCACGGTCTGACAGGAAGGAACTATAACTCATCCCAAATTTTCTGCATGGATTGAACTCAGAAAATGTTTGAAATCTGATTACAGGCTGGCATGGCCGACCTTGATACACATCACATCTACTTTAATTACTGAAAGCATGAAGCTGCACAGGCCAGACCAACACCAGCCCCTCTGCCTGGGTGTGGGCACTCAGAGGTTAGAACAGCAAAGAGAAGAATGGAGAAGACAGAGGGAAAGACACAAGTTTGAAAAAGAGAGAGGGGAGAGAACAGAAGCTGGGTAATGAAGAGGTATAACATAAAATAAATTTAGAGATACAAAAAAAACCCCTAAGAAATCCAACACCAGTGGAAATCTATTTGATCGTTCTGCCTCGGGAGTTAAGTTCAAGGCAGGCCATTTAAATGAAGCAGTTTCATAAATTCAATATCTGGTGATTTTGTAAGCAAAAAAAAAAAAGACAGAGGAATTTAATTTTGAAATGATCCTGGTGACCCCTGCAAATTAAATTTGTGGGGGTTTTCAGGAACCAAGACTGCATTTATCATGCATTTCTTAGTCACTGCTATAAAGATGCCTCCAGTTAAATCGTGCATTTGTTGTAGTAGCAAAAAGATTAAAAAAAACATATCTTGCATAGCTGCATATCTTTGGTTGTAGCTTTTATCACGATGCATAGTAATGATAATATTAAAAGAAAAGATCTTTTCAGTAACCATGCCCCAGTATCAACCATGGAGTGAGAAAAAAAATGCCTGAGGAAAAACAAAATCTCCTGCTTGCCAAGTAAGTAAATCTCACTGCCAAACTTTACCAGCGGAGATGTAAATTTAGCTACTTCCAGGTGAATGTCCATGCAGCTTTTGTCACTGAAAATCTGCTGGTAGTGAAATTCTGTTCAACTGAAATTTGAAAAAAATCTCTTTGTACTGCACAGGTCATGCTCAAGCACCAGGATAAGATATGGTGTTTCAAAATCAGTTTAAAACTCTTAACAGCATCTTTATGAATAATCCTAGCCATATATTGATATTCCTACATTGATGTTTCTGATACCTGTCACTGATACTAACAGGTTCTTGGTCCAGTCAGTGAATATCAGTGGAAAATTTATGAAATATAGACAGTTTGTTTGAAGTTTGACACAGTAGACTTACAATGATAGTCTTTCTCTGTAAAAAGAAAGCTTCTCAAGGGTTGGAGGATGCTTCGTGACCTTTTTGTCTCATGGTACTTTTCTAAAACTTTTTTTTGGAGACACTAAGGTCTTTGTTTTAAAGGGAAATGTCAGTTTTTTGAAGTTGGGTTGTTTGAGTCACATCACTTATTCTATTAACCACGATGAATATGGTCAAATCTGCCCCGTTAATGGGAAACTGCTTAGAGAGAGACACACATGAACTTGGACACAGTTTTCTGTGGACAGGTCCTGTTCTGTCAATGTAGCTAATTCTACGAGTCTGACCCAAAAACTCATCTTGGTTAAAGTGTGTTCTACTAGAAATTAATTCAGAGTATTACTTCAGCCTGTGAAATACTTGCAGGAGACATGCCATCTTGTCTAGAGCTAACTGAACAGCTCATCAGGTTTATGATTTTTGTGTCTCTTATTGTGCATTTTAACAGTTTTGGATTTTGCTAAGAACCAAATACCTCAGACGTAGAGTGCACACTTAAAGATGAGAGCTTTGGTCAGAATCCCTTAAAATTAACCAAATTACATCGCAAACACTGCCTCATCTGCAGAGAAATATAGCCTATCTTTGTGGATTATTTCTCAAAACAGATTCTCCCTAAAATGGCCAAGCAGACCTTCATTTGTTGGGGTCCTTTAAATCTCAGTCTTTAAGTCACAAGACCAAGGAGGAAAGGGAAATGGACTAAAAAATAGATAATCTGGTTAACTTGAGCCTTCTAAAAGAACCTTGTCTCAGATCAATTGAATTAATTAAAACCTAAATACACTGTCTAAGATCAGCCTTTACAAGAGACGTGGGAGGCCAGACGATGTAGATTTTCTTTACATCCTGTAGTAGGTGGTGGTATCATTAAAGGTTTTATCACACCGTACAATGTTTTTGTGTGCTTTGTGTCTGTATCTTAGATTAGGGAGATTAAAAGTGGAGTTCAGTGGGTCAGCTGAGACAACACAAGCTATTAGTGATTATTGATCAGATGCTGTCCCTCTTTGCACTGGGACAGCCCACATCATCATGAGGACAATGATCTGTTGGGCCTGCTGCGAGTAATTCACAACAGTTGCCATAGGGATGGTGTCCAGGGAAGCAGCTGTGGCCTTTTAGCAGCTAACAGAAGGTCATCTCCTACCTGAGGTACCGCTCTCTGACTGTCACAGATTGTTTCCAGGCAACAAATCTATAGCTTTGTGTCCACACTGTTTTTTTTTTCCCAAGAAGCAGTTCACTCTGTTAGACTTTCTGCCTTTCAGGAAGCAAAGTCACAAGAACAGGCTAAGATACAGGAATCCAATCCAAGGTTATAGATCATAAAAGACTTTATGCAATATACAATGTAAAATTGCAGTGATGGATTTACGGCCCTGAGCTGACTGCGTTAACAAGCACCTCAATGCTCAACACAACAAAGGTATAAAGTGAAAAGAGTCAATTGTCCATGAAGTGGATCCAAAAAGACATGAATTTGTAGAACTGCTCTTAGTCTGGTCTTTGCTCTTTGCTCTTTAGCTTTGGCTTTGACTCTGTGTCAAAACAAGCATGTAAACTGCTGACGAAGAAGTTTGCATTATTTTAGATGGAGCATAAGAGCACGTACTGCTATAACATGGGCACATACACAAGCTGCCTAATTGAATTTGAACCAAATGCTTAATGCACTGTTCATAATAGGACCAGAAACATGAACACAAGACGGAATGTGCATGAAGGGAGCTGCTCACCAGTTTCAGTTAGATATGGAATATAATGTGGGTCTACTTGGAACTGCAACATATGTTTTATTAACATGAGTATTAAAAATGACTTGCAGGTGTTACGTCATGTCATCTGTGATGCAAATCAACCATGTCTGTAATTTGTGAAGTAAAGATTCCAGAGCAAATTACAGACATTTTTCTAGAAGCACATGTTAATTTTTTTTACATGTTAAGTATTAAAAAATTGCGATCTCGATTCATACATGTATGTGATCTCATTTCCAAACACAGACCATTCTTAAGCATTTTATTTCACAGACTGCATTGTAATCAAATGCATTATAATCAATTCCCGCTCAACCAATGCTAAAGTGTCTTTTCAGCACGTGAGCCCGCTGCTGCAGTTGAATGAGTGAGTGAGAAGGGAGCAACTGACAGGCTCCAGGCTACTTAAAAAATATGCTTTTAAAAAAATAACACACAATCACATCATGCCTATAAGATGGCACACTGTTATTTTGTCAGTCATCAGTCTGAGATTGTGTCTTATTGAGTGCTTCAGCGAATGTTTCATGTCTATTCCTCATTTTCATACCAGTGGTTGCAGCTTGACATCAATATAGCAATGAAAAAAAGGCACATTTGTTTTTATGTCACTCCTAGAATAGATTACCACAATCATGATAACAAATAAAAAGTACTACGCTCAAATATTTTGAAAGCCCCATAAACCAATTTTTTTAAACACACAGATCCCAAAATGAGGTTCTGAGTCTTTCTCTATGCATGCAACAAGTTGGCACTAATGCACTGTCTCAGGCATGTCCATATAATGATAAAATCAAATTATGTAGATGGGGAAAAGCCTTGGTTGCTCTGTTTTGTTGCTTGTAAATGTAGATTAACAGACATGCAGGGGGAGTCAAGAGCTTTTGTTCTATAGTTGTTCTCAATGGACAGAAATCTGGAGATTCAGATGTTGAAAGGATGAAAAGCTTTGCTGCAGACCGCAGTAAAGAATGAGTTCATCACCCTTGGAGAGCTAAGTCTATACGTTATGATAATGTCAGTGGCAAAATTCAAGGTGAGGACTCGAGAATTAAAGTAATATCTTAGTACTGGAGGTATTGTTGCTTCACAAACTCAGGCACATGAACTGATGGTTAATGTCACAAATTGGACTCAACTGATTTTTTGTAATAGCTTCAATGCAGCATTATGGTAACTACAGCTATGCAGAACAACTGAGTGACATGAGTGACAAGAGTGAGTGACATAACTCTGCCTCAATCATGGTGAGTTACACCATTCAGATGAAGCCATTTGATCCAGCGCTAGTCCATAGCAATATTAATGTTCAAGTCAAACTGCGACCGCCAAACCTCTAAAAATGTGAAGTTGATTCAGAAGTGCTGAAAATGTCAGCTCTATAAGTCTGCTCAAGGCTGATTGCAGCTCTAGGAACACCTTGCCTTGACTGATATTTAAAGCAAAGGCAGTTTTCTGCCTGTATGGCTCATTCATCTATCAGTATTAACTGTACGGGGGTTTAAATTTTTTATGATTTATCTTCGAAATTTTTAAACTTGAGATAGTTGCCCATATAGGTACATGGCTGACATGACTGACAGGTGGGTGCCCTGTAGCTGTCTGCAAAGAGGCTAAAGATGTCTTGTTTCATCGTGGCACTAGCTGACCAATGACTTTAAAATTCTGCACCAGAAACAAATTGGTGACATCAAAGAGACTATGTCCTTTTATTATACAGTGAATTATTATGTTGATGACCATAACCAAAATAATCCAAGGTTGACTAATCTATCTGAAACCAGCACCACATAAGAAGCACCACTTTGTATGCTTCCTATAGACAACCAAGTACAACATGTGACTCCTTTTCCTATCACAACCGTGACATTGCACAGGAGATCAGACGAGGTAGAGCTGACGATAAATGTCTTTGTGAGCCAGGAATAGGGGCTTTGACAGTGAGCTATCCATTTAAACCATAACTAACTGACTAATCAGCCATCTGTTGTGTTCCAGAGTCTTTGTTTTCAAACAGTATATCTCTAAATCATTTGTCTTCTGTATAATGAATTGCCTGTCACAATCCCTTTATCTTAGAGCATTTTAGCACTTTATGTATGCTTTAAATCAAACATAATTTAAGAGTAATTTGGTGTTAAAGTATAGATAGATGGCTGTGATTCTCCACCTCCCCTGTCCCACCAATACTTCAAACAGAGTAACCCACAGTATATCTGCATGAGCAGGTCTAAGACAGCAAACTCTCCTCCATGACTGAGCTTTTCTGAGTCCTGCTGATCCAAAGCTGAGTCTGTCTGTGCATGAATGACCATGATGCAGTCTGTGATACTGTAGCTGTCAGCAGTGACAGTAAATAGACTTCCAGGCACCCAGCTGGACTACCTCCAACCTCTCGCAAGAAGACACACGCACACACAAACACACCCATAATTGCATAACATTATTGAGTTATGTTGCTGACTGCTGCATGTTAGCTGTGATGACAGACAACAGGACAGGGTTCATGCCAAGGTTTTGGCTGTGAAAACTGACATAATCTCACGCCGGGAAAGTTGCCATAAATGTCCCTTTTTGAAAAGGTGTTAAGAGGAAAAATGCAAAAAAGTTAAAATGATTTTTCATGTTTTTTATAGCAAAAGAAGAATTTTTTTTTCCAAAAAAAGTGGTATATTCTTATTTTGAACTACATCTGATTCTGTCACAGGGGGTTAAATGAATTATTTTTCATTTGCTCCGCAAGGAAGTTTAATTAATTTTTCTTTTTTGTTCCATAAAGATTAAGAGGCTACAATGATCTCCATCTCAGACCAAATAAGATGATGTAATCTACTTTGAGCCTTGCAGATACACTGAATTGAAGATTATAAGCGATACACACCTGGTTGTAATCTTAAGACCAGTTGAAAAATTCGAAGTAGAATTCTGACAGCAGTCCAATAACCATCAGACAAAAAACTTTAAGAAAAAAACAACTCTTTTAAGGCCTCGTCTCCTTCGGTGCCACAAAATTCCCCATTTGGACTTCACACAAGAGCTCCAAACTTGGTACATTGAAAGATGGAGGAATGTCTGGCATTTCAGGTTGAGAGGGGGTGTCAAGTGGCAGCTGACCACGTGAAGATGTTGCAGAGGGGCATCCTTCATGACTGAGGGCCCTGGTCTGTGTGCTTAAGACTGGGTTTGTCAATAGGACAGTGCTGTAGGTCACAGTGCCTGCCTAACGAAGGACTTCTTCTGAGGAAAAAGCTCACTCTTTTGGAGCATCCTGCATGTTCCCCTGAACTAAATCACACTGAGAACTAGGGCTGCGCAGTATACACGGTATGACAGTAGAAACGGTATAAATTTGGCCCATGGTAGAGATTTGTGCCCTACCGTCATACTGTGACATCGCCATATCATCGTATTTGGCTCTGTGTGGAAATGGCTGCAAGCACAGTGACAGTGGAGGAGGAGGAACTGGTAAAAGATAACAATGCTACTTCCGTGATTTGGTCGGGTTCAAAAAGTTGGATGTGGAACAGAAAAATGTCATCTGCAAGATGTGTAGTAACTCTTGCACAATTTTGGATTACAGAACCTTTTCACTGTTTTTGCCATTTGCCTTATAGAAAACCTCTCTTACTTGAAGTACTGTTTACTATATCCATTTTATTTTTGTATTATTGAAGAATTTTGTACTTCTGAGGCACTATCCTTATTTCTGTTGTTCTTCTGCACAATAAATGCTTTTACATTAAAATTACATTATATGCTTATATGCTTTTTTTGTTGTTTTTTAAAATCATCTTAGCTTTGATAAGAGACTACAAACCCCATTCAGAAACACTTCTATTATAAATTTAGCACCACAACATTTATACCGTGATAGATACTGTTACCGTGAAAGGATTCAATTTATACCGTGATATGAATTTTGGGTCATACCGCCCAGCCTTATTGAGAACATTTGGGGATGGATGGTAAGGGAAGTTTACTAAATTGGACTTCAGTTCTAGTGGATGACTGTGGATGTCTTCCATGAAACCATCTTCACCACTTGAGTAACATTTTCACTAGCATTACTGGCTCCTTTTTTTCAAACTTTTATTTCTATTATATGGGTTTTCAGTTTTTATTGATCTATGGTCTTTAATGTTTGATCAGCTGATGAACAGACTATTTACTTTAATTGTTGTTTTAAATACATTTCTTCATCAAATTGAATATTTTTGTCTCACTTCCATTTCTCTTTTTTGTATTTTGAAATTCTTCTTAGAAGTTTTACAAGATCAAACACAGCAAAATGTAAACTTATGTAATTTTTCAACTTGTTGTAAGATTTTGATCAGGTGTGTATGTTTCTGTAGGCGGGCTGGAGCTTGTGGCTTCCTCTCTGTTTAAGTATTTTAAAGCACTGAAGCTTCCAACAGCAGCAGCTTTTATGCTCTGTCAGTTCCCCTCTTACAGCCTGTCCACACTCCTGCAAATGGGCATGTTGCCAAGACGACGGCTCACACACCTTGCCATCAGAGACCACCTGGGGGAGGCTTCAAAAGGACAAATTAACTAAATACATAACTGCATGCACGTATGTACAGGGCGCAGAAAAATATACAAGGCCCCCACACGCACACGGCAAACCTCACGCATTTCCTTATCTCTTTTAAGCTCCATTACACTTGCCCACATGTGTGCTGGACAAAGACCAAACAGAAAGAGTGTGTATGCACAGGTCTAGGAGAGTCACACCCATATACACAGCTGCGTCCTTGAAGAATAAAAGCAGCAGCAGCGACAACAATACACCATGCTCCCCGACACTCTGTAAACAAGATGCCAGGACCATTGTAATAACCGCTTTAGAGTTTCAATTCAAGGGAAGGGTTGTATATATTGAGCTTATATGCAGGTAAATAACGTCTCCGTAATAACTTTACCAGTTTCCTGTACTGCTGCTTCTCCTGGCGGAGCGTGGCTAGCTCAAGCTTTAGAGTCCGGTTTCTCTCCTCCAGTAAGCGAAAGCGGTTCACGCTGTAGACTGAGTGTCCAGGAGCTTGCTGCGACGTAACTTCATATCTCAAATGCTGAAAAAGAAATGAAAAGAGAAAAATAAACACATGGAAGAAACTGAAAAGTATCGAAATAGATTCTCATATTAAATCAAAATTTGAACAACTAAATGGACAATAATAATACACGAGAACAAAACTACAGTCCTGCAGCCACACATTTTCACTGTACAACAAAAATAAACAACATACTTTTGTTCTTACTCCCAGTTTATTATGAGCTGAATTAAAAGATGGAAAACTTTTTGTATTCACACAAAAGGTCAGTTTCTGTGAAATACTGAACTGACTTGAAAATAGGACCACCCAGATTATAAGATAATGAAAAAAACCTTGTCATTTCTGGTCCATATGGTACAGTTCACAAATGTTTTAAATCAGTGTTAGTGAGCTGCGCAGGGATTCCCCCAGTGCTTTATAGGCCTGGCGGGCCACCAGACTTTTCTTGCAATGTCAAGATTGCAAGCTTGCCCAGTCAGAGGCACAGCTCAGATCACATGACTGATAGGCGCCAGATAGCCAGGAGTTTAGGCACCTGTCCCATAACCAATATGGCCGTGAGAGCTGTTTTGCTTAAAATCTGAGCTTCAGAAACAGATGTCGTGGAAACTACGTCCATCTGTTATAGTCCATGGTCCATACTATCACCACACTGCAATCATAGACCACTACATGCACAATCTTGACATCAGCAAACCTCTAATTCACACAACACCATACATGCTATCTGCCATCTACGCAAAACAGAAATTCAACTTTCATCACAGAAGCATGTCTCAATTACGCTTTTAGAACAACACTGAGAACTCGAAATGTCCAAATACTAAAAGGCAGATGTTATCCAACCAGAGGATAAAAGAAAAGTTACATAGCTGACGTCAGCATACAGTTGTGCCAAAAACTTTACATCCCCCAGCAGAATTTCTGATTTTATGGCCTTTTCTCAGAAAATATGACTGATAACACAAAATCCTTTCTATCACACATGGTTAGTGGTTGGGTGAAGACATTGGTTGAAAAAAAAGATAGTTTACTCTTTTTAAAATCAAAATGACAACAGAAACTTCAAAAATGACCCTGTTAAGAAGTTTACACATCTCTGGTGGTTTTGTCCTGATAAATGCACAAAAGTGAACACAAATGTGTTTGAATGTGTACTAAGGTAACCATCCTCACCTGTGATCTGTTTGTTTGTAATCAGTGTCTGTATAAAAAAATGAACAGGGTCATTTTTGAACTTTCTGTTGTCATTATGATTTAAAAAGAGTAAACACAGTTGTTTGTTAATAAATGTCTTCAACCAACCTCTAACCATGAGTGACAGAAAGGTATGATTTTTCACTTATGTCAAGAGATATCCAGATCCAGTGACCATTTTCATATTTATGTATTTCTGAACTCTATGAAAAATTGCTGACAAAGAAAACCTGTAAGGCTACTTTAGGAATTGATAAGGGAACTGATACAGCATTGGATCCATAGGCAGAATTGATAACGGCATGGGTACTGTAAAAATCTTATCAATATCCATCCCTACTCCTGGGGTAGGGTGGTTGCACATCGTCTGAGGTTGTGAGGCTGGTTGGATCTACCATCAAATTCTCTGAAACATTTACATCTTTGTTCAGCGTAGCTCTGTGAGGTAGACTGATTTGTTATTTGCTTTTTACTCATGAAAAAAAGGATATATGCAATTTATATTTCCTGCCATCCTGTGGGTCAGGCATAGGAAAAGGATTTCCAGGTCTTAAAATGAAGCTGCTTCTGCAACAGGTTTGAGACTCAGCAGGATTTGACACTCAATGATTTCTCTCCTTTGAAATTTTCTTGATGGGATTGAACCCTCCATGAAAATGGGGTTCTTATCTGTAATAGGCAGTCTGGAAGCTTCTCTTGAGGTCTGCAAATTATTTCTTGTAATACTCAGGTGCTTTTTTTATTCATACCAGACATCAATTTATCAGCCTGTTTTCAGTTGACAGTCGTCTTGTTTGTAAATATTTCCCCGTCAATCTTGTATTTTGTCAAATGTGATATTACTTTGTGATCATCCAAGCTGCTGCAGACGATACAGGAACTGAGCATGGGTTGTTTCTGCTGAGGTAAGGCAGCTGTTTCAGGATAAGTGGCTGTAACTCTGCCTGTTGCCTTTATAAGTACCCTTGCAGGATGTGGGGATGGCCTGTGCTCTGTTTTGTGTCCCAGGCAGAAAAAAAAAAAACTCTCCCTGTAAATTAATTTCAAATTGGATTTGATGCTCCCCTCCAGGCTGCTTTGAGTAATACAGATGTATGACACAGGAACATTTTGGAGAGCTGCAATCTGAAATCCCAAATGGGGTGTAGTCTTGTCTTTTCCCTCCTGAAAACGCACACTTAGCCAAGCGAGCCACTCCAACAGTCGCATGGTTATAAAAAGAAAACATTACCACACACAAAGAGACACCTGTGCTGTATTTATCTGAATCATGTTCACTTTTTGTCTTTTCCTCTCCTGCCTCTGCTCTCTCCAAAACATAGATTCCCTTCATACATGGAAAAGAAGTAACAGGAGATGTAAAATATCAGTTTATTGATCACATAAGGCTCTTTTTCTTTTATTACCCTCAAGATTACAGAGAACAGATGGTTCTAATATCAGTTTGTGATAGCCTTGGATACCACTTTGCATGTCAACAGAGAATTTGGAATCTGTCTAGTTGCAAAGATGAACTTGAACTCGTACTCAACAGCCAGGTCCCCTGAGTGGAATCAGGCTATCATCTTTCACTAAACAAACAGGAAAACAAAGGTGCAGAAAATATGTCCGTTTTCACAGACAATAAGGGTTACCAAACCCTGTCTGATGGACCTGCCAAGCAGACAGAAAGACGGCGAGATCCACCTGCTAATACAGCAGACCTGCCAAGCAGACAGGCCTACTGATGGACCCACCGGTGGTGATATGTTGGACCTTCCAAGAACAGACAGGGAGATGGATGAACCTGCCAACCAGTACTGTGTCCTTTTTTTCCCAAACAGGCTGACATGTTCAAGCAACCCATTGAGAGCATATCCAGTCATATGGACATCCATGTGATACTTATACACAAGCATTCAACCAGAAATCTACTGATGCAAAAAAAAACAACAACTCAAAAATAGGGCTGGGAAATTATTTGCAAATTAGATTAAAACATTATATGTCCTGCTGCAATATTCTAATTGTAGACATTGCAATATTTCTATAACCTGTAATGTGTCAAAATATCAGACACTTTTTTTGCAGTAGATGTTTTCTGTTCTACACCAGAGTTACTCAACCCTGCTAAACTAAAGAGACAAACTGTTAAAAACTACCTTGACAAAAGAAACAATCTTAGTGGTAAAAAGAGGCAAAGACAGAAAAGAGCAGCAATAAAACATAGTTTCAGGTGGTAATAATTGCAGAAGAGCCACAAATATTGCCATTTAAATTGGGATAAAACCTGGAAATACACAAAAAGTAGCAAAAAAAGATCAAAGTTGCAACAAAAGAAAAAAAAAAAAAAAAAAAAAAAAAAAAAAAAAAAAAAAAAAAAAAAAAAAAAAAAAAAAAAAAAAAAAAAAAAAAAAAAAAAAAAAAAAAAAAAAAAAAAAAAAAAAAAATTTTTTTTTTTTTTTTTTTTGGGGTGGGGGGGCTTTAAAAATTTTAGAAAGTAGCAAAAATGTTGTAAAAAGTGAAGAAAACTTTGAAAAGTGTCAAAAATGGGCAAAAACAAAAATGGGCAAAAACAAAAATTGGCGAGAAAATTGGGAGTGAACCTGGAAAATAGTGAGAAGGTATCAAATGGTCAGAAAGTGTCACAAAAGAAGTGAAAAGTGACTTAAATGGACAAAAAGCAGTTATAGTGGTAGTGGTAGTGGGTTGTTGTGCTGTAATTAATGTAACTGTTCATGCCCTACAGTGTGTTCCTTTAAAAACATATAAGATGGGAACCTAGAAATAATTGCACAAAAAAATTGCAATTGCAATATAGGAAATATATTAGCATATAGCAGCAGCAATATAGCAATCAGATCATTTTGTAAATTGCTCAGCTCTACCCAAAAGCAAAAAGTGGGAAAAAAAATCACTGCTTGCAGAACAGAGAAGAGAAATTATGACTAGATGATTCAATCAGCTTTAACAATCCCACACGTCTAATCTTGAAGGGCCTTATTTCAAAGACAAGCAATTTCATTAATTAAAACAACAAGTTATTTTTTTTAGTTCTGGTTTTGTAGTGCCATTGAAAATGTGACAACAAATAACTTTGTAAGTTCAGTTTGTAGTTTAGCGTCCAGACGGAGAGCAGACTATCTGTTCAGTGATAATCACAGCTCGATGCTCTGAGACGTGTCCATAACATGTACGGCTCGTGAATCCTGGTTATGTCTTATCAGTGCTCATCTACCAACTCCAACCTCACCAAGCAGAGCAAACAAAACCAAACAGCTTATTATTTTGTTGTAATTAGTCAATTATGAACAGCCAAATATATAAATTGAGACTATTTCAAGATCACTTATAAAGTCATCATAGAGTATTCAAGGCATAAGACAAAATATTAAAATTAAAATAAGCAAATGGCTGAAGTGAGCCAATTAAGGTTCGAATCAAGTCCTAGCTCATCATGGTTGCATGAGATGCCTAAGCCTGGCAATTTCCAATCCACAAGTCAGCCATCAAGCAGTCAATGGAGGTTATGTGTGCCACCAGCCCCTTGTTGGACAGGGTTCAATTTGTGCCATCCGTTTGGGAGACATCATCATCGTACCAAGGGAGCTGCTAAAGCTGCTCTGACAGCAGCTGCGTCACAGATTGAGAATCATGACGCACTTGTTTGCTCGGGGGGCAACAGGAAATACTGACAACATCTCCTGCTAAATGTGCTCCAGGAGGGGAGGAATTAAAAAGGACATAGAGAAAGGTGACACATTCTGGGCCATGCGTTTACCCCCAAAGGTGCGCCGTCTCACAATTTCACAACACCTGCCCTTTTATAGAGGATCAGCAGCAGGTACCTGTTATACCTGTCTGCAAAGAAGGTATTTTGGTCAGCTACTCCAAATTTACCAATGGAGATTAATGAAACCATTTTATGTTTTCATTAAATCCATATTATGAACTTAAAGTGATGAATCATAAGTAACCAAAAAATAAAAAAACGACTACCATGAGAACTGCAGATAAAGATCATATAGATAGATAAATATACAATGCAAAAATGTGCATAACAAGCAGTCTGCAAAACAGTGTAGAGCCCCACAGCAGCCACTTTGAGACTCTAACATCAAACACAGGATTTTCCTCTGTGTATGTGTTTAATATTAGGTTTTTATCTACCCTTTCTTTTGTCATCACAGTGGGACAAGCACACAAACAAAAAATAATCATTTCCAGGTGCTTGTCTACATCTGTTGCAATATCTCATAAGTTGCTCTTATCCAGTGTCGCCTGGCATTTTATTAAAAAGGGCTCGTCTTCTCTGTTAGTTCTTTTGGTCTCCCTGCAAAAAATCTACTGTCAGCTTGTAAGAGAACATCCCCAGAGGTTCAGCGAGATGTGAACTTTAAATGGTGTTTGGAGCACGTAAGTGAAGATGGAGACAACATTTGGAAATATGAAAATCAAGCTGTGTTATGAACAGGCTTCCGAGCCCTTCTGCTGTTTACAAATAAAGCCCTGGGAAAATTGTGCGAGGTCATTTCTACACAACACTATGTGTGAGTTCTGGTTATCTAGCATTATGGCCATAGAGAGGATGTCTACAATATCAGAAGTGCATTTATTTCTTAATAACCCTCTCATGAACACCCAAGAGGCCTCACTGAGGAAGCCTTGGATGAGAAGTAAAACGTCTTCCCAAACTCTTAACAGTCCAGTTGCCTTGGTTTTGAGCCTACAGGAAAACCAAGTTTGGGAGGAGACCAAGAACCTGATGGTCACTCTGTCAGAGCTCCAGTGGTCCTCTGTGGAGAGAGGAGAACTTTGCAGAAGGACATACATCTCTGCAACAATCTACCAACACACCTGTAAAAAGCACATGGCAGCTGACCTTGAGTTTGCCAAAAGGCACCTGAAGGACTCTGAAACCATGAGAAAAAAACTGTCCACTCTCAAGAGACAAACACTGAACTCTTTGGCGTGAATACCTGGCATCATGTTTGGAGGAAACCAGGCATCACCTGAACAATATCACCCCTACAGTGAAGCATGGTGGTGCAGTATCATGCTATGGGGATGTTTTTCAGCAGAAGGAACTGGAAGACCAATCAGGATTAAAGGAAAGATGAAAGCAGCAATGCACAGAGCACATCTGAGCTCAGGCTGGGGCGACAGTTCATATTCCAGAAGGACGAAAGCCTTAAGCACACAGCCATGATATCAATGGAGGTGCTTCAAAATGACTCTGTGAATGTCCTTGGTCAGGGCCCAGACTTGAGTCTGATGGAACATCTCTGTAGAGACCTTCCCCTTCCAACCTGATGGAGCTTGAGAGGAACTGCCAAGGGGAACGAACTGAACTGCCCAAAGATAAGTGTGCCCAACCTGTGGCATCATTTTCAAAAAGACCTGAGGCTGTGATTCCTGCCAAAGGTGTATCAACAAAGTAGTGAGAAAAGGCTGTGAATACTTATCTACTCATGGTGTCTCAGTTGTGCATTTCTAATACATTTGCAAAAACTAAAAAAGATTGTGGGTTTTGTGTGTAGAATTTTGAGTAAAGAATGAATTCTTTCAGTTTAGAAAAGGGCTGCAACACAACAAAATGTAGAAAAATTAGAGGGCTGTCAATACTTTCCATATGTCCTTTAAGTATACATGTGTACTAATGTACTGACATCTGCGGATCTACTGAGAGTCAAACTATATGACAAACAGGCAGCTTATGTTTAGAGCATTTTAAACCAAACACAGTGCTTTTTCTTGAGGACATGTAAATAGATAAAGCAGGAAAACCGAAAGAGACAAATGGCATGTGACAAAGAGCCACAGGTTAAACTTGAACACATCTTTTCACAGTGCTGTTTTAAAGAGTTTATGTAATATGGTGGCTAAAGACTACAGCACCCTGTGGGTTTGATTGCCAAACAGCCACCTGCATGTCAAATAAAGTCACTGTGACAGACGAAAAGTTTAAACACTGTTTGATACCAAGAGGCCGTCACACAGTAAAACAAGATGGTATGTTTGTACAAAAATCACAGGATAATTTAGAAAACTGGACAGTTGTCATATTTTTTTCCAGCAGATCTATTTGGTGCCAACATGCACAACCCAAACGCTGCTTTCTTTCACTGAGACTCTGAACAGAGATTTATCATCAATCTCAGGATCATGTGATCTGAACAAGGGGTGGATGGATCAATCCAAAATATCAGCATATTGATACGAACATTGGTATTGGTATTGATCAATACTTATGTGATGAGATCGATGAGACTTGAGTCACACTTCTCCTCTGTATGTGCTCCTCTCCCTCATTCTGCTTTCAAGCACTGTTAATGTTACTTTTTGCTTAACAAATTTAGTAGACCACCACCCAACGCAAGTTGTTTCGCACTGCTGCCCTAAATTATCAGTATATTGCTGATTTCCTTAATATTTCTGTATTTCTATAGTGCTTAATCTGCCAGTATGCGCAAGCTGTTTAATCAAAATGATATATTGAATGCTAAAATAAAATAATTTCTGTTATCTATCATTATCTAAATTTACTGTTTTAAAAAAAAATAGAACACAACTATTTTCTGGCCTAAAAATTGTTTTTTTTAAATTTCATTCTTTGACAGAAACAGTAGTTTTAGTAGTTGTGTTAGTTTTGATTAATTCAGACAAGCTGCTTTTCTACATAAAAATTATCCATATCTGTATTGGTATCGGTGATCCTGGCCTTATATTTATTTGGTATTGGATCGATACCAAATTTTGCAGTACTGCACACCACTAGTCTAAACCCTGAGGGTTGATCAGAACAAATCACTGATCAACTGTGATCAATTGTGCTGCTAGTACACTGTCAACATTATTATCTACAAATACTGGGAAACTGTTTAATAAGAAAAACAGATAATGAGGGTGGCTAATAAGAGGTTACAGCACATTACTGAATATTAAGCTCTTTAGTAAGAACTGCTTGGTGTCATGATTAATATGGTTAATTAATGGAGAAAAGCGTAAGAGTGAAATAATCTAATGTTCACACTATTCCTTTTTTTAGAGTTGTATTACATTTCTGCTTTGCTGGATGACTGATGTTGAAGGGATGTTTGAGGGATACTGTAGAGTGAAAGCAGCATGTGGGGTCTGGATCTGAACCAAGGGCATTGTGGTTAAGTGGTGTGTGCTCAGCCAACCGTGCCACTAGGATACCCCAAGGTAATCTCATTTCGACTGGGAGTGATTTAAATAGACTGTCATGACGCCATCTGGTGTGCAAGTTAAATACTTGCATCAGCGTTGCTTGATGCAGTGAAATGGGGATGTGGCACAAAAAACATAAAAAGAGGAGAAATTAAATTCTATCAAGTAACACATCCTGCAGGAGGCTTGTTATAAATGTGTGTGAGTTAGAATTGGATTTTCACAGTTTACAAGAAATGCAGTTAAGTTCTAAGGTGAGAAAAAAAGAGTTACAGTTTTTCCAGTGTTTTCCAGTGCATAAATTTCTTGGTCAATCCTTTTATTGTTTTCAGACCAAAAGTATCTTAGATTTTAAAAAGAGAGAGGACTAAGACAGACATCTTTGCTTTTGGTGACACTCATAAAGGTAACATGTTCCCTACCTTGAAAGCAGAAACCCACTTGACCCAAAATGACTCGCCTACCTCCTCGTCACATCACAATCTGGCTGTGGAGGCTGCGGCGGCCAGTCCATATGTGTGCACGTGTGCTGCCGGCGTTCGAGTGTCCATGTGTGCTTTCAGTCTGCAGATTTAATAGCTTTCTACCACTGGGCGACTGACAGTGAAAGCAAAAACTGCTACAATGCCTTGGCACTGCACATGAATACAAACACAGTCTCTTGGTACCACCCCTAATTCTGTTTATGCTTTCTATCGTCTCCTTCTCTCAGCTGTGTGTTTAAAATCCCCCTCCCTCCTTATTCCTGCGCCCTGTCTCACTCATACACAGATTTGTGTACGCCCTGTTAAAGTGACCAAAGCCGACGTCACATATGCCAAAAACAGACACGCGTGGCAGTTTTCATCTGTGTGCATCTGTTCAACATAGGAGATATATCAAACATTACACCAGAGATGGGTAATTTAACCTAGGTATACATTTATATAGCAAAGCATCCTTTCATTTTACCTTCCAATGGGGAGAAGATTAATGCTCCTCTGTTTTGCTGACAGCAGCAGTCTCACACACATTACCTTATCCCACATTCAAAAACACAGCATCTCTGGGATGTCAGTGTTTACTTTGTGTAACAACTTTCCTCTTGCTACAAATCAGATTTAGACTCTCATGTTGCTGGACGGTTCTCAAACACAAACATCCCTTTGCTCTCATCACCCCCTCCTAAATCCCTCATCAGAGAACTCAAATTAAATCGACGTGGCGGTTTTCGTGACGTTACATCAGCAGAAGGCACTCAGCGTTTGCTGTCATGAGGCATTCACTGTTTCGACACTGGGACGGAGGAACGGGACGGAGGAGAGGACGGACAGAAAGAGACACTAAGTGTTCGTGAGTGAAAAGAGAAAGAAGAAAATGTACAACCCGTTCCACTCTGTTGCCTAGCAACACTTGCTCTCTGTCTGTTCCCATCTTTTCTGGAGACACATTGCTCTTTCAGTGAATTGGTTTTTCAGTCATGACATGAAGCCCTGTGAGACCGGGGATCAGAAACAGATGGAAACTGAATTAGGCAGAAATATGCAATGACCCCTTTAAATATGCAAATATCTGAAGGCGATGTGTCATGTCTCTACTTAAACGAGCTGCTACCATGAGACCACAATATGGTCATGTCTCTTTAAGTGTGTGGATTTTGATATGGAAGTGTGTTTGCTGTCCTCTTCTGGGCAAATTCTTAAAAGACTTGGAATGAAAAGGAGGAAAAAACACAGTAGGATGTTGTCACTCATTTGAAGCTAGACCATCTAATTCAAAATAAAGATAAGAAAGTGTGATACATTGCCAGCATTAAATCATTTGATATTTTGCACCTGAGTGCTGAGGTAGACCCATATCTATTTTTGTTGCATTGCCAACAGTCAAGAAAAGAGAAGCATAGCAATGTTTTTTTTCTTTTACAAAGACACTTTGACACCTGAGAAACCTGTCTAACTGAGGCAACTTTGCTTCCACAGCTTCAAAGAGGTCAACATTTTTTCAGGTCATCTGAGGTTAAAGATCATAGACAACCACAGTATGCACGACCCTTTGCTTCGCATATATTACAACTAGAAAAGCTAAAACGAGATCTCTAATATTCAGCTGTTACCGAACCAAATTTCCATGGACCAAGTCATCATCTCCAAAACCAACCAAACCAGTCATTCATGGAGGACTTGGTTCATTCCAGTGCTCTCTCTGGCTCTGACCAGTGTTACACCAGGAACATCCTCTGAACCCATAACAAGTAAGTACAGCAATTATTCTGTCACCTAAGCAGGTAGGGTGTCACCCTGTCACCTCCAACAAGAACAAGCTTTGACCTAAGTCAACCGTAGGTCAGAACCCCCATGGTTTGTAAGACCCAGTGCCTTTAATAAGTATTCACACACAGAGAACGAAATGTATTAAATTGAGCTGTTAGATAAGAAAATTCACACATCACCCTTAACTGTCGACGTTTTTTTTGTATTGAACTGGAAGGAAATTAGAGGGAAGGAGAAAAATATCTGCACCCAAAGTCCTTTCATAGCTTTATGAATAAAATGCATCATTATCTATATTTACTAACTTATATTTACTATATTTAATCATAATGATGGGTAATACAGCTCTTGACTGTAATGCACACTGTTTGCTGAGATAATGAACATCTGGTGTCTGCTACACAGAGATTTTGACTGGGTGTCACATCTGCCTGTATATACTTATTTATTTTGTCTTGACAAAAGAGGACAGCACCACACACACACACTGCTGCATATGACACAAATCAACACACAAGAAATGCACAGCTTTTTTATCCCTTCTGTGAACATGTTTGTGAACCTCTCTGATTTAATGTCAACTTAAATTGTTGTTCATTCAGTACTGCTGTATGTACCTGATGTAATTGTGCAATTTAATCATTGTGGTTTTGGTATTTTGATGCGTCCTATGAATAGTTTCATCATAATATGGCTCAACTTGTTTAAACAGACTGCAGGAGAAAAATCACTCAAAATCAAGTTGTTTGTTTGAAGCTGATTCAAACAGAGACACTGCTGACATCCTAACTCATCTCACGTCACTGATAAGTAACATGTTTGTTCATTTCTTACTCAGTTACCTCTAGGTTGACTTTTGAGTTTATTTTGTGAAGAAAACAGGATCCTGGATATCACTTGTAGTTCATTTTTCTTCAAGGTTCTTTTTTTATTTTTTATTTTTTTAAAGAGAATGGCTTTTGTTGTGAACGTTTTTCTGTGAATTACTGAATTATTGGTTATTCACACACACACACACACACACACACACACACCAATACTTCTGTCCTTTCTTACATATAAAATTTAAGATAAAATAACACTTTGTTCTGCGATGATTTTGTTCGTGCACCGACTGATAATATTGCGGGTGGGGGGTGTGGGGGCTCACAACAAACTGCCCAGGGCCCTGCTTTGAACAAGAGCAACCCTGCTGTAAAGAGTAATAAGAGCATATTTGTACTGTACCTTAACCTTTGAGTTCAGGTGGTGATGGTGAACATTTCTGGCAGCAATCATCGCTAGCTGTCTCTGGATCCACTGTAGCTCCATCTGAGACTGCCTCAGCAGCTCCTCCACATGAGCACTGGAAGTGTGATCCCGCATTATCACCTGTAAAACCACAAAACCTCTGATTACACACCCTGAAAACACCACTGTTCATATGCTTACTAAATCAGGCATGAAAATCACAGAACATGCAAAAACAAATGAGTACTATATGAGAAGTAGAATGCATTTAGATAAATACAATGCATCGAATATTCGCCATTCTCACGGATAATCAAATGTTATGTAAATCAAGATTTTGTTGTTTGTTTTTATCATATGGTTGTAATTTCAGACATGTTGCTCCTTTTACATCTTACTGACAGCCATTAAATTTCCTTAACCCTCCTGTTCTCTTCAGATTTACTCTGCACTGTCTGTTCTGACTGACTCAAGACCCATTTTTTTAAGAAAGCCTTTAATAAGCGACTTCTACTTCCTTGCAATTTGTCAGATGCTTTTGAGTAAGTAGAAAATCTGTATTCATTCATCCATTTGGTTTCATAGTTTATTTTTGATCCATAAATGAACTAATCCCTTCTCTGAGACGACCCTGACCATCATATGCAGCGATGGTGTGTCAAAATCTTCCTTTAACTCACTGTGCACAAGTATTTTGAAAGAATTTCTCAACAAACAATTTATGATAAACCCTCAAGTATCTGTCCATTATACTGGTAATGGGAATATTGTACAAAAATGAAAAAAATATACACTCACAAACAGGACAGAGGCAATTGAGGCAAAATGACAATTTATAAAGACCCTGTGTAGTATGTTGAATATTTTATTTAATCGCATCATAACCAATTTACATCATACTAAAGTCAATCAAAGAGTCTTTTGGCACTTACTGTTCAACTCCTTCATCTTCAGTCATAACTTGATCATTACGTCATCGATTAGTCCCTGACTGCAGAAATTTCCACTCCTTCCTTTATGGATTTTGAAGTTTTCACTGTTGTGATCTATATGTATTCGTGTGGCCATGTGTATAAGTATTAGTTTGTTGAGTGAGAGAGAGAGAGAGAGACTCCACTCAGTTACATAAGAGAGGATTACTGTATCACAGCAACGCAAAGACACGAGGGGGAAGCCTGGGAAAAACATCAGCTTTTATCAGTCACTTTTAAATCCCCCTCTATGTTGGTATGTTTGGTACCTTCTTACAAAAACAGAAAATCTGCAACTCATACTGTACACATTCACTCACTTTGTCATATTCCAAATTCACATAACGTCTTCAATGTGACATGGCAGGTTCATGAGGTCAATAATGCCTTTAAGAGATTTGACTTATCTGACTGCTGCATCATAACATGCACATGGATCAGAGTAATCTTTTTAGAAAAAGAAATTTTGTTTTATAAATATTAGGAACTGCAGGATAAGATCCCACTTTGACTAAAGGGGGGGGGCTGCATTTCCATTCAGCAAATGCTGGATGTTGAAATGCTGAGCACTGCATTTCAACACTCTTGTTTTTCCTTTCAGTAAATGCTGGATGTTGAAATGCTGAGCCCCATTTCAACATCAAGCACTTTCTTGCAGCAAATGCATAATGTTGAAATGCTAAGCCACAACCCTTACCACAGCATCTCCATTGCTCTAGTGGAGCAGCGCTGAACTGAGTGACACCCATGATGCTCAGCATTTCAACAAAATAATGAACGGGCAGCCAGCTCACATCTATTTTCATTTCCAAATAGGCCTGGAGCGCTTGTTGATCTGAACCATTTCCCACCAATCTTGTCTGTCCTGGACCAATCAAAGTCTTTTATTTTGAAATGAGAAAGATTATATCAGATGAAGACACAGGTCTGTTGAGCTGCTTGAGTATTGGAGTGCCAGTATGGTCTAACAATTTGGTCAAGTGCCCCAAGTGCCCCTGTTTTTCAGGTATGGTCAACTAATGTTGAAACAAGATCTCATTTAAAAAATGAAAAATAAAACATGAATTCATCACACAGTTAACACAATGCATTTCCACTTAAAAGGTCCATAGATTTCATGAGTCTTTCCAAAATAGGATTAATCAGTTATTCCTCTCCTGTGTATTTTGGAGCATCTGCCAAATGCTCAAACAGCTTCTTTCCTTGCTGACTCACCTTGGACAGCTTCTATTTCCTCGCAGGGGACTGGAGAAGCAGGAGGGGGGAGAAGAGGAGGAGGAAAGACACATCAACAAACGCACTGAAGTCGTCATGCAGAAATGTCAACTCCTGCCAAAACCTCTATGAACCTGCAGAGCTGAGGATCTCTCACAGATTTATCAGAGAGAGCTGGGGAAGCTTTGCCTGCGTCATTATCCATGCTTAAGGATGATGTTGTTTTCCATCTTTTCACCTAAAATTTCATCAATCATGACCATAGTTTGTTTAGTGTCACTACTTTGCTTATAACAGCAAATTTTTTTTTTTTTTACCTCATTGACTCATTGAGCTAGCTTTGCTTTAAAGAGCTTCAGATGGATTAAAACTAAATACATATTTCCTTCCACAATCCACCTGGAGTGCTGTGTTTACAGGCTGCATTTTTGTGATAACGCATTTGGCATCAACCACAAAATGACTTTAACCTGCAGTTTGCATTAGTTTTCCTTGACAAAAATGTGTATTAAAGAATTTATAAGGCACTTAAAAACTGAAAAAAACAGATGTTGATAACAATACTTGTGAATACATGAGGGTTAATTATATTGAATAACATACAGTTTACTGTGGAAAATAAATAAGCATAATTACCCATATACGTGGCTCTCATGGACCCTTCTAATCCTCTCCATGCTCAAATAAAGCTTGAAGATAATACTCGAAGACTAAAGTGAAAAAAATGTTGGTTTGGTGTCCCCAATGCAGGACCCTGGCTTTAAGCTTGTTATGGTTTGTAGTTGTCTCTCCAAAATGTTTTGGATAGCTTCTCTCTGTCATGACTCGCTCTTTTCTGACCAAACTCAGTTATGATTCAGAATTTTCCCTCACGTTGCTCTTGTACCTCAGGCTGCCTGCTGTGTGGCCATATGGCTTACTTAACGAGAGGAGAGATATAAAAAGGAAAGGGGAGAAAAAAACCGATTGAGGCTTGCCTAATATTGTAATATAAAGTGGGAGAAGACCTCTTGACTTTATGCTTTCAGCTTATTTTAAGCCAGTCCCTGTGTTTTTAATTTTTGTTTCCTTCATTTTTTCCAGAATTTCAAAAAAAAGTCAAACTTAGTTTTTCCCACTCAAGTTCAGTCCAGGGAACATTGTAATGCAGCTGGATGGCATTTGCTTTGCATTGGGAAACAAAATCCATCTAGTTGGACCCAAAAATGGAAAGTCCAAATCTTGACCAAAACGTAACCACCCCACTTATGTTTTTTTCAGAATTTTGAAACAACTCTACACTTTGGTTTTTCTGCTAAGGCTTGGTTTGGAATATATGTTAATGCCACTGGATGGCATTTGTTTCACGTTGGGAACAAACATTTTTGTCAACTAGACCCAAAAATGGAACATTTTAGTTTGGGATTTTTTCAGAATTTCAAAAAAATAATTAACTTAAAACTTGGGCTTTTCCGACCAAGTTTGGTTCAGAATAAATTTTCATGCCACTGGGTGCCATTTGCTTTGCCTTGGGAAACATATTCCAGCTGATTTGACCCAAAAATGGAAAGTTCAAATTTTGACCTAAGTGTACCCCCCCCCTAAAAAAAAAAAAAAAAAAAAAAAGGAACCCCATTACCACAGCTGCTATAGTCTTTGAATATCTTAAATCTTAATGGCTCTTTTTGCTGAAGTTTCCTACAACCTCAATAAAAACTATACACGTCAATTATTACAAAATGAAACTTATAGCCCAGTTTTTAACGTTGAATCACTTATGAAAAACCAACTGCTCAACCACACAATGCAGCCAGAATGCAGAAGAATGAGAGAAACATTTCAAGAGGTGCAATAATTGTTTAAAGTTGTACCACCTCACTTCTGGAATGCATTAGGAGATGGAGACTTTGACCTATAATGCAGCCAGCCACCAGGGGGAGCAGTTTTTGTGGAGACCTCAATTAGAGCCAACTGTCATGGCGTCCAATTCATTCAGTCAATGGTCAAGACTTGGAGCATGAGCGCTGTATGTGTCATGCTCAATGGCATGTGACAGGGGTCATTATGAGGCTTTTTACAAAATCGCTCAACTGTTAAAGGACGGAGCCATGCTGTCCATACTATAGGTACCTGCACATCAAAAATAATGCCAGTAGCCCGTTGCAGCATTTTATAGGATATATAGTCTGTGGAACAAGCTGCACAATCTAATGAAAGTCCCTAAGACAGAATTTTACAACCATAAAGGAGAACATGTCTGGCCAAAGAGGACATATGGTCACCATACCTTTAATACGGACTCTCAGCAACGGTGTGTTCTTCTATTTTACTTCCTGCCCTCCATTGAAAATCGCGCCCCTCCCTGCGTCATCATAATCACGTGACTGAAACGCAGCTGCTTTCTTGAGTTGTCACCATGACGTCATACCCCCGCGACCCACATGTGTCTGAAGTGAGGCGTGGAGATGGACGGACTACAATTTCATGAAATGGGACTAGATGACCGTCTTTTAAAGGTAATCGGTTTATTAAACTTAAGGTGAATGATCAATAGATGTACTGTTCAACGCAGAATTATTATCTGGGGACTGATTGTTACGTTAAGGTGAAGAAAGCTAGCTCACGTTAGCCTGTGTTAGCATTTCATGGTTTCTGAAAGTGTCTTCTTCGGCTTCAATGTGGGGTAAAGTTTGACTTTGAGGATTAAACCTGAACAGGAGATACCATTAACTCTTGCTGAGTCCCGGGTTGTTATTTTGAGAAGTTTTAACTCAGTGCAGCTCAACTAGCAGGAGTAGGTACAGGTGAAAAGTGGAAGACCAAAACAAAACAGAGAAGACAGACATTTCTATTAAAATCAAAACAGGAAAGTCAATAAATTATATTAAGATAGGAAGCTAAATCATAACCTATTAGTTTTCTTGGAGAAACTCTAGTGAAATGTATATGCCTCCATGTATAAAAACAAGCAAAGTGCCAGACTTGAGCAATGTTTCTGACTTTAAACTATACTTGCTAAAGAAGAAGGAGTTAAATCAGCCACTCAATCTTACACAATTCAGACAAGGAGGGATTTAAGTTGTTTGGTGACAACTTCAAATAGGTGTAGTAATGTATGTCACAGCATCAAAACAATAATGGACATTGAAAGATCAGAGAACAAGCTGAAGCATGTACACAAACAAGAAACAGGCTCAAGAACATCCCCATCTGTTTTTGGGGGTCACTCAAAGGCCTGAAGTTGCTCAAACATAATATTGAGTCTTATCCTCGTATCATGGAAAAGACAACGTTGAATCAATAGTAGTCAAACCAAAGCCCAGATATCAATGCTGGTATCCGGACTTAAAAAGTTGGATTGGTTTATTCCTAATATCAGATTAATGGAGGAATCAAAAATTGCAAGTTTAATGTAATTCTTGACTGAAATGTAACTTAATTTCATATTTTTGTTTTTTTTAGTCAGTAAATTTCAAACACAAGTTCACAGACTTTGGCTTTAAAAAGTACATTTATTGAAGTAGCAATTTCCAAATAAATTCACATTTATAAACCCAATTCCGACCAAAATTGTGTTCCATCCCATGTATGTACACCACTGACACGTGCACCTAGACTGACAAAAATCTTTCAGTTACAAATACAAAGACGGAGACCTGTAACGTTTTGAGCATCTGTAAAATAAAGGCGATTATTTCCCTCATTTTCGTTTTGGTGATGTAGGCGGTTGCAGACCTTGGTTGGTCCCGGCCCACTCTGATCCAGGAGAAGGCCATCCCTCTGGCTCTGGAAGGGAAAGACCTTCTGGCTCGAGCCCGCACCGGATCAGGGAAGACAGCAGCTTATGCTGTTCCTGTCATTCAGCGGATCCTGACCTCAAAACAGGTGAAGGGGGAAACAGAAAGAACAGATCATCACAGAGAGCTGATTTTTTTCCAATCTATCTCTCATCCTCTCCTCATGATCTCTCCAGCTGATTTGGTGATTGTATTTTTGTTTTCAGAGCGTTCGAGAGCAGGATGTCAGGGCTCTGATTCTAGTGCCAACCAAAGAGTTAGGTCAGCAGGTCCAGGCCATGATCCGACAGCTGACGGCTTTCTGCTCCAGGGATGTGCGAGTGGCTGATATATCCGGAAAAGCCGACCTCTCAGCACAGAGGTCAGTCTGAACAATGTATCCTGTGCTTAATAAAGACGTATACAGATACTGATGGCCAGAATGTCATAAAATTGTGTGTTCATGTGGTTTGTATTCCATCTGAACAGGCCAATCTTGATGGAGAAGCCTGATGTGGTTGTTGGGACGCCGTCTCGTGTACTTGCTCACCTGAACGCCCAGAACCTGCTCCTGCACTCATCACTGGAGATGCTGGTTGTAGACGAGGCCGACCTGCTCTTCTCCTTTGGTTTTGAAGCCGATCTAAAGAATCTGCTGTGGTAAGAAATAGGGCTGAAAGATATATCGTTATCATATCGGTATCAAGATATGAGAATTCAAGATATTAATATCCCAATATCGAAGATATCAATGATGTAGAATCGATTTATCCCAGCTCACCCTGCATGTAAAGCTCAGACAGTCACATGATTATTGGTGACTTTCTGTTAATGTTGATGACCGACAGTGAGCTCTAATCAATTAACCCCACTTTCCACATCCTGTTCTATTGTGGCCCTTTTATTTTTCTGAAAAATGGTTAGTTTTCACTAAAACCAGAGACATATTGTATCATAGTGATATTGAGATATCTGGCCTTGAAAATCGAGATATGAAATTTTGTCTATATCATTCAGCCCTCGTAAGAAACCATGTTTTAGTTTGTTTATGTTTTGTTTTAGACTTTATTTTGCTTTAGATCCAAGCACACTGGATATTTAAAGTTGTTTATAAAAGAGAACAGCATATTTCCAATTTTCTCTCATAGGATGCTCTCACAACGAGAAAGAGAAAATTGAAATAACAGCTATGTTTAGTTTACAAACATTATGACAATAAATTTCCATGATGAATACTAGTTGAAATACTCCTTTGACAATGAGTCTCTTCAAGAGATTTTACACTAACAGGCATGTTTCTTTTTCTGGCTGCTTTGCATGTGTGAGAGTAGGGGGTACATGGCTTAAAGTCAAATGTCTTTAGGTGTATAGGCTGTGAAAAGTTTGGGAACCACTGCCTTAATGTAAAGATCAGCAGAGACACTGGGAGGAAATCACTTATTACACCAAGATATTACACTAGAGAAATGCTGCAGAATTTAACACTTGGTACAACTCTAACTTCATTCTCTTTGAAAGAATTAAAGAGAAAACACTCTGACTAAAAGAAAAGATTGAACATTGACCTTAAATTAAAACAGCTGCTGAATGAATATAGAAACATTTTATGCTCCAACAGCTTGACTGGGTTGTTTATATGTTCAGATTTTGGCCACAAGGGGGCAGGATAACATAAGGGAAAATCACTGACTCTACAAGTCCCATCTTACTGACAACCATGTGTGCAAATGAACAGTTTTAGCAACAGGTAACGCACATTGAGCACTTTAGTTGAAGAACACTGATAAGTCGAGTTCTGAGGAATCAAACAGGAGAACAAGCTTGTTTGTGATGCTGTCAATGAGTAAATTCAATGTGTTTTTTTTTTCTCCACAGCAAGAAAAAAAGGAAACATGACTCTTTACTCTGTACCTAATCAGTTTTTCTTTCCTTCCTCTCTGCATCATGTAGTCATCTTCCCAAAATTTACCAGTCCTTCCTGATGTCTGCTACTTTCACCGAGGATGTTCAGGCCCTGAAGGAGCTTCTCCTCCACAACCCGGTAATAAAAAGTCCTCTGTGTTTACCAAAATCTCTCCCTTACAGAATAAGAGAGAATGTGAAGTGTGTGGTTCACATACCTATTTGTGCGTCCTCTCAGGTGATCCTGAAGCTGCAGGGCTCTCAGCTGCCAGACAGCAGCCAGCTGCAGCAGTACAGCATCAGGTGTGAGGAGGAGGACAAGTTCCTGCTGATCTACACGCTGCTGCGGCTACGCCTGGTTCAGGGGAAGACGCTGGTGTTCGTGGGCTCCGTGGAGAGGAGCTACAGACTCAAACTGTTCCTGGAGCAGTTTGGGATTCCTGCCTGTGTGCTCAACTCAGAGCTGCCTGTCCATTCCAGGTCAGACCTCGAACAGCTGATCTTAAACAGTTTAGTTCAGAGCCCCATCTGTGAAGCCTTTTTTTCTTTTTACAGCCAGAGCAGCTTCTCACTCTGTCGTGATGCGTTTGTGTCTCTCTGCTGCAGGTGTCACATCATCACTCAGTTCAATCAGGGATTTTACGACTACATCATTGCCACAGATGAGCAGAGCTTAGCCGACCCCACAGCAGCTCCACAGACGTCTGCAGGCAAAGGGAAGAAGAAGAGCGCACAGAAAGGAGGGAAGTGAGTAAGATGAGAGTTTAAACTGGCGTTGTCTATAATTCAACACATCAATGATCAGTGTATGATCAGATCTGTCCATCTGTGATGTTAATGTCTAAATTTTGTTCTGAAGGAGCAAGGACAAAGAGTACGGCGTTTCCAGAGGAGTGGACTTCCAAAACGTCTCAAATGTCCTCAACTTTGATTTCCCTCTTACGGTAGAATCCTACATCCATCGGGTTGGAAGGTGGGTTTCTCTTTCTCTTCAACCTCATCTCTACTATTTCCTGCTCCCACTTTTATCATCAATGATTGTGATTTGTTTGTTTGTGTGTTTGTTTCTGTCGTTGTAGAACGGCAAGAGCAGATAATCCTGGCACCGCTCTGTCCTTCATCTGTCACACTGAGCTGGATCTGCTTTCTGAGGTGGAGGAGGCTTTAACAGGAGGTAACAAAAGTTCCTCTTTAGTGACTTTGTTTTTTCCAAAGTGAGATGTTTTCCACTTTTTCACATGTGATAGTAGGATAGTAGGGTTGGTGATATGGAGAAAAAAATAATCTAAACTTTTTTTTCACATTGTCTGATCTTGATTATCGTCACGCTCTTTGTATTGTTTTCAAACTGCCAGTTTTTAAGCACCATAAAACTAAAGATTAGTTCAACATTTCATTGACATATGAAGTAAAAAAAGTGACATTTGTGCAAATTAATCACATGAACAGAAAAATATAAATCAAATTTCTATGCAACAACAAATTTAGAAAAATCTAAAATAATAAAGTGAACTAGTTAACACCCCTGAGTAATTTTGAACGTGTGTAAGATCAAAGACTAGAGGGGGGACCTTTATTCAGCAAATGCTAAATGTTGAAATGCTGAGCACAGATGTGGAACAGAAAAATGTAGAAAATGTAGACTCTGATTGGCTGTTGTTAGACGCAGTTATGCTATGTTTGATTAAATCACTATGCTCAATTTTTCATGAAATTTATCACTCAGCCCTTTGTGATAGTTTCATGTACATGTTTTGTTCTAATCTGAATTATTTCTCTTTTCAGAGAACTCAGAGTCTGCTCTAAAACCGTACCAGTTTAAAATGGAGGAGATTGAAGGTTTCAGGTACAGGTGCAGGGTGAGTCTCTTTGTTAGTGCCTTTTCCCTCTTTTTCTTTTTTCTTTACTGCTCATCATAAAAATGTAAGAGACAAAATGAAGCTGCTTTGCTTCTTAGACGTTTTCCCCTTGTTCTAAAACTCTGTCCCTCGTTTGTGTTAAGGATGCGATGCGTTCAGTGACCAAGCAAGCGGTGAGGGAGGCCAGACTGAAGGAGGTCAAACAGGAGCTGCTTAACTCAGAGAAGCTGAAGGTTAGTGACCTATCAATCAATCTTTAATTATAAATCCCTTAAAAACAACAAGTTTCATCTCAGGACGCTTATCAAAAAGCTACAAATCAGCAGGTCTAGATGTTTTTGTTCATGCAGAGTGGATTCTTCTCTGACTAAAAGTTTCTGATCTCACTCAGACGTACTTCGACGATAACCCCAGAGATCTTCAGCTGCTCAGACACGACAAAGACCTCCATCCTGCTGTTATCAAACCTCACCTGAAGAACGTCCCCGAGTACCTCAGTAAGAAGAAACTCACATACACACACAGGAAGTGCTTTTCAACCAAAACCATGACATTTTAGCTTGAGGTACTTTATGCTTTTCAACTGCAAGAACCAGGGTCTGACACAGGAGTCATCAGTGTTTAAACAGCCTATATAAACTGGATATCCACTGACACATTCAGCTGAAGGTCTCAAGTTTTAAGGGTCACTCTTTTAACTACTACACCAGACAGAGACACATTCACACTGTCAGGATCAAAGAAGACCACTGTTTAAGAGTTATTAAGCCAAGTCAGTCACAGCTGGATTTCATCTCATTGTGGACAGAGGGAGGAAAGAGGGAATAAAAACATTGCGGCTGCGACCAATCAGAGACCTCCAGCTTGTAGAATGAGTTTCAGAAATTTCAGGGGATCCATCAGGAGTTACTAATTATTTTCTGCCTGTCTTCAGTTCCTGAGACGCTGAGGGGAACAGTGAATCCTCTGTTGGGCCGGAAAAAGAGGAAGATGAATGTAAAAGGAAAACCAGGAGTGATGAAGAGCAGCTTCAAGGTGAGTTATGGGGGACCATTACAGAGGTCATTGTTAGATGAAATGTAATAATGTGCAAGTACTGAAAACTAGTGTGTCAAGTCTTAAAAGCATAACAATCAATCCTAGAAGTGAGCACAGATTCATATTCTAGTACAAGGCATCAAAGTGGTATGTTAAAGCTCGACAGTCATAGTTTTACAAGCTGGGTTTACATAAAAGCTTCATTCCTGAGCCGCACTGCAACAGGGCTGTTTGTGAAAGCAACTTTCTAATAGCAAAGATACTTTTCTTTTTGAAATGTGAAGTCTTTTTGGTCATTTATCATTTTGAGAGTAATAATCTACCAGTTTCATCTCCTGAAGTGTTTTTAGTTCTTGTCTTTTGTGTAAAATACAGCATTTAAGTGAGCAATTCTTTGTACAGTGTGGTCTGTAAAACTTTTCTGATGTTTTACAACCAAACCAAATAAATGAAAAGATAGTGAAAAAATGTTTTAGTTGCAGCCCTGTATGCCCCTTTAAATCTCCTATCTCTGGCAATCTCTTTTTATTCTCTTGTAGAAGAACACCCGGGGAAAGAACCCTCTGAAGAGCTTCAAGTACAGCGGGGGAAGGAACAGGGACAAGAAAGGTCAAACAGGAAAGTCGTAGCAACAGCAGCAGCTCTGAAAACTGTGCAGAAACTCTCCAGGAGGAAAGTTTTCTTCCTATTAATGACCCAAACAGGAAACATATGAACCAAGTGGACTCTGGATTGAACGGGCTGTCAAGGATAAATGGACCACAGACTGAACAAGTTTAAATTCGAACGATTAATCGAGGGAAACTGAAAGAGACTACCGTTTGAATTCCAACTATTTCCTACCGCAAGTAGGCCGAGCTGTGAGAAGGACACAGAATGTGAAATATCTTTTCTCTGTGACATGTTCTTGAATATAAATGTTTATGAAAATAAAATCCCTGCCATGAAAAAAGGATTTAATTTTCTAGAAATAAAGTTTTTCTCATACTGTCTTTGAGTGTTTTTGTCTATTGTCAAATTGTCATCTCAGCTTACACCCATTCTGGCACAACCTGTGGACAGAGAATGACTTCACAACCCTTGCAAATTTGGTCCTGCACATTTCCTGTCCTTCTATCTTTCGACTGGCATCCTCCCCTCAAAATTCGCAGAGATGTTCCAAACTGCAGTACCTTGAGTGTCCACTTGAGGCTGGCTTCAGGAACACTACAAACCACATATGCACCCATTTCAAGGCAGAAAAGCTGATCTCTTCAGCAATTAGTCTATACTTGAACCAGAGAGTCCCTCATGACATGAAAAAGCACCAAAGCGATAGAGGATTATGGCCTCATGAAGGATAAACAAAACAGGGTCTCAAAGTCGTGAACTCCCAAAAATATGAGCGTAAAGTAACGTAATCCAACTCACAAACTCAAGAAAGCAATGTCAGGTTTATGAGCCAAGAATAAACTATGAAGGCAAAGGAGCTTGAATCATCTGGTGAACTCAAACCCAATAGCTGCTGATGACAAATGGTGACTGTAGAGTTGGCTGTTATGTCTTCTCAGCAGACCATAATACACAAAGTGCTACCGATGTACTAAAAAAATTTGGCATAGTGAATCTTGAACCAAAGTTTGTAGCATAGAAAACACAAAGAAAAAGCATTAAATGGTCCAAAAAATTACTTTTTGACACGTAATGTTACAAATTTATTGTTTTCACCGTTACCACTGAATGCATATCTTTCTGTTAGATGGTTTGAATATTAAGTCTCACATGTTGAACTTACTGGTTGCTCCTGAAGTCAACCCTGCAGATGCTGCCGCTTCACACTGTATGGGGGTTGAAAATTTTCATTGCTGGATATTATATGTATGAAAGAGCATTGCAGTCTCTGTTGATGACTGGTTTCAAAACTCTGTATCAGAAACAGATCAGTGATGTCACAGCCGTATATGATACAGTCTATATTTGTTCAGGAAGTACAGTCATTTAATGTAATATGTACAAATAATCTTTGTCCTCGTGGTCAAGTTTGCTTTTCGGGTCATAAAGAGGAGTCAGTATCCATTTTCAGTCATTTTGTCAGCTGTTCAAACTCCTCAAAGTAGATTTCTCACCTGATCTGATGCAGAAACAAACACAGACAGGAAACGTAGAAAATAACTTCATTTAATCAATGCATCCATCTAAACATTCACTCAGTTAAACTGAGGCCATCGATCCTTCTGTAAAAGAACAAAAATCATCCGTACATTTAGAATGTGCTGCACTTTATTGTCTGCTCTATGTGAAGTACTGAGAGTGTTTTTATTTTACATAAGGCTGTTTCACTCCGTCCTGAACTGTCTCTGCTCAGCAGAAACTTCATAAACCATCTGTGAGAGTCTTCAGAGCTGTGGGATCAGACTGAAGGGGTCAGTGAGTGGGTGTGGGGATCAGTCGATGGAGAATTCAAAAGGATAGTCCTGAGTGGGCCCTGATTCAAAGTTAATGCTATCAAATGGATTCTCAGTGGACCAGCTGTCCACAGGAAACCAGGAGTCGTACCAGGAAGTGGTTGTCTCTGTTTTTGGTATCGTCGTTGGTGCTGCTGTCGTTGTTGTCGTTGTCGTTGCTGTGGTTGTTGAAACAATGTTGAATCTACCTTGTAGTCTCATCTGGCGCAGCCTTCGTAGGCGCAGGATCCTGAGTCTCCGGAGGCGCTCTGCTCTCTGAGCGGCGGCGTGTCCATCTGTCGTGCTGACAACCACACTGGCCGGGGTGGTTTTCACCACTTTAGGCACCAACCGAATGGGCCGGTTGCCGTTCTGCGACATAATCTGCCTGATGCGGTCCCAGTTGGATTTGGCCAAAGTGAAGCTGCAGGGAGTGGCTCCAGAGTCGTAGCCCACCATGCACAGTCTGGTCTGAGGGGTGTAGCCCTCGGCTTTGGCGGTCACTCGGTACTCTCCGGGATTCAACAGACGCCAGTAATCACCACCTTGAGCTGAGGAAGGGGTGGAGATTTGATGATGGTCATTCCAGGTCAAAATCAAAACTGTGTATCACAGAGGATTGAGGCCCAATCCCAATCGTACCCCTTAGCCTTTGCTTTTGCACATTCTGGTTTTGTGAAGGGGTTTCCCATTTCTCCATAAGGTTAAGGGGAAGAGATACACATCACTTAAACTAAGACAAATGGGGACCTCACTTGAAAGGAGGGTGGTATTGGAAATTTCTGATGAGACACCGTGTCAGCAAGATGGCAGAGCAGTGACTAAAGGAAACGTAAATGTACATAATTAAGCAAAAATAATTTTTTATTAATGGGAATGACACCCACGCTTAATTTATATTTCCAATTCTTCGCTACTCCATGTAAATCTTAAGGGGCCAAGGGGAAGGGGTTAACAAAGGGGGAGGGCTGTGAGGTACAACTGGAATTAGCTCAAATCTTGAACAGCAGCAGACTTACCCGTCCTGACATCGTGCCGTATTCCCTCCACAGCTATGGTGGCGTTAGCCAAAGAGTTTCCCTCCACGTCTCTCACCACACCTTTAATTCCTCTGTTTACCTGCACAGGACGGATTAGCAGAGATTAAATCCCCAAACTTGGTGACTCTAAAATGATTTAGATTTGAGTGAATAAATGGTTGTTTGTCCTGGAATCTGGAGAGAAATTTGTTCATACATCATAAGGTAAGACTATCAGTTTAGAAATAGAAACCACAAATAACTAGTGAATAAATAGTTGTAATAATCTCTGGACTAAATATCAGATGATCTCAGTCATTGATGGTGATGGTGTGGTGGTGAATGTCCTGATGCAGCCACGTCTTTGTAAGGCTCACCATACTGCAGACCCCAAACTCTTTCTGACTCCTGTCCCATCCTGTTTGCTCCTCTACCTCATTAAGCAGAGATCTCAAATTGTCCATAATGAGAGAGGAGAGATACAACTTGTATTTCTCCTCCAAAAGCCTCCATAGTCATCTTGCTCTAACTCTCTACCATCTTAGTTTTGCTTCCTCTGCATCCATGCGTGTCTTAAATATCCAGAGTTCTGCAGGAATTTGAAAAGGTTTGGATGATGAACCAACTTCAGAACAACCAGTTGAGCACGGTGTGAACATAGCACCAACAACAGCAACAGCAGAGGGGGTAAAAGTTTTGAAAACAGTCCACAACTCTCTGCAATCACACATCCACAGAGGACACAGCTCAAAAAACCTCCAGAGAAACAGCTCTAACTGTAAAGATAAATATTGGACTTACACTTTGTCAGCTCTTACCTGTTCAATGAAGGACAGCAGAGCCTCGCGGTTGTTTTCCCACTCAAGGGGAAGTTCGCTCTCATGAGGAAACTTGTCGCAGCCCAAGAAGATGGAGAGCTCAAAGCAGTTTGTGTGCAGGTAGCTGAAGTCGTTCATACCTGTGGAGGAAGTCACCAGGGACAGGATGAAAGTAAACAATATGTTTACAGCCTCAGACTTCATGATGATGGCAAATAACTGGATTACAAAACCTGGAGTTTGGCATTGGGCCAATACAATTTTATTCCCTAGAGCTACATGTCTGTGTTCATTCTTATCAGTGTTTTGGATAACATGGTGAAAAAGATGTGGAATAAATGAATCAATGGAGGAATCGATCTAAAAATGCCTATTTGTGAGCACTCAAAGTTAGTGGTGGCCAGTACCAACACTGTTCTGTAAAACATTGTTTCTCAACCTTGGGGTCATCTGTAATCCAAATGGGGTCCCCTAAAGTGTCTAGTAATTGATAAAAAGTTGCTCATCAAAACATTTTCCAGTAATTTCTATACTTTTTAAAATCAAAACACAACAGACTGAAAAACTGCTTTCTACATGTGCAAGTAATTAGTAAGCATTTAATTATTAAATATTTCAGTATTCATAACATTTAATAATAAAGTATTTTAGTTTTGATTTTAAGTGTTGTAGCACTTTAAGTATTTCAATATTTTTAATATTCGATGATTATGTATTTTGGTATTTTCAGTATTTCATTAAAAAGCGTTTTAGTAATTTATTCTTCAGTGTTTTGGTATTTCTTAGGATTGTATCAGTAAGAATTTCAGTATTTTATGTATTTTTACAATTGAGCATTTTAGTATTTTTAGTATTCCATTATTTAGTATTTTAGTATTTGTAGTGTTTTATTAGTATTAAAGTACTGTAGTTTAGTGTTATTATCATTTTGTGTCATAG
This sequence comes from Thalassoma bifasciatum, assembly GCA_008086565.1. Lineage (NCBI taxonomy): Eukaryota > Metazoa > Chordata > Actinopteri > Labriformes > Labridae > Thalassoma > Thalassoma bifasciatum. The sequence goes on from RPOG01000324.1 coordinate 70,573, forward strand.
TATTTTTGAATTTGAAGTGATTTACAATTAATTATTTCAGTAATTTTAGTATCTATAATTACATATTTTAGTATGCTAGTATTCCAGCAATTTGTTTTCTATTCTTATTTTCCTGGTTTCAGTATTTTTTAGCATTTTAAGCAGTAGACTCAGTTTACAGTGCAACACTGAACTTGTGCTGTTTGTTTCTTATTTTTGTGTACAGTTTTTTAAATGTTTACTGCTTTCTTCGCCTTTAGGTCAAATAAATAAAGGTTGTAGAATTTAAAAGTTCACTTTGAACAAAGCCTTTATCCTGATCAGGGAAAATAAATGGGTCACTTTGTGCACCAACCCTGGCTACTCTGCATTTACAACAGAGTATAAAAACAGTACAAAAACAAATTCTTGAAAAAAAAAAAACTCTGGGGTCCCCTGACATTTGTGATGCCTAAATGTTGTCACAGCCCATAAAGGTTGGGAGTCATTGCTGTAAAGAATAGATAAATGATCTGACGCTCTTCTGTCCAAACTTACTGCCCACCACTGGTTTCCAGCTGGCTCTGTTGGCGATGCCCTGCCCCCCGGTGACATCATCACCATGACAGGAGCCACGGTACGTCTCTGTCATGGTCAGATGGCTGTGAGCGTACGACATCGCCAGCCATCTGAACATGGCGTCATCAGGTGTCTCTCTCAGAGCTCCTTCATTCTGCCGCTGAATACGAGCCCACGTCTCCTCGTTCATCTCAGCGTTTGCTCTCCAACGGCGGCTCTCGGTCAGCTGAACGCCAAGAAAAAGTTCAGTGTCATTTTTTCATAGTTTTATTCATTGAGGTGAAATTAGCAGTTCTCTTTAAAGCAGCCTTACAGAAATGGGCGGGCGCTGCATGTCAAAAGGGTATGCCACTAGTTTTTCTCCTCCTTGAAGATTGGCTCCCAACACAAACGGTGTTCGCTCCATCCAGGAGATGATGGCTTTGGTCTCTGTAGCGAGCTGCAGGAGCAGGAAAAGGTTCACTTTGCTAAACTGCATGTGACTGAAGTGGTGGAACAATAACTGGTGTTAGAAAACAAACTCACAGAGCCGTTGAGGGAGTTTTCAGGGAGTGGGATGTGGTGGTTGGGCACCACACGAGGGACCCAGCCTCGGTCCTCGGCCCCCCACAGAATGCTGTTCAGGTCAGGGAAGTTCTCGAAAATGTCGTAACCTTCTTCAGTCCAGTGACCCAGCGCCCAGTTTCCCATCTCTGAGCCCTGAAGGAAAAGAAGTTTAGTTGGATGTACCGACAGTTTCAGTTAGCCCACACCTGTACAAGGGCCAGTTTTTGACAATTTTGAGGAAACAACAATAGAGTGACCATGCTAAAAAACCCAAAACAGGACCCTCTACCTGGCCTCTTGGAGATAATGCAAATATACCCAAAATACTCAAAGACAACTAAGTAGCTTCATAACCCAACCATCTGGATATCTAACATACTCCTTTTCTGTTTTCACCGAAAATTTTCTATGATATAAACTCATGTAATTTATAGAAGCTGAATACTGCCTGTTAAAAATAAGGAAAATAATAAAAAAAAACTCGCTTTGCAATTTTTTTCCCCATATTACATCATATTTTTGAGGTGAGAAGTGAGAAATGAGATGAGAGTAAAAATTTATGCTTTGTTTTATTATTTTGACTTTCTTTTTAAAAATGTGCTTAATTTTTTTTCTAAATATCAACTTTTTATCTAAGAATTTTTAATTTTAATCCAAAAATTTCAACATTTTTCTTATAATTTTCACTTAATCTCAAAATATTGACTTTTTTCTCATTATTTTTTACCACCTAATATATAATAAAAAACTTTGACTTTTTGTCACAAAATCTTAACTAATTATCTCATCACATGGCATTTTATCTTTAAATTTTTACCTTTGATCTCATAATCTTGACATTATTATCGCAAAATATTGACATTTCCCCCCAAAAATCTGACCCTTGTTTCATCACTGTGTCTTATTCTCAAAATTTTGACTTTGAGGTGGTTGCATCAGAATAAGGCAAGTGCTTTGTTATAAATACCAATGGTCTGTAGAAGAAGCTGAGAAAAAAACAGACAAGTTGGGGAATTTTATAAAAGACCCCTGAACATAATATTACGACCAAAAAGAGGACATGTCTGGGCGAAAGAGGACACTCAGTCACCCAGAACAACGACACGCCAGTATTTTGTTTGAGGTTATAAAAGTTTCGTACCATCTCAAAGGCGAGCTCATAAGCATCTGGGTTCAGCGAAGGCACCAGGTGAATTCTCACTCCGTCCACCAGACGGCGCACTCTGGGGTTTTCATCGTTGTACTCTTTGCAGATAAACTGCATCAGGAGGAGAAGAAGCTCTCGACCTAGAGCTTCATTGCCATGAAGACCTGCTGTGTAGCGAAACTCAGGTTCACCTGTTGACAGTCAGAGGAAAAGAAAACAGGAGCATGAGTTATGAACAGCAGAAATTCAAAAAGAATATCCTCCTTTCTTTTGGTTGTCTCTTTCTTTCACCTGTCTCGTGCTCTCCAGGGTTGTCTGAGATCTCCATGGCATACATTTTTAGGCCCTGAGCGCTTTTCCCAATGTTGTAGATCCTGGTGATGTTGGGGCACTCTTCATTTATCACCTTCATCATCTTAAAACACACCATGGACAAACACCTGTGTCATATTTGTTTCTACAGAGTCATCAGAACTGTTTGTGTCTCATCAGTCAGACCTGTCTCATCTCCTTGTAGTTGTGGTGTCTGAAGTCCAAGTCGTCTGAGGGGTTGACCTCGTTCTCACTCTGATAGCTGCCTGAAAGAAACAACACTTTGCTTTAATAAGAGAGAAGCATGTCTGTTTGATTTAGTTATTCTGAAAAATTCTTCAATCTTTAGTCTTCTCTCTGTGAACCAGTCACCAAGCGGGTTTATGCTCTCTGCCCTCAGAGTTTGACTTGGAACAGGGAAAAAAAACATTTTCTGCTGGAGGATTGGGTCTGAAGGATACTAAAGGAGCAGGAGGAAGATGTGTCAGCTTGTAAATGCTTCGACTGATAACTTTCTGTCCTGTGATCCATGATATATTGACATGTTTTTAAAATATTGTGTTGTCTGTAACTTGGTTAAAATGTGCTGCAAATGTAGTAGTCACCAGGAAACTCTTGTCAAAAAAATTTTCAAGCCCAACAAGGTTTTTCTGGATCAATAAATTATAAATAAACAATGTAACATGTCAATGCTGACTGTTCAGGGAGAAATGTCTCATTTCCAAATATTAAAAAAAGTAAAAACAACACCTAGAGATAGTGTACAGTAAACAAGCACCTTTTTCTGACCCCATTGGCAGATTTTTTTACTCTTTGTAACTAATTAATGCATAATTTTTGTCTTTAAATGTCTTGAAATAAGTTTTTCTAGACTTGTTAGGGGAATGTGTCTCATACTAAGTCTCATAAGACTCTTGTACTACAAATGGGACAGAAACAGTTGCTTAGATTTCAGTTTTTACAATTCTTTTGGTGACAGTGGAAAAAAACTTAACAGCTTTCATAGTTCACAGTTATGTAATAGATGCTTCAACTCTGAGGTGATTCAGTTCATGTTGTGAAACAGACTTTTGTTGGATAACACTTTTCTTGCTCGGTTTTTTGGCAAACTTCTGACACTGTGAATCTCTCCTTCAAAGGATCGAGGGATCAGACAGGCTTCAGAAACATGTGAAACGCTCTAAGCAGAAGTATTACTCTTCATAATGGTGGAAAAATAGTTTGTAGACAGCTCACTGGGTCTTCAAATGCAATTTCTTTCAGTGTAGCCAGATCCAAAACAATTGATTGGTTCCATGAAATTACATCAGAAATGGTGAGTATTGGGTCATTTTGGTACCAGTGATCCACTAATCTGAAACTAATGGTGCTTTTTAGTAAAAGACAGTCCTTCAGCAGTTGGATCTATTCTGCAAAAATCAAGGGGCAACCTCCAGTCTGAAAATATGAGACGATGCTGAATTGCAAAAATCTGCTGTTTGTTGAGTGCTTGCTTGAAGTTGGCTCCAGAAATACTGGAAGTTAAATACACACAAATAAAAGTTGTTTTTGCAGCAGAAATAAACATGTTACAGCCTGGTACAAATAATGTCCCCAGTCTGAATTCCCTGTGTTGCCTGGTGTTATCACTTTGTTTGTACTGACTTGGCAGCTGACAGGCGAGGATCTCCACTCTCATACACAAGCTGCCGTTCCAGCTCTGAGGCAGGATGCGGATGTAACGCGCGACCACAGGAGCAGTAAACTGACTCATCACTGGCGTGTCTTTGTCCACGTTCCCGTAAAACAACTGCAGAGAGAGGATCGTATAACCGAAGAGTCAGTCATCACAGCTTCACGTCTCATTGTTAAACTCTTCAAAGTTCCTGTTACCCATTCAGCATAGCCGTCGTGCAGCGTGGTCCAGTCCCGACTGTCGTTACTGAAGGCCACGAAGTAGGACGACACAAAATCCTCTCTGGAGAGACAATAAGAATAATATCTTCATTTGATTTAATGTCTAAAGCACACATTCATGATTCAGCATCTTTAAAACTGGTCATATGTCATTCATTGTTCAAAATAAGTTACTTTGTGACATCCAGGACATGAAGAGTTCTATATTTTTTCTATTAAGAATATATTGTCCTATAAAGAACATTTATGATGCAGAGCCCCATGTAAAGCTTAAGTTACCAGTTTTGCACAGGAACTTTACCCCCAGCAATTGTGACTGGTAGGTTTAATGCCATCCCAGTGTGTGTGTATGTTATGTTACTTGGGTGGAGTGTTACTAATTGTTATAATGCATTAACTAACACATAAGTTAATGCATTAATAAGTAGTTAATTAATATACAACACATTTTCAAGCAAAAAGTCAAGTTTAAAAGTTGCATATTGTCATTGGTTATCCTTACGTTTGCATTGCTCTTTATTTATTCATATATTATTAATTATTGCTGATGGTGTTATTTTAGAGTGAAAAAACATTCAATAACTTCCTAATGTATTCACTAATTGTTTGCTAATGTACATGTTAACTGGACGGGCATTGATAAACAATTATTTAGAGTTCTCAGACATTAAGGTATTACTTAACTTTAGTTACCTGACATGCACTCTGATAAATGTACAAGGGTCCTTCATAAGCATTACTGAACCATAGTTAACCAATACTGAATCCTTTTTTGACCCTTATTGTATAGTGCAACACATGTATCCCTTAAGTAACACATTATAGATGCCTTAAGAGTAATGCATAACTGATGATAATAAGTAATTTTTATTCATGCTTAATAACGTATTAATTAACAGTACAGTGGACATTAATTAACTGCTTATTAATGCATTGACTAATATGTTAGTGAATGTTAAGTAATGCATTTTCATAACACTTAACACATAATTATATTGTTGGTAAATACCTAAGAATGCATGATCTAAGGGATTTTGTATTGTTAAGTGTGACTGGAACTTTTGTCTTATTGAGAGAAACTTGTGTCAATATTATGCAATAAAAAACAATGAATTTGAGACCAAAAAAATTTTGCAAACAAAATTGTGAATAAATAAATGAATTTCAATGAATAAATGAAAAATATTTATGACTGACTTTTTTCTTGTCCACAGTTTTTTTTTAAGATCTAAGTTTTAATCTCACAAACCCCAGCTTTGTTTGTGTTTCCAGGGTTTGCATTTACATGTCCAGATTTTGCTTTCACATTTCATGAAGTTTGCGTTTGCGTTCCTTCATGGTTCTCATGGGCGGAGCTTCCTCTGAAAGATGCAAGAAGCCTCCTGATTGGTCAGCGCCACTCAGAGACTGACTGTGCGACAACTTCTGCCCTGACAAGTACGTGAAAAAAACAACAACTGTGGATTTAACAAGAAAAACATTTCAGTCAAAAATATATGTCATTTATTCATTGGAATCATTTGGATTTTTGAAATCACTGTTTTGTTTGCAAAATTTTTTTTGGTCTCAAAATCCTTGTTTACTTTTTTGATTGCACAACAGTTTACATCTGCAAAACCTTAGAAAGAAGGCAGACTGTTCCATTTTCTACTGAGCTGGGGAAAGTTCAAGCAAATTTGGAATTGTTGTGAATTTATCTGTAATGTAATTTCTGGTGTCAAATAAACACATGAGGGTTGGGCACATAATGTGTATGACACGTAAATGAAATAAAATACAAAGAAAATGAAATGAAGATTTATCAAGGGAGGTATTTCATGGAGCAGAGCTTACACTGTCTCTGAGTTTCTCCCCTGAGTGATGACTCCTGTGAACTCCACCTCACGGCGAGCGTCCACCTCAAACCAGTGGCTGGTCTCCTCTGGTTCTGCACACCACGCACCTCCGTACAGGTCCTCCTCGTTATCTGAGGCCTGCAGCAGAAAACAGCAGATTTATATCCTTTGACGCTGGGTTCTGATGTTTCCTGAGTGAAGATGGGTATTTACCTGCATGTTGAGTCGTCCTCTCTGAGCCGTGAAGCCGTGATGTGACTGAGAGGAGGCCAGCAGCTGGTCCTCCTCCACCCTGTGAGACTCCAGACCCAGAGGAGGACACTCTGAGGGACAGGAAAACAAAAACAAGACACAGAATGACTCTGATTTCAGCATGTTTGTGTTTCAGACTCGAGGATACATTTCACAAACAAACAAACTCAGCTTTCGTCTTACTTTTCGGTTCAACAGGCACGGCCATCTGTCTCAGTCTCTCCTCCTCCTCCTCCTCCCACTGCTTCCTCAGCCGCTCAGCTTCATAGCGTAATGACAAAACAATATGTCAGACATGTTTTTCTTTACATGGACCCTGCTCTCAAACTGACCGCCACCGCACAAAATCTTTCCATATGTGCTGATACAGTCAACCTGGTTCCCCCTGGAGTGAAATGTGGGTCAAATGAGTCTGCAGGACTTAATTTTTTCATGCTGTTTGGATCCAGAGAAGATTTCTGAGACTTTTAATGTGATTTGAGTGAAAATGCCAAAATGTTGAGTAACACTTCAGCAGATGGTTATCAAACACTCCTCTCTAACTGTGTTTGAGATCATTTTAACATCGTCCAGCTGGACTCGGAGCCTCATGCAAAAATCCGCTTGAGGACTCAGATCAGAGCAGCTGTTAGAGAGTCCTCCTCTCTGCTCCCATTTTACCGCCCATGAGACCCATTATCCTCATCACTGGTGGTTATAAACAAATACTTAAGTACTCAAGGGGTAAATAAAATTTAAACTTTCAAAGTCTGCATGGCATCAGAAAATATGCTACATACATCAACATTTTTCAATATTGCTAAATGGCTTACTGTTTATATGTTATAAAAGTCCCTCAATCTGTGTAAACTGATCAGAACACTCTAAAAGTAGCTCAAGATCATCTCCAGATTTTCACTTGCTGAAATAATGTGGTCATTACATTAGGATTTTCTAACTCGTTTAGACGTTGGAGGGTGGAAGCCCTTAAACACCAAGTTTGGCTCACAGCCCCATAGCCATGAAGGCTGGCCAATCAGAGTGAAGGGGGTTTGTGGAGTGGGGCGCAACTAAAACAGAGTGTTTCAGACAGTCAGAAATAAGAGTTTTCTGATACATCAGTGAGGGAAAAACAGGGATTTTCATGACATGTAAATCATGTAAAAAAAAATACTGCAGGGCAGAGTGGTCTAGTAACAAAGCTGAAGTAGGAATTTAGGGTCTCTTTACTTCAGTGCAGCATTTATCTCTCAACTGACTTTTTACTCATACTTCTTACATTTTCAAGCAATTATCTTCACTTTCTACTTCTTACATCAAATATTTTGGCTAGCCTGATTAGTTTGAAGCTATCTAACCTTTATGTTGAGTAAGACCTTATTAGTCAATGCATGCTGCTCAGGGTCTTGAATATGCTTGATGCATGGATGTACATTTATGTTTCAATAAAGTTTTGTTACATGCATCTGAAGTTTGACTTTTTTGACCATAACAATCCCTTTAGGCAACTAGTCATCATAGTTTCAGCTTCATGAAACACGTGTTAATGCTCGATAGTACACATATGTGGCTCTTTTACGCATTTGTGTTGTACTAAAATGCATTCATTTTCAATGGGCATAAATGCAGCTGAAATAGGTGCATCCAAAATTTTTCAGCATTAACATTTTATATGCATTATGGCCAAAAAGAAAGTGTTATTTCAGGTAGTTGGGGAAGTGCACTACAGGCCCCTGTGGCACAGCCTAAGTTTTTGCCCTTAATACACCCCCCAAAGTACTTTTAGTTTTAAGCTTAAAGCAGTTTTGAAACCAGTAATGTTACACATTTACCTGAGTTGTTACTTTAACATTTACATGAGTGTTTTTGTAAGCCTAGCACCTATACTTCTACTTCAGAAATAAATATGAATACTTTTTACACCACTGCTACGGACGCAATAGTGCTGACTAACGATTTAAATACCCCCTCTTTAAAATGAATGTATTAAAGGAAAATGAAAACCTTTCTCTGCCTTCTCTTTCCTCGCTCTCTCCTCCTCTTCTTCTTGTTTCTTGGCAGCCACTGCAAAGAAATCATCAGACAAAGGAAACAACTCATCGTGTTGCCACAAAACACAAACTGAACCTCATGTGTGTTTTATAAAAAGCTCATTGATGTATTCGTAAACATTGTCCTGACTCACAGTCAGCATAGTCATATTCTTCATACCACGGGCCCACATACGGGATGATGGTGGTTTCCTCTGAAAAAGAGTCACAGAGTCAGCTTTTAACCCCATGAATCCTGCTGAACCAATATTTCCTGCACTGTATTAGCATTTAAAAGTATTTTGTTGGCCCAGCTTTGACTTGAACAGAAAATCAACTAACAAGTGTGTTTTCTAAGCGAGGGTACCTGGTATGTACATGATGACCTCTGTGGTGGTTGCTTCTTTTCTTGGGTATCCACCAGGCACTGTGGAGACATCACCACACTGTTGAATAACCTCCATAAAACATCATGAGCAAACGGCAAAGCAGCATTTTTTATCAGCACAGACATCCAGAAACATCAGAGAGGAAATATACCAGCAGAGTAACAACCTGGAGAAAGAGTAGACAGGAGCATTTAAGGTTGAGTCTGTGCCTCAGTCGTCTGTCTGTATCTACTCTAAGGTCCATTAACTTAATAGATCTCTGTTATGGAGTTTAGCAGTTCCCTGAAACAGGAAGCTTTCACATCCTTTCCAGCATAACTTTTCAGAGCTCTGATGGTAACCTGCTGGAACCTCCGAGCTCCGTCGTAAAAAGCTTCATAAAACTTTTGGCTTCACTGACTTGATGTCGAATAAACTTTCAGCTGGCATCTCATAAGTCTGTGTCAGGCTGGCTGAGAGGTTTTGTTGGAGAAGTCGGCTCCCCTGGGACTTTAAATGCATGAGAGAGACAAGTCAGTGTGCTAAATACAAGATGAGATATGTTTTTGAGTAATAATGTATGCCACAGACCAAAACACGGCACACCTGATACATGAAAAGTCTGCAACTTCAGAGCTCTGGATTTAGAGCGGAGACAGAAATAGAGCTTCTGTTCCTGCTGTAGTGTTTCTATATTAAATATGGGGTAAAATCTGGTCAACCTAAACTCTGAAAAAGGTCTCTTTATCAATAAAATGGTCTGAAATCAGATTTAAGGACACTGTTTTCTCTGTTGTGTGCTGTCTTGGAAGTTTCTAAAAGCAAAGGTTGGGCTGAGAAAGCCTTCAGTTCATCTGGGACGTCATCTTTATTTAATGATGCCTCGATGCTGGAAGAACAATAGATTTTACAGCTGCACACCAGAAACACAGAGAACATCTGCAAAAGCAGATTTACATCACATACCTAACTCTGTTGGAGAAAAAAAATCTGATAGAAATAAAGCTATTTTTCAGTTTCACATTGTTTGGTAGTGATATTTACCCCAAATAGGTTCAATCACCATGATCCATCCACATTACAAACTGTGGTTTAAAAAGTAGCTCTCCTGGCTTTTTAACCTCTTGGTTCCTGGAACATATCTTCCAGGAATTAAACAGTTCTTGTGGCTTGTTGGATTTTTCTAACTACTGAGGCCTGAAGTCCTGTCAGGATTATGAGAATCAGGTCATTGACTTGTGGAGACAAATAAAATACCACAGTATACCACCAGTAGAGGGCAGTAAGACTACTGAGGAGAAGCCCATTCAGCAAAGCTGGCATCATAGAGAGCCTTGCAGTTGCACCAACCAAACATTAGTTTATCTCTGCTGTCTAACTCAAGAAGACTGCAGAAATCATAGTGGTTTTTTGACTTGTTTTTGACACTATCCATTCCTTACGGGAAACCAGATTCGTTCTGCACAAGTACAGAATGTGTCTACATCCACTCGTCAGCCTATCAACCTATTTAATGGCAGCAACGCACCAGGCAACCAGATTTGTACTACTCTTTATTATTCTAAGTTTATTTATGTTCTGGTATGTTTTCTGTCCGCGAATATGTGCATCTGCTTTTATGTAAAGCTAAAATAAATAAAAAATGATAAGAGTGATGGAATTGTGGAGACTCCCAGTGGAGATCTAGAAGATGAATAATCTGAGGAAACTGTGTTATGGGTGTTTTTCTGTATTCTGAATAATTAAACCAGCATAAAATGAGGCCTGTATGGTTATCCCTGCTTTTTGTCCAATCAGATAAGTAGAATCTTCATGTGAAATGACATACCAGTGAAGAATAATGCATTTCTAATTTGCCTGACTTAGTGTGTGTGTTAATAATACTTGAAGAGAACAAATCTGAGGTGTCATTCAGAGTAAATCACAACAAAAGATCGTCTGTGTCAAATATTCAGTAGGTGTTAAATATCCCTTGAGTGTTTATCTCAGGTTGATTAATTGTTTAATGACAAAACTTTATTTTTTGATAAAGCTGTGTCGTCTATCCGTCAAACTTTGAATCTTAATTGGGCGCCATCCATCTTAACTTTTTGTTCACGGGGGGGTTCTTTATTGAGCAGAAAATTATGAAGCTGATGATATTTCTTATCCATCTTTGGGATTTCTGCGCCAGTGATGTTAATGGTATGACTGCCCATAACTATAACGTCTAACTGTTGTCTACCCTGATGTCTCCTGGCATGTGACATCACAGAAGCACTGTTTTTAAAATTTGAATAGGTTGGGTTTCCAGTGTGGATCGGGTAGTGACGCGGCTTAAAGAGCGACCCACTTGACTGACATCTTTCAGTTAGGTTCATCCCTCTCAGATGTCTTTGGAACCTCATTTGAGACTCATGCGATGAGCAGATTTAGGTATTAGAATCAAAGACTAAACTAGGATTCATTCTTGCCGACTCCCTCTGTGTTTCAACAGCTGTTGTAAACTGGATATCCACTGACTCATTCTGCTGGTCTCAAGTTAACAGGGTCACTCTTTGAACTGTAACACCAGGAGCCGACAGAGACACATTCATACTATCAGGTTCAAAGAAGACTTTTGTTTGGGAGTTATTAAACCAAATCAATCACAGCTGTGCTCAGTCAGAAACCTTCAGCTTGCAGGATGACAGTTTCTGTCATCAGGACTCACCCAAGTCTGGTTCAACAGGCTCCACCCAGGCATCAGGACTCTTCGGGGTCACAGGTCGAAACACTTCAAAGATCAGAGATTGGAAAAAGTATGTCCAAATAGATCAGACGAGGACAGAAACAAGCTTAAAATATTCATGATTAGATGCTGAAAATGTCAATATGTTCCGTATAGTTTGGTAAATACGGTTTAAAGAGATATAAACATTTTTCAACTTCATCTCCATCTACCTCGTTTACAGTTTGAGTCAACAACCAAATGAAATCCTTGAATGTGTAGCTCAAGTATACATACATGTGTCCCAGCCCAGCTCAATCATCAGCCTCTCCTCTTCCTCGTCCAGAGATGAACGCCTGGTGTCTGCCTTGAGTGTAGTATCTGTCTGGACTGTGGTTGTAGTCTTGGGTATCTTAGTGGCTTTGGGTGCCTTGGGCTTCTTTGTTGGTTTGGGTGCTTTTGATGGTTTGGGTTTTTTGGTGGGCTTTGGTGCTTTTGGTTTCTTTGTTGGCTTGGGGCCTCTCTGCTTCTTTGCTTTGGCTTCTTTCTCTGCTGCTTTCTTTGCTCTGGCTTTAGAGAGAAGGGGTGAAAACAGAGGAACAGTTACTCATGTAAATACAATATGTGTGTAGGAAGAGTTTGTGTCATAAAGCAGCTGTTTAACATCTTTAATAGGGCTGTATGGACTTTTACAGCCAAACATTTCTCTGTAGTTTGTCTTTATGTGTCTGTTAGCATGAATACTCCAACAAATAACGTCATTCAAAACAAATTAAAACTAAAACTCAGACACACACTGGGGCCATAATACCTAAAGCAGATGGACCTGGTTCTCAAAGAGGACTCCAGCTCCTCTTTAGTTTGTTTTGGTCTGAAGTCAAACTAAAATAACCTTAACGCCAAACTATAATGACCTCCCCAGACAGCTGCTCCTGCAACAGTGCAAATGTTGTTTTGCATATGATGGAGAAACTATGGAGGGGTTAATAAATAATCTAAAGATCTGAAATCAGTGAAAGAAAAGAAGTTTGGTGAAATAATTTCCTGCTGGGCGCTGGAGAAGACATAAAAACAAACCAGTGTGATCAAACAACAACTTGTTGGGGTTGTACATTCAAGGTATTTTTCCACAAAGCAGTATTTGTTTGACACAGATGATACAGTATTGGCCACATTGTTGAAATGACTAATCTGGGTTGGTTTTAAGTGAAACCAAATGTTTTCTAATCACATCCAAAGCAAATTTCCCAACTGAGATGTAAAAACGAATGAATGTGGGTGACCTCTGAACCTCAACACCCAAACACTCGGTTCTGCAATCAGTTCACATTCCTGAACGCCCCCCTGTGTCTCTAATGAGACGCTGTGTTTAACCCTAAAAGTGTTAAATCACAGATTTGATGTGCTGAACATTACAGAGAGGAGATCTTCAAAGAGTTTTAATCCACCTTCGTTACGTAACCATCACCAAACACACAGGGCAGCTTGTTTTCCTCAGGTAGACATGTTTCCTGATTTTCCACCAGACCTTAAACACAACACGGCTCCGACAGCCAGTCCATTACTCACCAACTGAGCACTTGGCAGACACTTTCTAACACTGTCAGTCATCTGATGTTAGCTAAAATAACATTACACACTTCAAAAAGCAAAAATTAAGCAGATGAAAGAAGTCATTCTTACTCTGGGTTTTGCTGTCAGAACCTGACAGGAGGGTTGTACGTATTTTTTTTATTTTTATTTTTTTTTAAATTTAATTATTATTTTAATAACAATTTGTTTTAAGTCTGAAGTCATGTATTAAAACATTTTTGCTACTATAGTATCCACTGCAAAATGGATGGACAATATGACAGCTCCTCAAAAGTAAGGCCAGAACTTGTAGGTCCCCTCCCCTTGTAGCTCTATGCAGTATAGTTTATAAGCCTTCCTAACCTATTGGGCGTTCGCCGTGACGTAAAACAGGGTTTTCTTATCATGCTACTTCACGTCACAGTGTCAGGGTGGTTAGCCTAGCTTAGCATAACAATTAGTAGCAAAATGAGAAAGCTCTATTGTTTTTAATTTGAAGATAAAAAATATACCAAGACCTGCAAATTAAGCCACATTTTCCATCAAAAATTGAAAATGGAAGATTATCTTTACTTTGCTTTAGATACTCTCTAAATTGTGGGCCTAGCTTAGCATCAAGCCTACAACGAATTCTGGCGTACCAAACACTTTGGGCCACAGAAACCAAACTAGACAACAAATCCAGACTAAATAGTCCTCAGGAGTCCTGAGTTCACTACATTATCAAATGCAAATGGATGGACAACATGTCTGCTCCTTAAAGTGAAGCCAAAACTTGTAAAGCACCCTCTGCTGACCTGGTGTATCACCGGCTGTACATGAACATGATCAAACTGATGTTTATGCAAACATTGTGTCTGTTCGTTCGTATCTCACTTGTTCATGTCACAGTGTCAGGGTGTGGTTAGCCTAGCTTAGCATAAAACCTCACTTAAATTCTAGCTCATTTCCACGGAGCATCTTTCTACAACCATCAATATGTCAACACCCATCAATACACCTAAACAGGTCATACATTGTTCTAAAACTCTTTGTACCCATCACTGGTTTATATAAGAGAATTGGTGCCCAAGTCTTAAAATCTGGAAATACTCCTTTAATGGAGGCTTGATGTTTAGGGCTCAGCAGAAAAGAGCCAAACAATAAATTTAACAGCTTCGCAAAAAAAACAAAAAAAGACAAAACAGGAGATAAAAGCATCACTGAGTAGCTCCAAATGGTCTATGTGCAGGAAGAAGATGTCAAACTTAAATCCGGCCATGACACAGATCTGATGATGTTGCAGACTCAGCAAACTCTTCCCAAACAAAGTTTTAAAGACATGAGAATCTGTTTCAGCTCCAGGTTTGGTTAATTATGGTCTTTTATGTAACTGAAATCAGCCACACGAGAGGCTCCGGCTGCTCTGGTTTGTGGTTTTGCTTCATGCAGCGGAAAGTGAACATCAGTCAGAGCTGATGCATGAGTGCTACCGAAAGTAGGTCCCCTCGTAAATCCTGTCTGCTTACTTATGGAAAAAATCGTAGTGGAAATATTTGTGCAGCTCGGACTTTGTGTTTTTCCCAGATGTGTCTGTTTAGTGGACAGAAGTGAGGCGCAGACAGACGCCACTCTCCCCGAACAAACTTGCGCTCTGATCATCATGTTTGATAAAACAAGCTGCTGAAAGTTTTTACAGTTCAGTCCACAACCTGGACTCCTGGCAGGGAAAGCAGGTCATGGGAGCAGCGCTGCGGTCAGGCTGCCAAGAAACTGTCAGATCTCCAACTGGGTGTTTCTGCCCCGTCATCTCTGAATCACTTGGAGACTCTTCATCCAAACAAAACCCCCAAAAATCTTCTGGTGTCCTGGTTTTGGACATGCAAGTCATCCGGTGAACAAACAAAGCTTTGATTATACCTTTAAACATGCTGCACAATGGAGACTGAGTGTCTGAAATCTGGGGTTCATTTCCTGACATAAGGATATTTTAATGCTCATTTCAAACTTTAATGATCTTGATAAGAAATACTAAGATCTAATTGAAATTTTGTGATTTATGAAAGCTCAAAACTGCCTTTCAACTATTTACTCTGCCACTTTTCTAATATTAATAGCACTTAAAACTGGCAAAAATAACGGCAAAGAGGCAGCATTATGCTTTTTAGCCCCTTTTCTGTCCTTCTGGAGTCCCCGTAGTGTCCCTTAATGATTTACAAGTGATGGAACTCCCCATTTTTATCTCACTGGGTTTAAGAAAAACCATGTTTCAGCCCTCTGCCTGAAACTGTTTGTTTTAGCTGCTGTCTCTTTAAGGCTTCCTGCTCTACAAGCCCCCTTTTCTCTGGTTGGCCAGCCCTCTTAAGGTCTGCTTTGGATGGAGCTTTGGGTAAACTTTGGAGTTTGAGGCCTGACTCTCCGATGTGTCATGAGCTAATCAGAAGGGGGCAACCTCCTCTTTGAAGCAGAAGTTTAGGTGACTTCAGGACCAAAACATTCAAGAATTACTCCAGAAGCATTGTCAAACCACACGTTAACACAGGCTTAGTTAAATGTATGGAACAAATGAGTTGACCTACCGATCCGAGCTGGAAAATTTTGAAAACTGGGTTACTGGCTGACTTATATTTACTGACTTTTCCCTTCACATGTGATAGAAAAACAGACAGAATGACTTGTTTGAGTCTGGAGGCCAAAGCTTTCAGACAGTCAGGACCACTTGCTGAGTGATTTTCCATTTCTGTCAGTGGATTCTTTCCCTAATTTCAATCTAAAGCAACAACTCTGTTTTTTACTGCCTTCATCCTTTTTTTTTTTTTTTTTTGAAAGAGCTGGCTGAGGCGCTTGGGTAAATTACTCAAGACTGAGTTGTTTCTGGAGAGAAACAGAGACAGACAGAGTTCTTCAGATAACAGAGTTTAAAGTGAGTGTTTTCCTGCCTCACAGATTGATTGCAGGCTTTCTGTCTGTGTATCATCAGTCTTGGCTGCCAGCTTCAAGACAAGCAAAGGTCAGAAAATATCATATTTAAACCTGCAGATTTATGCCTTGCACTAAAACATATGACAGCTCAACTTAAAACTTATGCACTTGAAGCTTTGGGAAACCTTTGAGCTTGATTCTTGAGTTACCCTATGTCTCTTTTTGTGTTTTCTTAGTTTTCTTCAAACAAAATCTGGGGCGGCAATGCTAAGGTTAAAAAACCATTGCCAAAGTTATGTGAAGTGTTAATGAATTTTTTCAGCTATTAGGGCTCTTCAAACTTGTTCATAAGAGAGCCTTAGAGCAGAAACCAAAGGAAACCTGTGAGATTTAGTTTTGATGTATCCTAAAGTGTCTTTTAAGAGAGTGTCTTTCTCACTTAGTGTTCCTGAACAAAGGCTCACTGGTGCCTAAAACACAGAAGCCAATCTGAACCTTTGAGTCTTGGTTTGGAGGTTCCCTCCTCTGTCTTTGTTTAAAATTTGCTTGGCACTTAGTGTTCTCAAAGATTAAAAGTCACCTTCAAATGTCAGCTAATTAGTACCTTAGAACAGAGGCTAATGGGTGTCTAGGAAACAGCTGCTAAATTGTAGCCAACCCTAAAGGTCCTTTGAGGACTTTGTGATTTGTATTGAAATAGTCTCACTTCTATAAATTTGCCCTTTAATAATCCATTGTTTAAAAATGAGATTATCAGCACCAATATTGATGAATTCAACATGCTACATCAGATTCATTGATCCATTGACTAGAAGAGTGATAGAGCGAGCTAAAACATGGGTTTAGCTGTTAGCGATTATGTTCATTCCAACCCACATGCAGCAGTTATTCTGTAGTGGTCTGTTCAAACTTGAGAGTCTATCAATGAAATGAAGAGTTAGATTACATTTTCTCTCCTTGGTGAGGTTGGAGTTGGTAGATGAGAACTGGCAGGAAACAACTATGGTGAAATCACAAGTCTCAGGGCACCAGCCTGGAACACTAAACAGTCTACTCACCTTCTGGAAATTGAACTACCACTACTGAACTACTGAATTTACAGAGTTTGATTATTGTCATATTTCTTTGCTTTGCATCCTGGAAAAGTTGTTTTAAACCAAAAAGTGGGATCTCTATCACAGAAAAACACTACAGATTCTGATCATGGGTGTTACCGTGACTTTAAAGAGCTGCTTCATGGCATATTTACTGAACCATAAAAAGTTTCCCTCTTCAAAGCAGAAGAAACAGAAAGGAAACTTGCTAAGACTTTTTGTGAACGAAGGAGGTGAGAGTCGTGGAAGTTAAACGAGTGACCACTGCCACAGGGAGTGCAGCCTCTATGTGGCGCTCCAATTTCCATGTTTATAGTTCAGCTTAATGCACATCACTCTCTAAAGATGGTGAAAAAAATCTCTGTGTCAAACTCAATTACCCAAAAGCATCTGTCCTCACTGACCACAGTTTCCTGCATTAACGTTCCATACTCAGACTTGAACCCTGCAGAGTTTAGCATTAACTCTTAAGCACCTGAGGGTCTCACACTGAAATTTTAAGTGCTCTGTCTCCCATGTGCATGTCATAAAATACAATGAAATGCTCCGTTTTCCAACCCTTGTTGTTTATTAATGATGAAAACTGTTTAAGCAAAATATAAACTTAACATCTGCAGGTTTGCATGAGTTAATCTGGTCAAATAAAGTGTCAATCAAATGAATGACTCAGAATGTCAGGACCCAAACACTTAAGAATACTTTAAATACTAAAAAAATATGTACATAATAAAGGAACTTATTATGCTTTTTGCATGTCAGACACTTGAAATTTTAGTTTAGTCAGACTTACTTCCTCTTGAAAGTCTGCATTTGTTGGACTCACCTGCCTCTATCTCCTCAGGTGTTCTCTTCTTCTTTGGTTTCGTCTGCTCCTCCTCCACCACTTCAGTGGGCTCATCTGACATTTCAACCCCCGCCACATCCCTTCTGTGTCTGCTGTCAACCTCCACCGCTCCCCTGGTTTCTCTCACCTGAAGTTTGTCCTCCCTCACATCTTCTTCAGCGAAGACCAGAGCACAGCTCAGACTGAGAGCCAGCAGGACCACCAACACCTCAGCCCTCATTTCTCCAGTCAAAACACAGCACAGGCTAAAAACAAAAAAAGCTCCAGGAAACTCAGCACATTTGACCTGCAGATGCACAGATTCAGCTGTCTGAGGTCTCCAGACTTTGAGGTTCTGTTCTAAAAAGTCTCAAAGCAGAAAGAGAGAACAAAAGGATGAGCCTGTGGAGCTCTGGAGGACTTCCCTCCTCTCCAGTGTGCTCTCAGTGTCAGTGTGCAGAGGAGGAGAAAATGTTGCGAGCTGAAGTTTTAAAGCAGCCTCATGGTCGAGTGGAGGAAATTCATCTGTCTGGATTTTCTCCAGCAGAGCAGAGCAGCACACCTCCCTGCCTCTAGTCGAGGGAGGAGGAGAAGGAGAAGGAGAGAGTACGTGAGGTGTCTGTGTTGAGAGGAAGGTCCGGGAAGTGGGGGAAAAGGGGAGTGGGTAGAGACTCGTCTCCCCTCCTCGTAGACGGTGTACACTGTAAGGATGTCTCCTTTGTTTTGTCTCTCTTTCTCTCTCTCTAGTAATTTCTGTCTGCCAAACTAGACCTTTCTAGCTGTTTGAGGGGACGACAACTTGGCTTAATCAGAGGCTGAAATTAAACCTCTCTGAGAAAAATGATATAATAAAAAACACAGCTCCAGACTCTTTTAAAGCAAGCAGTGGCTTTACGTTACATCTAAACAGAGAACATAAACAGTGGGACATGTGGCTGCCTCCTACTGGATCCTGAGGAGATTAAAGAAGAAAGCACAATGTGGAAACACATGTTGCTGTTTAAAAGTCTCATTTGAAAACGGGGAATTGTTGGAATTCTGCAGCTGCAACCCCATATTGTTTGAAAAGACTATTTCTTTATGTTTGATCATGTTTTAAGATGGTTTGTTACATACATGTGTGAACTTAAAGGCAGCTTAGTGAGCTGTAAACAAACTAAATTACAGCCTCGGATGTCCAAATAGTCCACATATTTGATTCTTATCATGGCGCTTTGGGCCCTCTTTGGGGTCTCATTCAGATGTAAGAGTTGGTGAACAGTGCCCAGACAGAGGATGTGACTGATGGTATGTGACAGCACAAGTGGAGAGTGATGGGACACCACATGGGGGAAGCAGCATTAGCGCGTTCTGCTCTCTGACAGCAGAAAAAAAACCCACTACGAGCCTGATTATGAGTGTTGGATTAATGTCCAGGTCATTGTGATTCAGAGCTTGATCCAAGAAAGTTCAAACAATACAACAAAGACTTGATCAGGAAATGGTATATGAAGAAAACAATAGTGCAAGATCTTCATGAGGTTTATGAAGCAAGGAGTCTCAGAGAGACAGCAGCTAAAATTAAGTGTCTCAGAGGCTGAAGTAAGAGTTTTCTAAAACACTAGTGAGAGAATAAATAGGGATTACTTTGAGCTGTTAATCATGGAAACATACCCAATGCTTTACCAGAGGATGATGTGAAAGTCAGTGTCAGGATTTTTCCCTTGAGTGTTTTTATTCATCTTAAGGCATGAAAAAATTCTTAACAAATAGAGCATTCGGATGTTACTTTCAGGGTTAATAAGTATGTTGGTAAGAGCTGCTGGCCCTTGGTTATTTTCACAAAATCTAAAGCAGCATTTGAAAAAAGTTAGCCTCCATTGTTTTCCATTGACCCTCTGCTGAAAGAAGACCAAAAAGGACACTTTGTCCTTTTGCTGACTTAACATCGTGACTCAGTTTGTTCATCAAGGAATAAACACCTCATCTCTCACATCTGTTCATGTTTTAACCACTGAGGTAATGGTGACCCAGCAGAGACCTCGTCTCATGTCACAGAGTTATGAAATGTTGTGTCTTTATCTCTGTTACTAAGCAGTATTACTTAAGACAGTCGGCTTCTTGGCTTCGGAAAACAGAATGTTAAAACCTTAAAAGCATGTTTTGTAGACCTCTAAGTGTGCAAATGTTTTAGTCATTCAGGGGAAAGCTTAATACATTTTAGCAGGTCTGTTTAAATCACTGCACAGCCAACACTGACAATCAGGACGTTGTTATTTAGAGGTGGTTAGTTCTTCTTCTTTAGAACCAAACATCAGGCTTCTTTAAGTTGATTAATTCAACATTTCTCAACCTTTCCGGGTCATGACCCCCAAGTTGAAGTGCACTGGTATCTCGGACCCAAGGATTTATTTATTTATTTGTCTTATATTTAAAGAAAACAAAAATCAACACATATTAATTAAAACCTTAAAGAAACAGTGGGGAGAGAAACAGCCCATGTTTCATTTTGAACGCTGATGTTGCCGAACCTCCATTTTTGTGTATGGATTTTTTTGGGGTCTTTAAAAATCTCACGCTGTCAATCAGTCAGAAATACGGTATGTTCAGTTCACTAAAAACAAAACTAACAAACGAAAAACTAAAAATAGGACACAAACACTTGCTTGGATTTCAGTTTTTAGTGCAAAATTTGAACAAGTTCAGTTCGGCTCACGCAAACTTAGCAGATACGAGAATACATTTTTGAAAAATTATGAAGCAGGAAACAACTTAAACAACCCTACCTGAAATTTTGTAATTTGATTTTCGTTAAATTGTTCCTACATGATTTGGTGACCCCCAGAAACCATGTTGCAACCCCATTGGGGTCTGGGCCCCCAGGTTGAGAATGGCTGGTTTAGTTCAACGTCTGAGCTGTTTGATTTTAATCAACCTGTATGAATAAAAAGTAAATTAGCTCATCTGACTTAAAAACACTGGATTTTAACTTTAATTATCTGAAGTCAGCATTGAGAAAGAGCAGTAGCTTTTTGCAGCTCTTCTTTGTATCTATGATGCACCATTTCCACAAACTACAGCTAGTCCTGCCTTGTTGTTCCACTCCAGTCCACTTGGTGGCAGCAATTCACATCCAAGGAGGTCAAGTTACTGGTCTAAATGTCTATACCACTCTTTCTGCTCAGCCTTAAACAGCAGGTAGAAAACATTAAGCAGCATTTGGGTGAAAATGAGTGAGTTATTTAAGTCTCTGGTGTTGGATGAGAACAAAATTAGAGTAAAAACATGAAATTAAACTGGATTTAAACTCTCACAGAACTCCACTGATGGCTTTTTGAGGTTTCTTGGGATTTTTTTTCTGAATTTCTGTTTGTACATAAAACATATATCCATGCCATTTCGAGAAGAACAGACTTCAAGAAGCACAAAGAGGCTTAAAAGCTCCAGTAAGGAGTCTTCATTTAGTTATGAAACCAACAAGGGCCTCAGTGAAAGTAAAGAAAATTAGATCATTTATCAAGCTTATAAAGTCTTTAATCAAGTACTTTCAAGTACAGGAGCTCTAAACATTTCCCTGGGAGATTTTAACTGAATGCTCAGAACATAAGAGCAGTGTTTAGACTGTTAATTTAAACCACTCTAGAATGTATATTTGTATGTGTATATATAATCAAATTTAATCTTTTTCTTAGTTTAGGATGGGACTAAATTTATGAGGGGTCCACTAGGGCCCCTTTACCTGCAGCCTCATTTTTATGGAGATAGATCTTCATAAGTCTCTATTTTTACGTTACACCTGTCTGTGGGTAATTAAGCATGTACTCTCATCCTCAGATGTCAGGGTTGCTGAACTCTTCAGATATGCCTGTAAGTGAAGCAATCAGTTGTCCTTAGAGCAGCTGTGACAAACTCTACGATCTCCAAATGTCATGATTAAACCATCAGACGTCCAAACTGCATTTTCGGGAGATGAAACATCAACTTCACATGACTTTTTTTCCCGGCAGGCTGGTTAAATTGAAACAGATTTAAAACAAGAATCCATCATTGATAAATGGAAACAGCTGGAGGTTAATGAAAGCAAAGATCAGAGAAACACACACACATATTTCAGAAGGGAAATGAGTCAGCCTCAAAAGTTTTTCCACAGAGACAGTGTGATATAACCCAGAGGATGTTTGACATGACCTGTTCACTCCCAGTTTGCTGAAAATCATAAACTTTAAAGTGAAATAAAAAAACAGAAACAACTCAAGAGTATGAAAATAAAACATCTTTATTGATCTTTTTTAAATTAATGTTTTCGCCACAAATGTTTCATCTGATGAGCAGCAAAAATACTTTAACCTTCATCAGGGTAAATATGTTAAAATTATATATTACAGGAACAAACAGCTTATGATTATTAAAATAAATTATGTCATGTAAGAAAATATTTAAGTCCTGGTCTTGTGTGGCTCTCTTGAAGAAGAAATTCATTGCTTTGTGCACAGATTCTTTCTGCAGCTGCATGTTGGTCCCTTAAGTTTGATCATCCTGACGATTTTCCCATCATGCATAGTAACGCTGGTATGGCATTACTGACAGAGGCTGGTACATGTGGACTGGAGCTGGGAACAGATGATTGAAGCTCATAGAGGAGCAGAGAGGAGGATGAGAGGGGTAAGATGATGAAGATGTGAAGCCATGCTCCTCCTCAGCCTCTGTCCCCAGCTGCTGCTCCTTCTTCCACTTTGTGCGCCTGTTCTGGAACCAGATCTTCACCTGAGTCTCTGAGAGGCGCAGCGCGGCGGCGATGCTGTGGCGCTCCAGCACCGACAGGTAGTGACACCTGTGGAAGCTGTGCTCGAGGACCTGCAGCTGCTGAAGCGTGAAGGCGGTGCGGATACGACGGCGTTTTGATTTAGACCTCTGCAGCTTTGTCAGACACTGAGTCTCCTCCTCCTCTTCCTCCTCCTCTTCTGGGCTGCTGATCCCATCTGCAGGAGGTCGCTGCTGCTGCTCTTTGGGTTCAGCCCTGGGAGGAAATGCTAAGGGGACAGAAGAATAAAAAAAATAGTCAAACATGAGAATCTATAAAAGTTTAAGTGAAAAAACAGTCCCATGTGTCAAAATCTGACTGCTTTATTTTTGGCAGAAAGATGCTTCTTGCTTCTGACACCAAACCTGACTGAAATTTAAAGCTCCTGTGTGGAGACTTGGCGTGACAATGAAGCACGCTAGAAATCATTCACTGCTTCATTTTGACCAAAAAAAGCACAAAAAAATATCAGCAACAAGATTGACTTTCTTGTTTCTGTAAATTTTTCTGTTATCTAAAGCTACTGTAGGGGGTAGGCATCGGATAAGTTGGTCAACTATTTCTGTTTCGACATACATTTACTAATAACACGTCTGGTTATTAAAAGAAAGCAGGTAGAAAGCAGTAAATCGTCATGCCACTTGTATTGCATCCTTTTGCAAAACGAATAGAGGTGCTAATTTTAATTATACTCCTCAGCGTAAGTAAACTTTGTGTATTTCTTGGGAATATAAAATCTAGTTTAACATGGATAAAAAAAGATGGAAATTGTACATTCTAGAAGGAAAAAAAAGAAAAAATAACAAAACTGGCTTTGTTCAAGTTTTTTTCTTTTTTTTCCCCCATTTTAAGTCAAAAATTGGAGGTAAAAAGTATAAAACTAGACTTTAAATTTCAAAATGTTTAACTTTATCTGAACACTTTGGGGGGTTTTTTTCTAAACAAAATTTCGACTTATTTATCTCACAATTTCAACTTCTCATTCCACCATTCTTGACATTTTTTTAAACCATAATTTTGACTTTTTATCTCAAAATTTGAATGCAAATTGGGCAAAAATTCAACAAGGCCAAAGTTTTTTTTTCTTTTTTTTCTTATTTTTACTATTGGTGGAATTGGGTTTCCACAGTACACTGTCTACACACTGTCCACAGTCACTTCAAAAACTATTTTTATCCAGGATTATTTCTCCAAGTCTGCAACCATTTAAAGCTCATTTCTCTCACCTGTTGTCTCTGCATCCTCGACACAGCCTCTTCTCTTTGTAAACTTGGTGGGGTCCAGGATGTCCTCCACGGAAAAAGGCGTCCTGTGAGTGAGAGGAAGTTTGTCTGCGGGCTGCATGTCAGCTCTCCGTGGGTCAGGACTCGGGTCAGTGTCTGAATCCACTCTTCTCCTCGGGGTTTATATCCTCTGTCCCTGCACACGCCTGCTGTCTGCACATTAACATTTCATTAAGAGTTTTTAAAATGAAGCTAAGAGAACAATCCCTGCCTCGCGCGCGCACAGTCTGAGGGACCCCCGCGTGGACACTTCAAAATGTAAATGCGCGCGCTCAGCTGGGGGGGCAGAGAGTAGGTTATTTATTGCCGGGCAGCTGGTTAAAATGTGCCCCTTTTCTTCTTCTTCGTGTTCCTCTTTGTGCCTCTGCTTGTCATTATTTGCTAATGCAGGATTTTACGCCGCTCGGACACGTGAAGCTCCGTTGTGATGCTAATTGATGGACTCATCAAAGGGAAAGTTTGCGCTTTTGACGCTGAGTGCTGCTTTCTACAGTGACATTTGTCCTGTTTGAGTGTAACACAAGCCCCACAAAGCACTGCGGTTTAATTAGAAGCCACAAACAAGTTTATGAGAGGCCATCTGACCGCTTCAGGATCCACATGAGGGATGGACTCCTGAGCCTGTTTTTACTCTTTAATACTGGAGGACGAACCTGGGCATTTCTTGCTATGCATTGTTCAGGAACCCCATGCATGTATTCATCAATACATGACGTATTATTGATATGTCAGAGATAGATTCTCACTGAAGGCTTCAAAACTATGAATGAACACGTGGAGTTATATACTTAACAAAAAAACAAACAAACAAACAAAAAAGAGTGAAATAACTGAAAAAATGTTTTATATCCTAGTTTCTTTAAAATAGCCATACTCTAATTACTGCTTTTTATGCTTTTGGCATTTTTCAAGAGGTTGTCACCTGAAATGGTTTTCACTTCACAGCTGTGTCTTATCAGGGTTAATTAATAAAATTTCTGGCTTTATCAATGGGGTTGGAGCCATCAGTTGTGTTGTGCAGAAGTCAGGTTAATACACAGCCAACAGCCCTATTGGACAACTGTTAAAATTCATATTATGGCAAGAACCAATCAGCTAACTAAAGAAAAATGAATGGCCATCATAACTTTAAGAAATGAAGTCAGTCAGTCCAGTAAATACTCATAAAAATAAAGAAAACGCAAATTGAATGAGAAGGGGTATCCAAACTTTTGGCCTGAACTGTATAAATAAGTATTTTCATATTAAAAATAAAGCTATAAGGAGTTTGGTTAGGAGATAACTGTGGAATCTATCATACAAAGAGCCTATCAATCTCAAAATAACCTTATTGTGCTTAAAATAATAATAATAATAATAATATTGATGATGATGATATTGATAATACGACTACCAATAATTACATTTACTGAAAAAACTGACATCTTACCATGTTGGGTTTTTTTTGTTTGTTTTTTCGGTACAACTTGTACATTTGGACTTAATTTGACTAAAACATGACTTGATATTCAGAATTTTTTTTAAATTTCCAAATACAATAATAAAAGACAGAAATTAGATTTGGTTTGTTTGTCAAGAGTGAAAATATCCACTGGATTAAGGGGGATAAACATAATTTCTTGTATCAACGTGTTTTCTTGAAATGTCTCAAAGAGAAATGGTCAACAGTTTTGTCACTGCCACTGCTGTTTAATGTAACTGAAAAAAGTGTAGACATCATGTGACTCCAAGAACTGGAAATAGCACACAGAATAAGCTATCGTTTCTTAGAGGAGAAAGTGAGGTATGAACATAATAAAAGAGTGTATGTAATGATCACACTCTCAGAACCTCAGAAGAATCAGCAGATACATTTTCCAGGGTCCTAAAAGAATGTATAGAAATAAAAAGAGAAAAATTAGTTAAATCTTTCTCTAATGGCTTCATTACTTCCACAATCCGTGTAACAGTCCTGTCTTTAAACTCAAATTATCACTTATAGTTTGTTAATGCCCTGAGTTAGTGCTCCTCACAGGGTGAAGGAGGGTCTGGGGGTTCAGGGTGTGGGGGGGCTGGTGGTCCTGTGGAGGCTCCTGCTGAAGGAGGCAGCTGTGGCTGCACAGACTCCTGCAGAGCGGCTGGTATTGAGCAGAGCAGAGAGGCCGGAGCATCAGGACAATTAGCAGATGTCACCGGTAGGTTTGACCCTCTGTGACCCTCAGCTTTGTTCAGAGGAGCAGGGGACATGGAGACACTCAGGGAGGAGGGAGAGGAGGGAGAGGAGGGAGTGATATAGAAATGATGGAGGAAACAGGAAGTCAGGGTGAAAGAAAAGAAGAAAAGCACCCACATGTTTCTGACAGTACATTTCAGCTTCTGTGTCCTTTTCAAGTTGAAGGTCATATTCATGTGTCCTGACACATGAAACTTGGTATTTGGTTTTTCTTAATCCTTCTTCAATAAGGTGCTTCAGCCTAAATTCAGTTTAATAAAAAAAAGTCACTGAATTTCTCAATTTCTGGATGACATTTTGATTGCATGCGTAGCCTTCCACTACTGAGTCCATTATTTTATTAACACAGTCTCTCACAGAATAATGAACATTCCCTTTTTTTCTTCTTTTCGACTTAGGCAAAATTTATATTGTTGTTTTCTTTCTGTTCCCACTTTTATGAATCCCAATACCGGCATAAAAATCCATATCAGCAAGTGTCTTTTTCATATAATGACCAAGAAGGTCTGGTTTCAACTTTTGATGTGTTTTCTTTGACCATTTTCAGTTACATGGAGGCTGTCAATGATATGCAAACATCAGCATTAGTTTAAAAAAAAACTTCTACTACATCAACAATAACAGGACTGGGAATGGCTCATTTTAACTTGACAGGACTTCATGCTCGAGGTTAAATTATCAATGAAGCATGAAATGAAAGATGCAGAGAGATACAGAGGTGTGATTTCTTCACCTCCTCATTTCTCCCAGACACCATCCTAACGTCACAGATGTGTCTCTCTGCAGGAGTGAAGAGGAGGAGAAAACATGACTTGTATCCTCTTTACAATGACTCTGAGGCATTTATGGCATCACCCGAGGGAGCTCTCTGCATTCCCCTGCTCCTCGTGCTCTGTCTGCCGGCACACTTTGCTTTTGTGTGTGACTCGTCCTCACTGGAGCTGAACGGCCCCCACAAACTTTAAAACACTGTTTGACTTTCAGAACGTGTAAGGGGTGGTCTCATGTCATCCCAAAGCACTTTATTTACCTCCAGTGCCGTAAACACTGAATGGAAATGTTAAAGAGTGGGGAGACATTTACATATCCAAAAAGAGTTTCAGAAGGATGGAGATGTCAGGGCTAAGAAACCCCCTCTCTTTGGCTTCACATAGGCTTCACTTATGACTTTAATTCCACATTTATCAAGAAAATCTACAACAAGTTTTAGTGACAGACGTCATGATGAAATAGATCTAACTCAAAACAAACAAACAAAATTTATAATCGCCAAAAGTCATCTGTCCAATCTTGATTTGATGCAGGCAACATCTGTTTTCAATTTTATTTGAGCGTCTCACTGTGAATGTTTGTGAACATCGGGTGGGTCTTTACCTCAAAGCCAAATGTTATCCCATTCATGAGACCTTACATTTCATGATGCTCCAAATGTTTTTTTTTTAACATGAAACAATTCAAGACTCTTGGCAGGTCAGTTTAGTAACTGGATTCTTCTACTACAGAGCCATGCTGTTGAAAACCTGCAGAATGTGGTTTGTCTTGGTCTCTCAGAAATCGATAAGGTCTTATGTAAAAATGCCACCCTGATGTCCCTAAGGAGCGTCGCTAGTGTGATCTCTCAAAACATAATCTGTTTTTGGAAAAAAAAAAACAGGTTTTTCCATGGCACAATTTGCACATGCTGCAATTATAAAACAAACTTGCAGTTTGATCATGTGGCTTCAAGAGCTAGAAAAAGCTGGCACAGAGACCTAATGATACTTTTTTGATCACAGGGCAAAGGTATCCTTTTCCAAATGTTCAAACGACTGGCAGGAAGAAAAACTGAGGTTGAAACATAATAACAGAGTGTAAAAATTACCAGGATGGCCCATTTGAGCACAAAGTTGCTTGTGAACCTGCATTTAGCCATAAAAATTCAAACTTCACCAAACTGACTGCACCTAAGAGGTGTAGCAGTACTTTCGCTAAAGACCACTAAAACATTCAAAGAACAGTGTTATTAAGACGGAATCTGACTTCGCGACAAATTGTATCAGGCAGAAAACACCAACTCAAATAGTTGTATAACTCTAATAACTGTTATATCAACACAGCAAGATTTTGACATTTAAGCCCTCAGGTGACATCTTTTGGGGTTTTGGTCCAATTGGAGAAAGGCCGACAAAAAAAGACCAATTTTGAGAAAAATTTTGCCCCGCAAATAAAAATCTTTTTCCCAAAAAAGAATTTTCGAAAAAGAAAAATGGGAAAACATACTGGGGCACTCAAAAGAATAACAAAGATAGCCAAAAACAAAACCACTTTTTCTTAAAATGAATTTTCAACAAAAATTTTCAGAAAACACACTGGGGACCCTAACGGAGACACCCTTGGTATATCGAGCCTTCAGGCTATGTCTTATGGATTTTGATACATTGGAGAGGGGCATAAAAAGGCACATTTTTCAAACAATTTTGCTCTGTGAAAAACACTTTTTAGAAAAAAAAGTTGAAAAAGTTTTTCGATAAAACACACGAGGGACACTCCTGCGGACCTGGCCGAGACACCCTAGGAGTATTTATAGAAAAATGTACCATAAAGCATGAAATGAAAGATGCAGAGAGATACAAAGGTGTGATTTCTTCACCTCCTCATTTCTCCCAGACACCATCCTAACGTCACAGATGTGTCTCTCTGCAGGAGTGAAGAGGAGGAGAAAACACGACTTTTATCCTCTTTACAATGACTGTGAGGCATTTATGGCATCACCCGAGGGAGCTCTCTGCATTCCCCTGCTCCTCGTGCTCTGTCTGCCGGCACACTTTGCTTTTGTGTTGGACTCGTCCTCACTGGAGCTGAACGGCCCCCACAAACTTTAAAACACTGTTTGACTTTCAGAACGTGTAAGGGGTGGTCTCATGTCATCCCAAAGCACTTTATTTACCTCCAGTGCCGTAAACACTGAATGGAAATGTTAAAGAGTGAGGAGACATTTACATTTCTTAAAAAACAGCTCAGAAGTTTCAGGGCTAAGAAACCCCCCCCTCTGGATCCACACAAGCCCAACTCTTTAATCTATACACTTAATATATAGTAAACTGTCTTGCTGGCTTTTTTTTACGTGTCGCTGCCTTTTTGGTCAGGTTACCCTTGAAAAATAATCCTGGACACAATGGTTTTATTTATGGGTTACCTGGTTAAATAAATGCTAACATTAATAAATGAATGAATAAATAAATTAAATTCCAATTTCATCAAGAGAATCTACAACAGGTTTTAGTAATAGACTTCATAGTAAAATAGATCTAACTGAAAACAGCATAAAGACTCACATCAGATGTTTCAACAGACAAAGATTCTCATTTCTGGAGATCATCTGTACAATCTGGATATGATTCTGGCAGCATGTTTCATGTGTCATCAAATTTTCTTCAATTGTCTCCAATGTTTGTGAACCTGGAAGGCAGTTTCTTGACTTTAAAGCGATTTTTTTCCTATCCTTGCATCATTTTGCTTGTTTTTAATTTAAAATGTTTTGAACAGGAAACAAGTCAGGACTGCAGGCAGGTTACAGCACCTGGACTCTTGTTCTACAAAGCCAGGCTGTTGTCATCCTGCAGTGTGGTTTGTTGTGTCTCTATGAAATCGCCAGGTTTTACTTCTTTCATATCTGTTTATCAAACTTCTAGACCATTATTTCCCAAACTTTTACTGTGTCTGTTGAGATAAAACATTTCCGTCACACAGCAAACCAGCTAGAAAAGCAGCAGTATTTATATTTTAACATCTTAAGACCTGGTATCCACATATGTTGACATTACATTTCTGCCTCTCAGACCCATGAAACTTCATTTTTTAAAACTGGCCACAATTAGAGACACTGCCCATGCCATATTTCGGCAATATCGCAACTTCACACCCATTTCAGTGAGAAATAAAGTGTAGTTATGAGGAACAACACTATAACAACTAAAAACTAGCAGCAATCTAATATCACTAAAAACAACTTCCCGTACAAAGACCAAGTTTAGTTTTTTATGCTTATTAGATCAATCCCAAATAGCAAGTAGGAAAAAAATTCCAGACAAAAGCTCTGGTCTTGAGAGATTAAAGCTATGATTTTTCTGAATTTGTTAAACTGAAGAGGGACGGGATATGCTGGGAGAGGAGAGAGAGGAGAAATACATGATGATCACTTAGCTCCTGCTGAAACAGCACAGCCTGCAACTCATTTTCTACATTCAAAAAATATCCAGCTGCTATATTTACATTCTACTGAAGTTTTAAAATATCCAAGGTAATGAAGTTTATTATCCTAAATTAGTCTGCAGATATTTTTGAGCAACAAGCTGCCACATTATAACCCCACATTCAGACAAGATTAAACCCATTTGTTAACAAAAAGCAATAAATAACTGATGAAGAAAACTACAACAAAAGAAAAAAAGACTGACAGGGGGAAGGAAACTGTGAACAAGAATTCAGAGGATAATCCAGGTGTGGCACACACACATTAAGTTTCAATAACTGAAACTTATAAGTACAATCAAAGAGGTGGGTAACACACGGTCGAGAGGGAGAAAAATCTAAAACAGGATATACAAAGAGCTAGAACTACAAAATATAATAAGAAACATCAGGAGCAAGAACTACAAATAAAACAGGAAATGGGAAGTAAAAATCTAAAGATGAAACAGGAAACATTAAAGACTTATCATGAAATCAAGACAAACTGTGCAAAAACTCTGCAAGTAATGCATGGGAATCTTCAAAAAAGAAGTGTGGAAAATTGAATAAATATTTTATGTATTCCATTTTCTATCATCAATCAATAGTTTCTTGGAACTGCTGCATTAGTGCATCATTATGTAAAATACAAGGCATCGTGAACTATACAGACTGTTGTCCACATAAGAGGAGAAATAAGACTTTTTACTGAAGAAAAACCTGATCAAACTCTGAGCTTCTTTTACTCCAAAGTAAAGCTAATATGAATTTAAAATACTTGTTTCTAGGGTGAGATATAAAGTAAACAAAGAAAAATATTTGTTTCCATGTTTCCTAACAGTGCTGTTTTCAGATATTGCTATTGAAGACGAGAATAAAAGTTTCACTCTGTCAGTGCTGATAACAAGTGTCAGCCCAAAAAGCTCTTTTTCTCATTAGCTGTCACTGCCATCTGCTGGTAAAAAGTTGGATTACATCCAACCAGCTGCATCTGGTGTAATCGATAAAGATGTAACTGTCATGTCCTATTGTTTCAGGAATATTACTGAAATTCAAATTCAAGACAGCTTTCACAATAAAATCCAGATCCTCAGGTGGAAAAAACAAAAGAAATCCACAGACAGAAAAACCCAACACAGAGTTAGAGTGAGTGAAAGTGAAGCTCTGAACCTCATCCATAGAGACTTTATCTAAATGGAACACACTCAGCAGGAGGTCTTTTAACATCTCAGAGCTGCCAGAGAAATCTACCAATGTCCCTTTGATTTTTCTTAGCAGCTCTAATCATTAAATTTTGTTGACACTGCACTCATTTAGTGTCACAGATCTTGTTTAATGAGCTCTGGGAAAGTTTAGTCCTGAACAGGAACACAGGGCAGATGATGTTATCGTAATAACCCAAACTATATCTTTCATTCCTCAGTGAGTGAGGGTCCAACCCTTAATTAACCTTCTAGGTGCCACACATTTTTCAATAAGATATTCAGTTTTTAAATCATAATATCTAAAGATTGTAACTTGAAAATGGTAAGAGATAAAGGCATATTGTAAATGAGAAAAATTATCAGTATAACCCACAGTTTGTGTTGGGATTAAATTGACTCATTTAATTTGAATAAAATTACATCACCAAGTGGCCATGCTGGATTACATGACTTTTACAGATGTCCTGAGAACATCTGTCTCATGGTACGACCGACTATCTTGAATATTTCTCTTCAGAATCTGAGTCAGATATTACTTGATAAAGTACTTCATTAACGGTGAACAGACTCACTAAAGTTTGCTTTCTAGCTCTCTGTTATGCTTTTACAGTCTCCTCAGCCATGTAGTGGTCTCATTCGAATAAAATTTGAATAGAGACACACCCACAAATATTGCTCAGATTGAAATTATAGGTGTCCAGCATCTCCTGGTGTAAGGTACTAACTATATAAGGCACCAGATTTGCAGCTGTGGCTTGTTAAATTCGGACTAAATGGCCCTCTTCTCTTTCTTACTGACCTCTACTGGTCAGTTGATGGAGTGTAATAACTTTTTTTCAGCAAACATCACTGGCCTGATTTATATTATCAGGTCCTTGGCCCACACTGTACACACAAACAATGGGACACAGAAGCCGTCCTGGAAAAGAAGTTCCATGAGTTTTTAATAAACAGTGACGTGTTGCTTTATGAGCCACAAAAGCAAACAACACTATCAGTGACATGCGACAATTTCCATATCTAAATCTTTGAAGCCATTAGAGAGAAAGAGAGAAGGAGGTATGACGAGGCTTTAAAATACAAGAGGTGTACGATAAAGTTAGAACTGGCCTCCTTGAAACACAAAGTCCTTTATATCTGTTTTTTATACATTTGATATTTAATGTTTATTCATACCTGTTTTTGTACAAAGAGAGCATAGCTAGAATCAAAGTCAAATTTCTTGTATACTTCTTGAAGATACTTGGCAAAAAAGCTGATTCTGATTCTGAAATCCTTAGAGCATCAATCAGTCTCTGCAAACACTGGATCCTCCAGTTCCCATAATGCAGCAGAGCAGCATGAACATGCTGTGTGCCAAACAGCATGTGAGAGACATTAATGTGAATGTATGAATGTAAGGAGACATGCAAAGCAGGAGCACTGCAGCAGTTTTTGTAACACAAAGAAAGATAACAGCAATATAGTTTAACACATTTATTTAGATTTACTCCAAACAGCAGCTGTGTCTCCTTTGTGTCTGAGCAGAGAGTAACAGCCTCATCTACACATCGTACAGTAAGACAGTAACAGGAGCACTGAGCACCATGTTGTTTATGATCATCTTGTCACAAATGTCCTCATCGTCTTCATCCTCCACAAACACGGACAGGAAGTGTTGAGGGTCCCACGGCACCGCCTGAGTCTGGGAGGCCAGCACACGCACACAGACGGCATCTTTCCTGAAGGTGAACTTTTTATCAGCAGCAGGCACAGGCAGGCTCTTCTTCTCATCGGCTCCAGACTGAGACATGATGAAGGCATCCATCTCCAGAGCTTTGGATCTAAGAAACACGCGCACGTTTCTTCTGCTGTAGTTGCTCACCTGGCAGGTGGTGGTGTTGGTGTTTCCCATTTTGTTACAGTAGGTTGGAGTCAGGTTGTAGGGAAACTCCTCTTTGGGGCTGAAATTCAAGAAGTAGAGTAGTGACTCAAAACAGTCACTACTCAACATACACAGATGAAACATTTAGAACAGGTTCAAAGAAAAGCATGAACTCTTACCGGCTGCTTCAGTGTCGGTGAACAGAATGAGACTCGTCGTGTCACGACCTCAGAGAGGTGTGCGTGAGTCTGATTATATGCAAAGCACAGTTAGCTGCAAGTGATAATATAGTCTTTTAGAGCTGCTTTCAGGAGCAGGGACAATGTGGAGTCAGTTATATAACATCCCAGCATCTTCTTCAGTGAGATTCATTCAAGTTTTAAATCATCAGTTTGAAGTCAGAGCAGTTATTTAGTTCATTTAAAGAAAAGTGTTCAACCAAGGTGAAGAGTTTTCTCATGATCATGATGCTCCTGTTGAACTTAGTTACATTATTTAATGTCCCTCTTTGTTATGGCAGCACTTTGTTAGATAGAACTGAGCCTTTATTCACTGTTTTTGCATATTCAAAGTGACACGAGCAAACAACCCTACAGATTAGATCATCTCTGTCTGTTTCATGCCTCGTTCAGTCTCTCTCTCTCTGAACACCATGAGGCCGTGGCTGCTGCTGCTGCTGCTTCTGTCTCTGTTGGTTTCTGACCTGAGTCCCCTAAAAGAGGGGCTCATGGAGAACTGGACTCTCTGTAGAAAAGTTCCTCTCAGTAGACTGAAGATTCTTCATCTCCAAAGTGGAAGCTGCAGAGTGTGCATGCAGAGAGACAGCGTGAACAAACTAAAGACCTGCCTCTTCCAGTGGATGCTCTGTGACAGATGGAGTGTCTCTTTGTCTGAGCAGAAGTTTGAGGACATTATCCTCAGGAATCAAACTCCAGCTCTGGTATGTTGTTTTTAATTTACAGCTGTGATGGTATCATTGTACGTAATGTTCATATTCCTGTTTTGAAGTCATTCTGTAGTCTGACTTTAGATGTTAGCATTTGGTTTGGTGTTAAAAATGGCATAACTTATTTGACTGAAGTAAAAGAAAACCCTGTTGAAAAAAAAAAATGAAATATTCCAATTCGAATAATTGATGTATAATGATTGTTTAAATAAATGCTTTTGGTTTATCAAATTATTTATTAATGAATGAATGAAATTTATTTTGGTCCATTGCAGTTATTTAAACAAAGGCACAAACTCAAGGCAGAAACTTCAAAACAAAAAGAGCAAAACAAAACAAAAACCATCACAGATGAAAATGTATCACAGAAACAAAACTGATAAATTACTGTTGTGGTTGAATATTGGAATCAAGTGCATCATAACATGATCACGTTAAATTACACTTCCAGTATCCTACTCCAGAACTAATTGATTCTAGTATAGCTTCTTTAACCTTACCAATGTATCACGTGTTTTTATTTCTTCTTCTGAAGAATTCCAAAGATTAAACCATTTTACAGACAATGAGATTTTACATTTGTTCTGATATTTGGTTTTTGAAAAATTAATGTTCCCCTCAGATTGTATTGAAAGTTTCTAAATTCAAACAACTTCTGGATATTTTGTGGTAACTGCTGATTTTTAGTTTTGAACATTGTTTGCATTGTATTGTATTAATGCTGGAATGGTGAGCTGTTCACAAAGTGGCTTAAAACTCGCCTCAACTTTGCCTCTTGATCTCATCTCAACTCCATCAAAGCTAGCTTTTTTAAACATGGCTCCTAGCAAAAACAGACTACAAAAGTCAACAAAAAAACAAAAGAAACTATATCCATGATGATACAGTCAGTGGCTCAGTTCAGGAGCTGTATTTGAAGACCGAATACATAACAGTGGAGCGTCGAAGGCTGTCCCATTTGCACCAAGAGCTTCCTTCAAGACCAAACATGTCCAATAACTACTTCCTTGTCAGCTGAAACAAAATGTTAATACACTGTTTTAGCTATAATACTTACTTCCAACACAACAAGCTGAATAAATGTCAAAGAAAACAAACACTGATCCTTGAGTTCATCTTGGAAATGTTGTTGACGGTTGCTTTAGATTGCTGGACAACAGGGTGACGCCAACGTTCAGGCGTCAACGGCTGATGATGTAAACAGTGAATCCTTGTCATAATTCTACTCCATCTTTAGGGTCTATGCAGGCTACAAAGGCTTCAGGAATAGTGTTTGTGTGCAGGTTGTAGCAGAGAGGCAGACTGAGTAGTTGGTAGGCGTATCCTGTACCCTTAACCCTAACCTTAACCTTGGTGGGCGAATCTCATACCAGTGGGCGGATCCCGTACCAACAGTCCACAGAGATGCAGACAGATACAGTTAAGTTGGGGCTTCCAAAGACTACAGCCCATGAGTTAGCAAACATACTGGCTACTCGGGGCAATAAAAATGTTTTGAGAGCTGTCAGACTGCTTTTTTGCCAATTACAGTGTAAAAAAATGTATTAAGTTGAAATGCTAAGCACCAGATTTGATTTGATGATGTCATGGTGGAAGGAGATGAAGGTCCCTTGAAGACCCAGATTTAGTTAATAAGACTGATGGGTGTCACTTAGTCCAGCTCTGCTCCAATAGAGCAATGGAGATGTAAAGGGTTGTGGCCTAGCATTTCAACATTAAGCATCTGCTGGAAGGAAATGTCCCCCTTCTAGTTGTTTCTGTTTTTTCTGCTTTTACACTGCTAATGCTTCTATACTGTGGGCACTAACCATTTACTAGAGTTCCCCTGTGCATTTCAAGGGGCACAGCTGAGCCGATACTCAAAACCAAGCTCACAGAGTTAGTTGCATTAAGTGAAGATTATGAGTTCTTCAACTCTGAAGAGCATCAACATTTGTAGAGAATTCTGCAGGCAGTCGTCTGATAGTTTTATGGAAATGTTTTGAGGAGTCTGAGCTGTTTGGCTAACGGAGAGACTCCTCAGTCCCTGGAGTGAAGCTCTGAGCAGGGATAAGAGTTCTCACATGAATGGAGCAGCGTGCTTTAAATGTTCTTGTTAAACTGTGACTCATGACTTTTCTAGAGGCTGTTTAAACTATTCCTCCCTCTCTTGTCTCTCCAGGTTGTTTCTCTCCTGTGTGCAAAGAGGAAAAGTGTTTCAACATTGACAGATCAGCGCGTTGTGGATGAGGCCGGTGGTATTCCAATGAGGCTGATAAAAGCGTTTCCATATTCAGCGTCTGCACGGTTTCTGCATCATCACTCAGGCGCCTCGGGCTGCAGTTTTAGGGCCTCTCTGCTGGAGAAATCCAAGAACTGGGAGTCTGCCACGAGTGTTTGGCTGCAGAAAGTGCTGACAAAGAGTTACAGTGCTGCTGAAATGGTGGTTATTTCCTGCTGTTTTAAAGAGAGTGAAGAAAAAGGAGCGCCGTCCGTCAAGAAAACTTCCAAGAATCAGAGTGTGAAAGGAGGAATGAGAGAAACGGAGAGCAGAAAGCAGGCAATGGGCTTTAAAGTTCTCAAGGAGCATGATGGACAGCCGCATTCAAAGGGTTTCTTCAATCGATATGACACTTTTAAAGATGCTGCTCTGTCCTCCTCAGAAAGAGCGCGGGAGGTCGGACGAGTCGTGAAGGAAAGAGAGCGTTTGAGCTTCTTGTTGCAGAGCGGCGTTCAGAGGCGGCAATCTTTAAAAGTGTCCCGCGTAAATGATGATTATGATGGATTTTATATTAAGAGGAAACTCTTGTTGACACCCAGAGAGCAGCCAGAATCCATAAATAACCCTCGGTATAAAATAAAGCTTGCTCCTGAAGATAATAAAGAGAAATTCAGCGGGAAGATAATCACAAAACAAGCCAAGCTGCTGCACCCGCGGGGGGAGAGTGCATTGGAGCGATCACATAAAAATATTGAAAATGGAAACCAGGAGAGATTAACATACCGGCTACAAGCAGGATTTACACATAAAACAGATAATAATAATGACAGAGAAATGCTTAGCGAGGTGGGAGATGATATTTTAATCAGATTCCTCCTTTCAGACGCAGAGCAGGGGACACAAACAGAGAGAAAACTTATTCTAGATGCAGACGTGAAGCTGGAAACGGTAAATAAAGCCACAAAGGAGCTGAATGACCCTCCACCTATAGCTGAAAACTTTATTACTCAAGTACAGAAGTCTGGATGCAAACACCTGAGAGGGATTGTCTTTTTATTAGAAATGTATGCAGCGAGAAAGGGAATAAAAGCAGACAAAGATACGACAGAGTCCACAGAAACTGAAAAACAAGTCGGAAGAACAGCAGAGAGGACGGAGCTGACCAAGACAAACAAGGCAGCGAGTAACAATACGAGCATTAATCATCGAAAACAAGAGGCATCGTCAAAGGAAGCAGTCCTCCCCTCACCTCCCTCCATCAAAATGAGTGAGTTAGAGAACAAGCACAGAGAAGAGACCAGCTCAGTAAACACAGAGATAAAAGAGACCACATCAAGACGTTTCAATCAACACAGCTCAGACGCACCGCAGAGGACGACCACGATACATCAAGACTTCAACAAGCACGTCAGGACGAGATTTACAACATGTAGAGTGAGGATTAATGTAGACACAACAACTGTAGAGACACACGCGGGCCTCAGGATGAGAGAGGCCCTCTCATTCAGACTCCTCAGAGGAAAAGAAGCTGCAACGAGGAGGCCGGAGAGAGAGGAAAGAAAATCCGCAGATAAGCTCAGGACAACTCAGACGCAAACAACCACACCGACACCAACACCTCTGAGAGTAAGTGCAGAAGAAGAAACAAGAAGAGAGAATTTACTTTTAATGAAACTTGGATTGCATTGCTCTCTTGTTTTGTAAATGCTCTTTCACATTTCAAAAGTTTATCAGTGAGCTTTAAATCTGCTGCTCACCAGAGTCTGAAACATCTGAATGTGAGTGTGAAAAGATGGAGAACCTGACAGACTCCTCTTTGTTCTTCGCTAAGATATGAGCTATTGGCCTCACACTTACCAGGATGATTCTGCAGTAGTTCAACTTTTTTTGTTTTTAACAACTGAGGTATTAACTCCATACATCATCTTTTCCCTTTACGATAAGCAGGGGCCCGGAGCCTGTCCCAGTAGTCTGTAGACCTGAGTCATTTCTTTTCTTTTGAATAATGTTTTAGGCTTTTCATTCCTTGTATGAGGTAGAGGAGTATAGTGGATAGAGTAGGAAAGGGGGCGAGAGTAGGGGATGGTATGCAGGAAACAGGCCACAGGCTGGACTAAAACCAAGACCACCCGCTTGAGGGCGAACCTCATGGGACGCGACCTAAACCGCTAAGCCATCTGTGTCCCTAGACCTGAGTCTTAAAAGGTAGAGCATGCAGGGTTTTCCTACAGAAAAATAAAAGGCTAACTTTTACAGGAATAATCCTGCTCAATCGACACCTATGGACTTCCATGCATGTGTGTCAGTGTCTGTGTCTCCTCAGCTGCAGGAAGTCAGGTGTACGGCTCTTGAGTTTCTCTCATGCGATGCTGCAGGTGCTCGCAGGGCTGTTTTTTACAGTCTATGGTGTGTTTACGAAGCTAAAACTGCTAGCTATGTGATTAGCTACAGTCGGTGGCAGTGAGCATGCGTAGCCCATGACACTGAGCCAGGGAGGAGGAGCCCAGGAAAATTCCTGCATAATCTGCCTTTAAGTGTATTTCTGAAAATGTTGATGTCCAGTTTGTTTGACTAGTGTAACCACAAATGTGCCATGCCAAGGCTTGGTCACTCTCCGTAGAAGTGTCCTTTGGAGCAGTACATTTCATGCACAAGCACAAGCACCTTAACATTCTTGTTACACGATGCCGTGTGAAACGATATGATGCTTTAAGATTTTATTTCACAATGCTTTTTCTGACATTTTTTAAATCTCACACCCGACAATGCAAAAATTAAGATTCAACTAAAATAGAAAACCAGCTCTAAAATAAATAAATAAGTAAATAAACTAATTAAAACTTAACTGATCTGATAATTAAAAGTCAAAATGAAATGAAAATTAACACTGAAGAAAATGCTAAACTATAAAGACCTTACCCCTTTGCTGCGTGATGACATAAACAGACCAATCCAGAAACAGCCTTTGAAAAAAAAAGAACCATAAATAAATGAATAAGTAAATAAATAAAGGTATGAGTACTTTGTCTCTGCTGCTATTGTTGTTAACCTGGTTTAGTTGCCTCAAGGGTCTTCAACAAAGAAAAACTAGTCAAACATTTTCTTTTTGTACTCTTTGATATCAAATTTAACCTTAATTTTTGGTTATATTTTTACAACAATGGATGAAATATGCAATTATTAACATTTGTTCATTTTTTTTGGAAGTCATTACTGATCATGTTCAAACTAGTGGTGTCAGATTAGTTTATTCTGTTCTTCTAAAGCTAGGAGAGCTAGCAGCAGCAAACCTACCTGTAGGTTAACATCCACATGTCTGTGCTGGTTCTTCATGACTCAGTGTGGGAATTACTGTATTCCCCTGGAATGTATCCATCAATCAACATGGATTGTCTTTTCTTTAGAGGTGGAGTCTGAATCATCATGAAAAAATCTGTGGTATTCTCTGTTCTATTTTCATATTTGGAGGAATGATTTTGCAGACAAAACCACGCCACCTCTGAGCGTTTTAGACTAATACTTTTGTTGTTGACTCATGAAGGTGAACAGGTTAGTCTTTAGATATCTCAACTTGTGCATCATGGGTAGAAACATTCATAAATACGATTTTTATATTAAACTGTACAGACCCTCAATAGGATGTTGAATGTAAAGATGGCACTCATATTGTAAACTGACTTTCTTTGACTAAATTATTGAGTGTATTCCTGCAAATGAAGTATAGTAAATAAAGGTTTTTAAAGTATTTGTACACTTAGAGCATTTCAGCGAGTACATCTGAGAAATACAGAACCAGAAGACAATTGTCTATTTCTCAGCACTAATGAACATTTTCCCCCCCACAGAAACCTGAGGTGGTGCCACCCTGCAGAGGATTAATCCATCGCACTGAGGCTGGATGGAGACACTGTGTGGAGAGATATTCAGGGGCTGGATTAGAGATGTTTTCCTCAGGGGAACCTGCCGGCGGTGCGTTTAGGGACACGGGAGGGAAGAAGAAAGAAGCTGCATCCATCAGGGAGCGTGCAGACAGTGACGATGATGAATACGATCACTTCTATTACTTTGATGGAGTGATGAAAAGAGTTCGGAATAATTTTTACCCCCAATATGAGCGACATAGACTGAGGAGAAGGAGGAGGAGTGATAACATAGAGACAAATACTTTCACCAAGGAGGAGAAAGAAATAAGTCAATGAAACCTTCTTTGTCACATCTGACATCTGTCCTCCAGGAAAAAAGACAGTCAACGGGACCAACAGAGAAGCTGAGGATGATGGGAAAAGAGACGCTCATTTTTTCTGCACGGAATTTGCACTGCAATTTTTGTCTTATTTTTACACATTAAAAAAATGTCTGATGAGACTTAAAAGTAAATACTTTTGAAAAACTTCAAAGTCATTTGTTGTAGAAGTCTGATGTCCCAAAATCACATATGTGGCAATTTTTCCTGAAAATCAACCCTCTATTTCACCACATTTCTCACCCTCAGGTGCTAAACATGCAAATGAGCTTAAGCTACTTCTGCCTTTTTAGTGAAGCAGTCTGCAGGCCACGCCTCCTTGGCCATGGTAACGCTACTTAAAGAGACTGTGAGGACTTTCTAGAACTGGTTGGGTTGGGTTGGACCAGACTGATTTGCAGCACGCCTAAGTCCCTGTGAAATAATAACTATAATTTCTGGAGCTGGATTGTTGGACAAAAAGGGACGGAACAGGGATAGAAGAGCTGAAGAAAGCTCAAGGAGAGTGATAGAGCACAGGCCAAAGGCTAAAACATGGGCCAAAGGCTGAAATGTGAGCTCAAGGCTAAACCAGGAGTTGAGCTGTCGGTGATAATGTTCATTCAAACCCTCATCCAGCTCACAGCCAATTCAAAGAAACAATGTCTGTGAGCCAAAATGCCAGTTTCCAAGATATGTTTGACCGGGAGTCACACCCAAAAGCAAAACAACACTCATACACACACATATGCATCAACGTATTTCAGTAAAATCCATGTGAGTAGTTTGACTGGAATCCCACAGCTTTGCACAACATGCAAGATGTACATTTCTCCAGTGTTATGCATCATAGTTTCATTGCTATATCTTAGTCTCCTGGGCACATAATATGAAGTATGTGGATCTTCCAGGCAACATTTGCATATGCCGCATTGATTTGAATATACTCGCTAGTGGCTAAATGTAGCAAGTTAAGCCATGGTTTTGCAGTGTTGAGCATCAGACAAAAAACAATGAAAGTACATCTTTTGAAGTAAAACTTGCCTTTTTCTTTTGATGTGTGGCTTGAAAAAACTTTTACTGTCATCAGTTGCTTTGGTTCTCCTTTTAACGAAGTGCTAAAGGCTGCAGGCCTCCACCATGGACAATGCTAACAGCCACCCAGCAGGCTAACCTGTGCATTTATCAATAAAACAACACAAGTAACGGACTTACCTGTTACAGGTTTATCAGGTCGTGGATAGTCAGCGATGATTCCTGCTTCAATCTCAGAGTTTCAGCAAACCTTGCCTTGTAGCTACAGCCTGTTGTTGCTAAAGCAGTCCAGTGTGAAATGGTTAGCAAACATGCTCAGCATTTTAGCGGTTCTTGTAGGTAGGTAGCTAGGTTCCATTGAAAACTAAGTTATTCCTCCTGGGAAGAAATAAAGACGTGTGTGTTCGTTAACACAACCCACAGCAGAGTGACTTGCATATCTCGCTTTTACTTTAGACACTTTGTCAAACACAGAGCCTTTAAAAGAGGTAAACAGTAACATTAGTGGCAGCCATTAAAAGCTGCTGCAGGTGGAGGGCGGAGCAAACTGCCAGCAGTGGGAGGGTCACTGTAGTCGGGAGGCGGGTCTTAGCCCTAAATGATGTCATTTTGGGCTCCATGTCCAACCAGGTGACATGAGGAGAGATATTTAGAAAAGGGGGACCAGGTGAAGCAGAAGGAGGGTGAATCTTTGTGATATAAGGAGGTGTTGTAGATAATACAGAGACATATTTCGAATAGTGAATTGTACAAAAGTGGATTTTGTGTAATATGTCCCCTTTGATATGATCCACATCCACATAACGAGTCCAAAAATTGTCTAATTTCAAGATATTAAAAGGCAAAATAACACCTTAACTGTTGGAAACAGAGTGGAACGCTGCTCTAGATTCATTACTTGAAATAATGGCAAAGTAAAGGAAGTAGACAAGATCATTTTCTTGCCCTTTTCTCAAGATTCCGAGAATTGCTAAAATGGTGAGGTCAGCAAACAAGGATCTTGTTACTTCATGACAAGTTAAAAGGGTGGGCCTCAAACACCAAGGGCCTCCCATAGGTCCTTTGCTAAAATGAAGTGTTTCAGAAAGAGACTGAAAAAACGTTTTCTAAAACACCCGTGAGAGAAAAGCAGGAATATTTCTTGAGCTGTAAATCATGTTAAGTAGGACAGAATACAGATTTTTTTTAAAAAGGACAATACAGCCCTTTGAAGCCACACAGCACATGTATAGAGGCTGTCATCCTCACATGACTCTAACTTGTGTCCCTTG
Organism: Thalassoma bifasciatum; assembly: GCA_008086565.1. Classification (NCBI taxonomy): domain Eukaryota; kingdom Metazoa; phylum Chordata; class Actinopteri; order Labriformes; family Labridae; genus Thalassoma; species Thalassoma bifasciatum. Next base: position 113,781 of record RPOG01000324.1, read on the forward strand.
TCTTGTTCTTCAATCCCTAACTCTCACCCTGTTTCCTGCTCTTTTCCCTGTCCTTTCCTCTCTGAATCAAGGCTAAAAATATATTTTACTTCCATATCTTCATCTTGATCTGACGGTCAGCAGCAAAAATTGCATGAACAGATGCAAAAAAGGAATTAAAAAGGGTCTGCTGAAGAGCTTTTGTATATGGAGTTGCCTTTTCAGCTTCTTTGAGCTCTTAAAGATTTTCGGGTGAATTGATTTTTTTAATAAGACAGTCACAAGGTCTAAAGGTTACTTTATCCGTTGTCAACTGTCACCAGAGAGAGACTTTTATGATTAGATTTATATATATATGTGTACTGCTGCATCAAAGTCTATTTAACTGTTCAGGTTAGTATAATTAATGCATCAGGGAAATAAAAACTAAATTAATGATTGATGAGCATGTCTCTGGAAAACTTATCTATCTTTTCAGTCACCATCCATGAAATGTTAAATATTCTACCAAAGAATTCAAACTCAGCGTAGACATGTTTTGTAAATAAACTTGAAATGTATTTTGTCGAAACTGTATAAACGTATTAAATATAGACTTTAGGTACTGTTCGTTTGTTAATGGTTCCCTCTTTTACCGAAATTCCGTCTTTAAAACATGTCTTCGTCTTCTTCGACTGACTTCACTTTATACAGTTTGAGTCTTTCACAATTTTTTTTATTTTATTTTGACAGGGAGAGTGAACCAAACATGCAGAAAAGAGCTGAGAAACAGTCTGAGGGCTGTGCAGCGTCCCTATGAATTGATGCAGGCTGTAGTTTCATTGTCTGTCAGTAGATGGCAGTGCCGGCACTGCTGCATCTCTCTTCAGCATTAATATATATCTCTGTAACTCTTTCCTTTATATACAGGAGACTGCAGAAACTGGGCAACACATGGTTTTAATTGGCACAACCTGAACATCTCTGTTTGTGCTTCTGTTTCAGTCAGAACGATTGTTAATACAGCCGCGTATATACATCACACTCCGAGAGCCTTTTATATGTACATGTGTGGGATTACAGGGGGGCAATTCGAGCTCCTTTTCTTTTTCTAAATCCAGAAAAACTGTTTCCTTCATCTTGTCCGAGGCTAACTGAGACAAAACTATCTGTACCTGCACCCCAAGGACGGTTTTGGTCACTGGGTTTACATGAGCGACAGGTACATTCTCTTTTTAATGGACTGATGTCATCTCAACTTCAATCTGAAATGACAATCTCTGCATTTAGCATCATGAAAGAAAAAAAAAAACACAGGTAACATGGATTGTGTGGAAGAGAGAGCTATCCTAGAGTTCATTCACTAACGTTTCAACCACACCTTGAAAGTTTGGATGTCAGTCATGTCGCCCTGAGGCAGAGCACACGTGTCTTCCTAACAGGGTTGTTGCTTTTTTCCTCCGTTTTTTGGCAACGTATAAATAATGTAGGTTAATTATTATTCATTACAATAAATATAACAATAAATAAAAATGACCTGGACATATTCGGAAACATTTTGTAAAGCATTAACAGTTACTCCTACAGAAACAGCTTGTGAAATCCTTCTATTACGTTGCTTGTTAAAAAGAAGAGTGAAAACATCCCTCCAGTAATTTTTGAACACTAGACTCCATGAATAAAATCAAAAAATCATAATTAAACCTAATAAAGCTAGAGGATCAAATGGCACTGAAAAGGAATAGTTTATGATTAGTAAGGCAAGACTTGGACCGCTCAGAGCCAATATTTTCCTTGATCAGGAGCTCTCTGAAACAAACAAAAGATAACTAAAGCATGGTGGTAGTTTTACATCCTACATGTGCCAGAGGTCAGTGCACCTGTATCAGTGACATCTTTAATGCCACTCCTACAAACCAGTGTATAATCATGTCTCCAGGTTAGTGTTTTAGACTCTGGTGGAAACCAGACGAGTGACACGTGACTGGAGACGTCTAAGCTTTCAGGATTTGGCTGCGTGTAGCTTTGACGCAGTTGCCGCTGCATTCGGACACCTTCATGTTGTTGTGCTCTTTATTTTCATCGTCTTTGTTGATTAATCGGACAAAGAAACGTTCGAGTCATTCTCATTTAGGCAAGTAGTCAACATCCGACGGAGCTCCAATCAATCCGGCTCGACTTTCCCCTTTTTTGTGTTTTTCATTTTTTAAACTACTGGCTTCTGAAAAGATGGCCGCCCAGCCACACAGAGGTAAGCCTGTTCGTCAGACACATCGTCCACCGGGTGTCTTCCTCAGGGCGTGTCCGCGTGCTGGTAGAAGCCTTTCTGCAGAGCGTCGGAGGCGATGCTCTCTGCCGAGCGCCTCTGGTCCATGCTGAGCAGAGCGTCCAGCAGGTCGTTGATGTCGGCTTTGAGTCCCTGCCGCTGCATCCAGTTCTTCAGCAGTTCGTACACTTTGTCGCTGTGGGCGTCGCTCTCCGCGATACGGATGTGGTTGTCGCTGACTCCGATGGATCTGAAGAACTTGTTGTGGATCCGTACGTCCAGGTACTTGTCGAAGAGATCGAAGCTCTTCTTCAGGGATTTTTCAGACCCTGGAAACACAGATAGATGAAATTGCTTAGACTAAATCACTGAACTAAAGACCAATAGCAAAGCACACAGCCTGGGCCAATCTTTGACAAACTATACTGGGGCTAAACGATTTGCAAAAATTATTAAATTGCAATTATCATTCCCTATATCACAATTGCAATTATTTCCATGTGCTCGATTTTATGTGTTTTTGAACAAACACATTGTAGGAAAAGTATACTGAGACTGATTGCTACTCATTACTGCCTTTTGCCCATTTTAGTCACTTTACACTCTTTTTTGCCACTTTTAGACCATTTTTTGCTCCCATCTGACATATTTTTAGTTTTATCCAAACTTTCTTGTCATTTTTTGGTGCCCTTAGGCAAATTTTGCCTCCTTCGACAAACTTCTATTTATTCGTATTGCTACTCTTTGCTATTTTCCCCCGTATTTACCATTTGGATTGTTGCTCTTGCAAAGGTAGTTCTTAAGTTTGGATCCAGGTTGAGTTACAGTGAGCATAAAACATCTACTACAAAAAAGTTCACAGGTATTCTGACGCATTTCAGGTTAAGGAGATATTGCACTATCTGGGATTAGAATATAACAGCAGGACATATTGTAATTTAATCTAATTTGTGATTCATTGCCTTAACTATACACACAACATCTTTTCAAATCAGGTTCAGGATGTTTTCAGAGATTCTTTTACCCCGTTAACCTGTCAGGTTATTAAAGCCCTCTGACCGTTTTCTCTGTTTTCCCGTTCTTGTTGTGTTTTGTGGCATTGACTACCTGAATGCTCTTCTTCTTGGTTTTCCTAAAAAAATAAATTTCACTGCCTCAGCTACTTCAGGATTCAGCTCAGAAAAACTAGAAAGAAAAACCCACATTAGAACCATATTTAAAGTCTCCTCATCTGCTGCAGGTATCAAAGTTTTAAGTTTATTTGATTGGTTTTTAAGTCTTTTAAAGGTCTTGCTCCTTCACTTTTATTAGATTTTCTCTGTTTGCTTTGATACTGGAACCAGGAGTGTTTTTTAATCTCATTTTAAAACATGAATTACAGAAAAATGTATAATAAGGGCTTTTTTGAAATCACCTTGAAAGTCCTCGCAGAGCCTTTCATTTTTGTTTGACGATCTATGATAAATACAGGATATCTTCTCGTGTTTTATCTTATTCATAATCACAATTTTCTTGTCTTTTCTTTCTAAATTTATGCTTATGGATTTATTCTAACTCCAGTTTTTCTAAGCTAAGCTTCTGATTTCAGTGAGTCTTTTATTTTGAAAGTTTTCTCAAACAGGATATCCATTGATGGGCGGGAGGGGGCGAAAAAAGTTTTGCTTTTCTTGTACTTGCAGTCTTTAAAAACTTAAGATTTCATTTTTTATTTATGATTTCCACTTGATTTTTGCTTGTTTCATCACTCATCTGGGCTTTCTTGTGCAAAATACAAAACCTAAACTCACAAATAAGCGCAATGAAGCACAATTATCTTTATATTTAATAACCTGAGAACAGTGGTAAGGGTCGATCGTTGGTTGTAAAATGTTGAGGTTGGTCTTAAAACGATCTTGCATCACTTCACAGTTTCAGAATTCCTCTTTTAAGATATTGAAAACCAGATGTCTACAGAGCCTTAAAGTCTGAATTTCTAACTCAGGACTTCTCAGGGACCTGCAGAAAACTTTCATAATGGATTGTAAACACTGAGTGCTGAAGAGGTGAACTCTTTGAAAACTAGTTTTTCCTCTGATGCAGTGAATACACTGTGCTTACACAAGAATCAAAAGAATTCATACATTTCTTGACATTATCCTCCAGGCAATGTTTCATCAAACAAGAATACTTTTAGAAGGTAAAAACACAGATTTTATAACTTTATCACAAGAAAAAAATAAATAAAAAGGGGAGCACAAATTGAAAGGCATGTTCCAGGCTCTGCCCTCATGAAGGTTTCTGGTCTGACTGTCATGAGATTATTAATCTATCAAGCAGCTAATGTGAGATGTGGATGAATGCTGTTGATCTGATTTCCCTGTGGACTAACATGAACTGTGGTAAACGCTGCTGCTTTCATGTCAGCTGCCTTTCAGGGCGAATCAAGTGGCATGAAAAATTCATGAAATTAGTGAAAGAGCGTCTCGTAGACGGGGGAAATCTCTCTCTCTCTCAGTGAGGGAATCTTACCTAGAAGTGGCACCAATCGATGTCGCAGAGGATCATCCTGCAACAGCAGAGAAATACAAACATAGGGATGTTAAACTTCAATGAATCAAACTAATATGACAAGAAGAGTTTTTCTTGAGGTTGTTCCTCACCATGTCAGCAGGGGGCGATCTGGCAGCAGTGGGGCTCTGGTGGGGAGTGTTTCCAGAGGAAGCAGCTGTAGGCAGGGCTGACAGGCTGGTCTGAGAGGAGCTGGTGGTGTTGGGCAAGCTGTCTCCGAGGCCCCGGTCCTCGTCCTCCAGAGGGGGGCAGGCTTTGGTCATCCCAGACTGGGTCTCCTGCAGCAGGGGCCTGGACTCTGGGCGGGGCTCCTCCCCCTCCAGGCCGGCGTTCTGATTGTTCTGCCTCTCCTCGGCTGTAGATCCACTTTCATCCTGATTAAGAAACAGCACAGATTATCTATAGCCGACTGCAAACATCCAGAACTAACAGATCGTAAAGTCATCAAGGAGAAGAAGAACTCACGATGGGGATCTTCACAATTTCACTGGAATCACAACTGCTCTTCAAACCTGTTAGAAGCACAACAACAGCATTAAATCACATCCTTAAGGAGCAGAGGAGCATAGCTAATGTACAGTACACAACTCACATGGTGTCTCACATGACCGCCGCTTAATGAAGAACCACCACAGGGCCCCGCCGACAAAAAGAAGAATGATGAACAACAAGGAGAGGCAGACAGGAAGAGCTGAAAACAAAGCACACAAATATATTTGTGAATACAAGAAAAGTTTTAACTCGTCTTGATCAGAAGGCTTAAGGTAAATATAGTGAACTCACCGATGCCTTGAGGTGATGTTGGGGCTGATGTGGGAAGAACTGGGGAGAATTCAGTCGGGGAAGGATTCAGTTTTCGACATTCAGTGTTGGAGAAAGGAGTGCACTTCTTCACCTCCTCTTCTCCTGCTTTACACCTGGAGGAGGAAATCATTTGCAATCAGAGTCAAGCAGAAGAAAAACAGCTCAAATATAATCACCTGATGATAGTTGGGCTTGGTTTTAGAGATAAAGTTGGTGACTTACTTGGCGCAGCGTTTGCAGACTTCACATGCCTGATCAGGGACACAGAAGGTTCCAGGTCTGCACTGGCACTTGGTGTCTGTCGTGGTGGTGCAGGACTCAGTTTCTATCTCATCTATGAACAAAAAGTTTGAAAAAAGATTGACGTGTGTAGGGCTGGGCAATTAATCCCAATTTAGGTTAAATCACAATGTGTCCTGCTGTAATATTCTAATCCCAGACAGTGCAATACTAAGCTTTTAAAAGCCACCTCTACAAAAGAAACAATCTAAGTGGTTTAAAGAGGCAAAAACAGAAATAAAGCTAAGTTTGATGTTGTAAAAATTGAAAAAGAAAAAAAATGCATTTAAATTGGGATAAAACCTGGAAATGCTCGGAAATTTGAAAAAACAGGAAGTGGCAGAAAAGAGTGAAAAGTGACACAAAAGGCCAGGAGCAACAACAAATAGCAAGACAATTTTGGTGAAAACTTTCAAAAATTCACAAAGTAGTGAAAAAAGTGATGAAAAACAGTGAAAAGTTGTAAAAACAGCCGATGTCAACAAGAATGACAGTTGGGATTAAACCTGGAAAATAGTCAGTCGCAAAAATTGGTCCAAAAGTGGCAAAAATAGAGTGAAAAGTGTATAAAATGGGCAAAAGCAACAAAAATTGGCAAGAAAATTGGAAGCAAACCTGGAAAATAGTGAGGAAGGTATCAAAAAATGGTCCAAATGTGGCAGAAGAAGTGAAAAGAGACTAAAATGGACAAAAAGCAGTCGTCAGTGGAAGTCGTAGTGGGTTGTTGTTGTGCTGTAGTTCACGTGACTGTTTACGTTGTATAATGTGTTTGTTTAAAAAAATAAGAAGGGAAAATCTGCCACATGTAGTTAATATTTATATCCTTTTTAAAAATTATTATATAAATATACTTTAATTGCAAAATAGGAAATAATAATTGAAATTAGATTATTTTTGTGAGTAGCCCTAGACGTGAGGTCCTTGGGTCAGATGCAGTGGACCAAAACAAGTGAAGCATCAAATATAAACCAAATTTTCTTGTATTTTGAGATGTTTCAAACCAAATTACTGAAAAAAATGCATCTTACGTAGAAGTGACACAAACCAGCGTTTTTCAACAAATTAGTCTGTTCCATGTTTTTTGTTGAACCTAACAGCTGTAAAGTCAATAAGACACAAAGTGAATGCTAGAATGCAGATATTAATTTTAATGTTTGAGGTTGGAAAAAATATTCATATTTTAGGCTCTGGGGTCAAAGAATTCATATTTATAACTCAAAAACAGATGTAAGTATATCACCTCAGTCTGACCTAAAGCTGTTTACAAAGTACCTCAAGTGCATTTTTATGAGTCTGTTATTCAAAATGAGGTCACATGAAGTCATTTGTTCCGCAGGTGAGATCAACACCTGTCTGGGATTCAAAGTTCGGCATTAGTCATCTCCTCGTGATCACTCTGTCACCTTTATTGGGGCATGTTTGGGACTAGATAAGGTTTTATTGGTGGACAACTATTTTTATCTCTCGTTTGAAGTCGACTTCTTAAAGTTCATTGTTCTTAAGACTTTATATCTTCATCAAACCGAAGAGCGGTACATGACCATGGCCACAGCTTTGATGTCTGAGTCTAAAAACTTTTATTTTTTTTATTTCTTTATTTTTTTTACCTTTTTCAATACCTAATTATCTTAATATTCCTAGATTTTCTGTTTGAGTAAAGTAGCTTTAAAGTTGTTGTTGTTTTTTTTGAACGTTACAATGCTCTCTGAAAAAAATGAAAGAACATTTTTGCCCCTTGCTAGTTTCAACTTTTAATATTTAGTCTTTACGCCATCTTCAATTAAAGTTAGGCCTTTCACGATTTGAAAGCCGTCAAATTTCTTTTATGTCAACATTTTGAACATCCTCCTAACTCTTACAGAATCAAAGTTGTGTGTTTAAGATAGTTTGCGTATTTTTTTCAATGCAGGGGAAAATTTTTTCTCTTATGTAAGCCAAATACTGTATTAGACACATCACAAAACCAGCGATACAAAATTTAATGATCAAGTATGGAGGAATAATTCTAAGCAAAACAAAAAACACAACCACTAAAAAAAAGAAAAAAATCAACAGTCTACATTGTTTTTTTTTTTGCTACAGGTACATTTTTTTTTTAATTATTTAGCTTTGTATAATGTTTAAATGACTGGTAAACTTTTACTTTACCAATCTTAATTTCTATCATGCTCCCTTTTTTACCCTGATGAACTTTTAAATTTGTTTTACTGTAGAGTGCATCATGGGATAAACTTAAGATAATTTTTTATATATAACCGTGACTGTAATTATCGCTATATATTGAGCTTTTTTGTAGAATTTATTTTAACGGGTTATCTCTAAACCATTACTGATGTGGAGTTTTAGGAACAGAGTGTCTTGTATTACTTTACATAATCAACATTTAAAGTTATTTCCTGAGGGGAGCTACATTTTCCTTATTTCTCAAAGCGAGGACTCAGTTATTTGATTCATTGCTCTGTTGTCAAACACTGCTCAGCCCTGCAGCACTTGATCATCTCTAAAGAGTGCACACATATGTTGAAAAGAGACAAATAAACTCATTGACTGTGATGACATCTCATAAGAAATGCTAAAGACGTTCATGGGTTAAGTCCTCTTCATACACAATGACCTCTTAGTAGAAAAAGGCTGGAGAGAAAGTTTAGTATGAAGAGTTAAATTACAGCAGCGGTTCAACAAGGCAGACTTTGTTTGAACCAGAAGCTGATGGCATTGTACGAGAACGAATGATCCAGTTTTCACATTTTAACTCGATCAAAATCGAGATAGAAACTGAGTCGTGTTGTTCGGTGTTCTCTCTAATGGCAGTGGAGCCATTTTCCACGCTGTTGACAACTTTGTGCTTCCTGCAAAGCGTGTCGTGTTGGACACAGATTCTGTTTAGAGCCCATTGTGCTCTAACACAGCGTGAGCAGGACTGCAGCTCAGAAAGCAAACACATCATGGTCTTCAGCTCTGTTACATAAATGTCCTGAGTGTTGACTGGAGTACAACGCGAGCAGAGGACGGCAACACGGTTTTAAATAGGAAGTGAGTCAGGGTAAACTGAAGCCCCCGTAAAGAAAACATTCACAAGTGTGAGCCTGGAGACAAGTCAGCACTCAGCCATCAGCCTGGCAGCTGGCACTCTGTCATTTCTTGATTATGTTAGTCTTTATTAAATTGGCAGGTGTTTGGGGTAAATATGCGCCCTGGGGGTGGAGAGGGCGGGACATACGAGGCACAAAATTATAGAGCAGAGTCACTTGGCTTAATCTAAACATGAAAAGCCTGTTTTATGAACATTTTGTCTGATCTAAAGCATATGCATTGACACACAATACTCATAAAAAGATCTTTATAAAGTCTGACCTTTATGTATCAACTGATCGACATAATGAGCTGTTAAAGAGGGGAAATCTTTACCACATTGTAAACACAGATATAAAGTAACAATGTTGGATGTTCTGACTAAATGTGCACAGATTCTCAAACTTCTGCATATTCGTGTGTTGTAGAAATCTAATGTGTTATGGTTCACATTGGCGAGGGGGGCCTCAAACACCAAGCTCTGCTAATAATTCCACCCCCAATAGGCCCCCAGAGGATTGGCCAATCAGAGAGAAGGGGTTTCAGGGAGTAGAAAGCTTATAGGAGTCAGCAACTTGAATCAAATAATATTTCAAGGGATTTTTTTGAGCTGTAAATCATGTTAAGCTACAACAGGGGCAGCAGAGGGATGAAATGAAGACTTAAAAAGGACAATATCCCCTCTTTAAAGATAGATTTTACACTCAAACTAGTTAGGAAATTTCTTTTTTTACTTATTAGCAATGTTGTTTTAAATCCAGGTTAAAACTATGGGAAGCAGAATACCAAATCTTGTGAGGTTTCTACTGCAAATCAAAAACAAATATTAATTACACTTGACATAATTTTCATTGTATTCATGTATTAAGACTGGTATCTCTTACTTAAAGAGAGAGAGGCTCTACCAAGCAAAGAGATTTCCCAAAAGGAAGCTTTCATCTGAGGGGTAGAGAGCACCAAAGTATTCTACTCAGTAAAGTACAGGTAAACAAAATAACAAATGGTGAATGTAATTAGTTACTTCCTCCTCTGGCTTCAAGCGCTAGCGGCAGTAAAGTAATCTTAAATGATCGTCTGTGCCTCAAATACTAGACATGTTCCAGTCTGTTACTGTCGCTTATGTAAAAGTTAAAACGGGAGAACAAAAACACACACGGTTTTACCTTTAACCTGCAAAGAAAGAGCACAAAACACATCCTATGTAACTGTAGTCTCTTTTCTGTGGCTCCAGCCTTTCATTGGACACAAAGACAGCCCAGTGTGGGAGACAATGAGACACAGCCACACCCAGAGCAGCCAGGTAGGACAGACACACAAGCAAACCTCAGGAGACGGCTAACATGCTCACATTCAGCCCCCCGAAACAAAACAACAAAGACACACCCTGCTGCTCCGTGTAACATCATAAGATCACATTTTCATGAGTGGCTCTGAAAGGAAGGGGGGCACAGACAAAAAAGGATTAACTTTCTCAAACAATATGTCTTAGACAGAGTGGATTACTGTAGCCTTTGCTTTGGGATTAAAGGCCAATCCACTTAGTTATTATTTCATCTCTCCTCTTTATTAAGGAGCATTCAGAGGGGACAAAGATATTTACTGACTTCACATGCCATTCAAAAGGTGCCATTTACATATTTTTATGATCCATTATCTCTACTGCTTATCCTGTTTGGGGTCACAGAGTGCTGGGGCTGGCATTACCCATTAATAGGTGAGGGGCAGGACCACGCAGGGCAGGTCACAGAGAGACAGATAACCTGACAGACCCACACCTACAGTCATTTCAGAGCTACAATTAACCTAGGGTTCAGTCTCACCTGAAAACACTTTGTCCTGTGACCACAGGAGCTGAGATTGAACTACCAAGAGTTGACCCACTGTACCACAGAGCCACAGTTAAACCCTGGGCACATGGTGCACTTTAACGACAAAGCCAAACTGTCAACCCCATCTGTAGTCAGCTTACTTTCAGAATAACACAGACGCCTAAATATGTCCCTTTGGATTGTGTAATGGGTATGTAATAGGTATTTTTTGGCATTATACCAAGTTTATTATTTGTTTATTAAGAAGATAAACAGAAAACAGCGTCAGTGCTAAAAAATAAACACCTATTTCAGCCCTCCAAAGATGGTCAATGATTTTAAACTACTTAAAACAACACAACACCACTTTCAGCAAGTTAAATACAGTTTAAACCAGTTCGAACTAGTTTAATTCAGACATGATCAGTTTATTCCAGTTCCAATCAGCTTAAGAGAACTGGCTGTAACTGGTCTAATCTCTCAAAGTTAATTTGGAAAACTCATATTCCACTTTGACCTCAGGAGTCAGACCCCACTTAAGCAGTTTAAACCAGACAAACCCAGTTTTCAACTTGGCAGAACCAGAGAAAACTGATCTAGCAAGTTTTAACAAGTGTGAACAATATAAAAACAGCTCACACTTGATAAAACCAAAAATGATGTGTTTGCACCAGTCAGGCCCCATTTAAGCAGTTAATACTACACAGAACCTGCTATCAATGAGACAGAAACAGTTTAAACCAGTTAAGTTAAGATAAGATGATTTATTTGTAATCGCACATGTGTCAGAGCAATGAAATTGCCGTAACATCCCATCCAAAAACCATAAAAAGACATAAGACACATAAAATGGGAAGGACAAGAGCTGGAGAATTGGGGGTTTTGACTTAGATAAGGGAAATAGAGTACAAGAGGAAGGGAAAGGGAGGGAAAAAAGCAAATACTACACTAAGCCCCTAGGAGGAGGCACAGTTCTGGCTCGTTTTAACAATGTTGAACAATTCACACTTGTTTAAACCAGAAATGATGAGTTTACACCTGGCAGAACAAGTTTAAACCAGCTGACAGGAACAGCCTAAATCAGTTTTGAATAAATGTAGACAACTCAGAATCCACTTAGACCTTACGCATTGTATAAAATATTGAGCCTTGATGTCCAATCTTGATTTGTATTTTCAGTTTTGATCTTAACTATGATAGCATACGGTGCAGAAAGCCGTGTTACCTGATCGACAGTGCGTGCAGGGAAGACAGCGGTTCATCCCGTTGGAGTGCTCCGTGTAGGTCTGCCCGTGCTCACAGGGGAGACATGTCCCGTGTTCCTGGTCTCTTTCACATCCTTTCTGCACAAAGGTTCCTGTAAATAAATTAGAAAAACAATCAAACAAGTTAAGTTATAAATATAAACAGTGCAGTCTTTATTAATGTGACGTGCTTCCTGTTGATGTAGGATGTTTGAACAGGACATACCAGAGCAGGAGATAACAGCGCTGATTGGCTTAATGCTTTAAACTGGAAAACAATCAGCTGAACAGAGACAAGATGTTTGATTTGATAAAAAGAGTACAGGAGCAGGATTATCTTTACAAACTGTCTGATTGACTGTTTTATGTTGGATCTCTAGGAGAATATAATCCACATTTCATGGAGACTTCAATTTAAGTAGGAACATCATAAAGCTCAAATGTCATGCTACGAATCTTGTGAATGTGTGTAAAAAGATTATTATCTTTTTACAGAGGAAAAAGGCTGCTTGATTCTCATGTGTTTTTAGAGTTTCAGGAAAAAGGAGCGCCGTTGAAGACAGGAAAGAGGGCTGAGACATTTTTATTGATCTCCCTGAGTGTTCAGAGTGTGGGCAAACCAGTTGGATACAGTTTGTTTTCATTCAAGTGTCTGACTCGTAAAATAAAATCTGAAGCTGACAAAAGGAAGCAGAGAGCGAGTGTTTCTTAGAATTAAGTGGTTTGAGTGGTCTTTTGGACTGTAGTTACAAAAAGTTAGAAGAAGAAAACGTAAAACTGAAGATTCGAAAACTTTTACAAGCCTGCGTCATCATTCTACTTATTACCCATCTCACATAAACACCATTGAGTTTCTAAGAGTCACAATTTCATCACTTTTGGACACAGTGATGATCAAACTCACCGGTTAAACTAGTCAACTGTGAGAATGCTCCAGCTTTGAGAATTTGGTGAATGTGTCGTGTGCTTTAATAAAGAGGTCTGTGTTTGAAAAGAAAAGCACACAGCTGATGCATGTTGTAAATCCTTGCTGTAAATGCACCACAGGACCAAATCAGAAATGAGCAAATAAAAGGTTTCTTTGAATTCCAAAAAGCTAATGAAATTATTGTATTATCAGCCAGCAGCAGAATACGGTAATTACATTTCAGCTAAATATGTTCAGAGCTATAAATACATAAAAAATTTATTTCTTAAATAATAAAATAAAAAGGTCAGTAATTTTAATTACTCGGGATTTTCCTCCCTGATTTCTTCTACTTTGTTCGTTCTCAGCTCAGTTTATTCTGCTGAGGTGGAGCAGTTTCCTTCCAGCTCCTGGACTTGATGCTTTTTTTCCAGCCCGGCTGAGACTTTTGCAAAACTCATTTAGGAAACAGCTCAGAGTTCTGGGTTTGACATTTGACTTAAGTTTTTCACACAAAATGTCATTTCAAATGTTGGCTGTGACGTGCACTCAGGAGAAATAGGTCACTGTCTCAGGATGCAGTTCATGGTCTGGATTCAAATGCTCCGAGCGGTGCTGGAGGACAACAGGGGTTAGTTGTTTAATGCTGGAAGAGGCATTCTTCTGTCCTATATCTCAAACATGGATATCAAGTATCAAAGCTGGATGTTCAGACTAAAGGTGTGCAGATTTTCAAACCTCTACATATTTGTATGTTGTATCAATCCCTGGATCTGTCTTGAAACTGATCACTGTTTTAAGAATAGCACCAGATTTTAATGAGACTTGCTGAAATCATGAGGTAATAACATAAAGGCTCCTCAAATGGGCCTCAAACACCAAGGTCTGCCCACAGCTCTACCCCCAAATAGCCTCAAGAGAGCTGGCCAATCAGTGTGATGGGGGTTTGTGGAGTAGGGAGCCTTAAAGAGACAGCAGCCAAAATGAAACACTTTCAAAACCCTTGTGTGAGAAAAAAGGAATATTTTGTGTTTATATGGGACACCAGAGGGACAGAATAAAGACTCCAAAAACACAAGCCTGTCTTTTTCATTTTTGTTCAAAACTTCTGCAAAAGATTTTTATTTGCGCGAATGTTGCCCCCCTTCTGTTCACCACTTGGAGTGCAAGCTATCTTTGAGCATCACTATGAAATGCTTTGCTGGAGTAAATAATGGGAAGGTTGCTGTGGCTTCACCTACCCCTTGAGACCTTTTTTAGATTCTAAAAAGAAACTAGAAATAATCCTGCATTTCCTTTCAGCAAATGCAGGATATTGGAATGCTGAGCATCGCATTCCAACACTCTTGCTGTTACTTGCAGGAAAAGGTCAGTGTCAAAATGTTGAGCCCCATTTCAAGATTAAGCCCTTTCTTGCAGGAAAGACTCAATGTTAAATGCTAAATGGAAATACATTTTTATGCTAATGGTCTTGTTTGCTTTTGCAGGTCACATGGAGACAGTGGCACTAACTTCAGTCAGTACTTCAGTATTTTAACTAGCCAAAAAGTCCTTACAGAAGCTTTAAGTCCTGAAATAATTCTCATATAAGTGAAAATGTATTGTTGTTTACATCTTCAAGAGGTACATCTTCTTTGTGGGTGACAGACAGAAAACAAAACCTTAGATTTTCCTAAAAGAAATGAAACAAAAGCAAAAAATAAACTTAGAAATTGCAATACCCATTAGAATAAATTTACTCTACTGCTTGTTGTAAATTTTTTCAAGATATTTTTTGGGCTGAAAGACTCATGAAAAGTTTTGTGGACAAAGGTTAAAGGTTAAGGAATGGGACAGTAGATAAACAGTGCTGCACTGTGCCTGGGGATAGAAACGTTCACATTTGTTTTTTTAATAAACAGGGGACCATTTGTGAGTAAACCTTACAGCTTGGGGGTACAATGACTAAATAATATATCCTGTGATCTCAGGCCCCTGTGGCTCATCTGATTGGCTGTAACTGGTGATACTGCAGATGAATCCTAATGTTGTTTCACTCACCAGCTTGGCAGTTGAGGCAGCAGAATCCCTGATGGAGGTACTGCTCGTTCTCCACACATGTTCGGTGCTGCCGTAAAGTGAGGTTTTTGTAGTCGTCGCCCGACCATTGAGCCGCTGGAGGTTCTGCTGCGTGACAAACCAGTCCGACAAAGAGCGCCGCCACCAACACCTGAGTCATGAAGGTAGGTGTGAGAAAGGAGGAGGAGGAGGACAGGGTGAGAGAAATGGGAGACAAGGGGATTTGTGTTATTTATATGAATCTACTGTACACACACTCACCCACTCAATTCATGGGATGAAAGACAGTAAAGAGGAGAGTCTATCTTCATAGGAAACCTTGTGTGAGCAATCTACAACTTAATTTGAACCATCTGATCTGAACATCTGTCGTGGGAGAGCAATTAAGGGAGGCATCGAGCTGGGTAGAGCGAGGGAAACCGGCTCTGTGTGTGCAGGATGCAGAGACATACATGCAGCATGCAGCACAACAGGCGACCAAAGCTAATTAGTGCGGGTTCCTGTCCTCACTTGAAAAGCCTACAGTAGAAAAGGTTTGATAAAGAGTATCTAGCAAACAACAGCACGGTGCCCGTATCAAATGTGATTCCAGAAATCTATTCATGAGCAGGATAATAACAGGCTTGTATAGGTGGGGTACAGCCGAACACTTTAGTGTGGCCCCCAGGCGCTGGTGTTTATTCACACGCTTTTCACCATGTCAATGTGAGAAGGCTCCATTCATTGGCAAACAACACACTTTAGTGCCTCTACTTCAAATGACCCACATTCTTAAACCCCGGCTCTTTGAATGCCGCGACATGTGACACCACCATGAAGCGCCCCAAATGCAACGCGACACCCTCGCGGGTAAATGAGAGGCCTAGATTTTGTGGTTTTGTGTCCCCCCTCCCCCCTCCCCACTCCACCTCTGCTAACCAGAGCAGGAGAGAAAAGAACAGGTTAGGGTGGAGATGGGAGAAAGGAGGAGGAGGAGGGCGGATTCAAAGTGAGAAACTAAAGCCAGAGAGCCGAAGATGGAACGTCCAGCAGGGAATAGGTCGTCCAAAAGAGACAGTGTGGGAGAATTAGAGGAATAAAGAGAGAGAGGGAGGTAAAGAAAAGAGGGACAGGCTGGAGCTGACTCTTGACGCTCGACTCGGCTCTCTGGAGGGCTGCCATGCCTTGTTGTTCAAAGAACTTTCCCCTCTCTCTTTCTCTCTCCCTCTCTCTCACTCGCTGAGCCTTTTCCCTTCTTCCTCTGCCTCTGCTCACGTCAGACTTTCCAAAGACGCTGAGAGGCAGACGTGGAAGGGCAGACGGCCGGCAGAGCAGTCACAATCACACCATTTAGATCTATCCAAACATTCTGCAGAGGGAGGGGACGGCAGAAGAGAGAAGGGAAGGGGGAGGGAGATAAAAAACGAGAAAAAGGAGAGGGGGGCCAACAGCTTGCATGACACAGGCTAAGTATTTAGACTTGAATACACGATGTTTATGACTACAGGCAGAGTGGAGGGGAGGGGGGGTGCGGAGAAATGTGGCATTGGGAAAAGGCAAGTGAGAGAAAAATGTGCTCAGGAAAAGAGAGGAGAGAGAGGATGAGGAAAAAAGACAACTCGGAAAGAGTGACCTGCTGCAGTGGAGGTAACTCTACCCTGTGTCGCACAAATCCAACATTTGTTTATCCAGGTGGAGACAGGCTATAAATCACTCCAGCCAATCAAAAGTCTGAACTCAGGTGTGTGTGTGTCTCTCGCTTGTCTCTCTGAACGAGACGACGCAGAGAGGTGACATCATTTCCAGGCTTTGTTCATTTCAGGGATCCAAAAACACTTCCAGGTGCAGCTGCCCTCAACAGCTAACCTGCTCTGGAAGACGGCTACTGTGCAAAGATTATAACTGGGGAAGAGAATCTGCACGTTTTGGTTTTGCTGTAAAATGTGGTTTCTAAGCACTGGTAAACAGCAAAAACTCGGAAAAGGGTGTCCTAAGTTTTCAATAATCATTTAAGAAATCCAAGATGTATTCACATTTGTAAGAACTTTTTTCACACTGTTCCTAAAGATAATTAATTTGTTTTTGAGCCTTAACTGTGGAAGGATAGCTCAAGGGATAGAGTGGGGGAGGAAATGCATCAAATCATAAAACTACAGATCAATCCTGTGAAATAAAAACTGACTCCTGTGTATTGCAAACCTGCTCTGCCCTCTGCACTGCCTCTTTTGGCCTTCTTTTACCAAAAGCAAAGCAGAAACCAATGACTACTCTCTTGTTTTAATTACAAGTCAAATTGTCCATAAAGCAGTCTCAGGGCAAATATCTGTGTTTCGTCACTGCTCTCTGCTCAGGCTCCTCTGGCTAAAACTGATGTTTCGGTCTGATTTTCATAATTTGAGATCAAAGATTTTGATGACTTTAAATCTTAAATCAATTTAATGATCGAGTTATAAAAATACTGTTATGTGACTTGAAAGACGGAGTCAAAGGTCGAGCAGCTGGCTGAAAATGTTTTGATGTCCAACAGAAAGTTAGCGGTCATGGAAAAGTCTGCAACAACACCCGCCTGAGGACATTAGACTGTTGTGTTCCTAATCCTCCCTCAGAAACACATTTATCAAGCTTTCACATCGTCTGAGTTTAAACTGGGTTCAAGATGAGTTTGACATTTTTTAACATAACTATAAATATGAATGTGTACATGGTATGTTAAATGGTAGGTAATAGGGGAACAAAATTATGACAATCAATGGACGTAACATCAACAAGACATCTATAAAAATGTCACAAGACTAAACTGCTAACAATATGCTATTTTCCCAGGATCTTCACCAACTCTTTATGAGATCTTTTTGAAGTTTTAACCAAATCTTACTTAGATCTTTACAAGACATTCATGAGACTTGCTGAGTTCATCCCATACGGATCCCCGTAAGGGCCTCAAACACCAAGGTATATATATAGCTCTGTCCTCCAAAGGGTTGGCCAATCAGAGAGGAGGGTACTTGCGATGTCTTAAAGAGACAGCAGCTAAAACAAAGTGTTTCAGACAAAAGCTGAAATAAGTGTTTTCTGTAACACCAGTGAGAGAACATAAGGATTTTTTTTTGAGCTGTAAACCATGTGAAGCTTCAACCTGGGCACCAGAAGGAGAGAAAAAAGACAAAAATTGCTCTCTTTGTTCTACATGTAACTAAAACATCTAGAAGCAAGAAACCTATTTTGTTTTTGCTTCTTCAGACATCCTGTCAGGAACATTTGTTGAACGCAAAGGTATGTGACCATGCATGCAAGCAAACACGTGAAAGCCCTGGACTCAAATTCAATTTATTCATGCCTGGACAAAAAGCTTACAAAACAACTTGTCCCGTCTTTATGGGTGAAGAGGGAGTATGGGTTCAAATGGAGTTGTGCTCAGGCCACAAGTGTTGATAACAGGACAGGTAAATCATTTGAATCATATCAATCTTACAATTGGAAAGCGAACATTGCCAGTGAGTGACATTTGCTAATAATCTCCAAAATCAAAAGCAGATAAGGCAGAACGGAACAAGCAGCAGATGTGGTTTTTATTACCGAGAAAGCTTAAAAGACAGGTTTATTCTTTTGGAACCTGAGCTTTTGTCTGGTGTGCATTTTTCATTTCTCCTTTGCAATTTGGGATAAGCAAAACCTAACAAGTACAAAATCTAAACTTGGTCTTTGACAGGGAAGTTATCTTATCAGTGAGTCATTAGTTTTTAGTCGTAAGTGTTATTGTTCATGACTACACTGTTTTTTTCTCATTGAAATGGTTATCAAGTTGTGAAATCACCAAAAGATGATGTGGGAAGTGTTTCTAAATGTGGCTAATGCGTATGAGATTTTAAAAAAATGAAGTCCAATGGATCTGGAAGGCAGAAAAGAAATGTTGAAAGCAGAGAGTTGTACAGCAACTTTCATACACAAAAGCATGCAGCCCCAAAGTGCCTCACAACAAGCAAAAGGGAAATAATAATCAAAGAAGTACATCCATGTTTCAAATCTGTACTCTGTGTGCTCCTGTGGGAATCTTTTATTTTGTAATAAACACTGCTCAGTCAGTCTGAGGGAATCCCACAATGTGGTATTTTAAACACAGGCTGCTGACAGACAAGGAAAACAAACAACGCCACTAACATGTGTCCACCACACCAGCGTCCTACGGCTGCTTAAACGCAGCAGCAGAAATATTCTGCAGACATAATGGCCAGCCACAATGCGGCTGAGTTTTACCTCTGTAACTAAGAGAGCAGGAAGAGCGGAGTGACCGTAACCTCAGCATAGAAAGCCCTCCAAACCCACAATTCCTGGAAACTCTCCAAGTGTTTCAGTCCACTTCACAGCAGTTCCTATCGGAGCGCCGGGTGAACTCAGCGGAAGATTATTTGCTAAAACAGTGTCCTATTGTTGAGGTTGTATGGTAGTTTAGGATGTAAGTTAAACTAATAAAAATACAATAAAATAAAGAGAGGGCGCTTCTGTTTATCTGAGAACAGTAGCGCTTCTACACTTCCTCTCAGAACGCCGGTTTCTTCCAAATTGCTTTGGCACAATCTCCACACATGCCATGTACACTGAGCCTGCATTTGTGACTCAACGACAGGACATCCTTTCAGTTGACCTGGGTTATCAATGGGCCATACAGAGGGCTGTGATCACTGCATGAGGCTGAGGGAGTTACAGTGAACTCTATTATAAAACAAATGGGCAGAAACGGGAATCACAGAATGCAGCGCACGCATGGCCGACGGATAAACCTCAGGAGATTCTTCATTTCACACCGGACAGATGATTTCAATCACAGCGCCGTGATAAGGGATGACACGATGCACCTCATTATGCTCCTGTATCCGGACCTGCTTCACCAAATCACGTTTTTCTGATTAGTTGGTCGTCTTCTTTAATTGAATGTGACAGAAACAATTTTGTGCGTCCGTGAGCTCTGACGTGAAATTGAAAAAGGAGCTCCGGAGAAGTTAGAGTTTCTCATATTTTAAGGTATGCAGCAGAAAGCCTGTCCCTTTTTATTTTATGCATCAACATTTTAGACTTCACCTGTGATTGGTTAATCAGGAATAACATGAGCATTTCATTGGATTACAGGTGATCAGGAGCAGATGCAAAGCCGAATAAACAACCCCAGAGGCATTTAGCCGTTTCACTCTCATGACATCTCAAAGACGCTCACGCTGCCGAGGAGGAAAACACGCTGAACCACAGCTGCTGATCTAAATGCATCATAGATGACATAAATCTGAAATGTTACATCAGTTCAAATGTCAGCGACGTGTCTCTCCCACAGACCTTACAACAACTTAATCTTTATCGTATGTCATAACCCCTAAAAACCACATCTGCTCCACAGCTGCCAGCGTCACAGTCCCCACATATGTCAGAGTTTAAACACAGCACTTATTACATCCAAGTGCTCTGCTCTCTCTGGCTGCTAAAGGATGTAAAAGTAGAGCTGCAAAGTTAGCAGAAAAGTTCCCGTTACTTAACATAATGCATAAGTGCTAAGCTAATTGTCTTATGCAACATGATAAACCATCTGATTGAATAAATACACAATATTTTCTCTGATTACAGACAAAGTGACTCTTCAGTTTTGGTTTTAATCAGCTTTGAAAGTTGGACGCGAGTCCATAACCCAAGACAGAGAAAGATTACAACATCTGATGGAGAGAGACAGCACAGTGGAGAGGTTGTGAGAGGGAACTGTTTATTGGTTCAAGCTTCAGGACAATAAAACGGTCTTAAAACCATATCAAAACTAACATACTGGGTGAGAATTATTCTCTTTACATAAATGGATACAGTAGCAGATCCACAAAGTTACTGCAGCCTTAAAAATGTATTTTAAGGCTCAAGGAAGCAGAATGACAACAAAGTTGTGCCAAATGATTGTGGCAGACTTTTTTAAAAAGGGATATTGATAACGTCTTTCCTGACACACATTTTTATTTCGACACAGAGTGAGTTTTAGGGGAGTAGTCTGTCTGTCTCTAATGTGCTCTGGTCTGTTCATAAGTGATATACCGTGACAATGCTCATCTCAGGTACAAACAGCTCACATTCACTTTCATAAAGAGGTAAACCAACATATTTTGGTTCAAAAAGCTCTATCCCCAGACTTTCCTACAAGGAGGAAAGTCTGAAGATTTGTGCAGAAGAGGTTACACCTCCAGAGTCACCTGGGTTCAGGTCAGCTGCCCTCTTAAATCAACAGAATCAGAATTTGGAAAAAATGAAAATTGAAGGATACCCAAAAGGGGCTGCAAGATATTAGGAAAAAATGATATTGCAACATTTTTGTTCCCTGTGATAAATTGTAATATTCATTTGGATATTTATTTAAGTCCACTGCTTCACTCTATTGAGCTAAATTCACCACAACTCTCCCTGAAATGATGATAACAAACTCAGACTAAGTTGAACATACAGATCTGGAAGCCTCTGCCTTTAACCCTGAAATTATTAAATAAATGACCTTATGTGACATTAACTACAAGCAAACTGTCAGATTTTCAAATCCCTGCTATGCTCCACTCACATTCACCGCTCCCTCTCTCTCAGTCGCTCGACCACTCACACTGTACGTCACTCTAGCCGGACCTGATAACAACAAGTGAGACGACAGAACGACAAGAAAGAGCTCTAGTTGTGTGAGTTGTTGCATGTAATGTGGTAAAACACAGTAAAAGAATCTCATTTAGATTCATTAGTAATGTAATTGGGTGTAGACAGACAGGCTACATGGACTTCAATGAAAAGCACAAACATATTGTGATGAATCATATACCTTTCAATATGAATGTTGTGCATGTTGTGATGATGATACTGAAACGATACATTCTCCAGCCCTCAAACGAACACAGCTGGGCTCATATTCACATAAAAAAAAAAAAGGTAAACCAATGAAGTCTACTAATATATCTAATATCTTTTTGTTCAGAGAGCTCCCCT
This sequence comes from Thalassoma bifasciatum, assembly GCA_008086565.1. Lineage (NCBI taxonomy): Eukaryota > Metazoa > Chordata > Actinopteri > Labriformes > Labridae > Thalassoma > Thalassoma bifasciatum. The sequence continues at coordinate 135,690 of RPOG01000324.1, forward strand.
CCACCCCCAGTTCCTACGAGGAGCCCCTCTTGGTGGGAAGTCTCTGAGTACAGGAAGATTTGTTACTCTCATGAGTCACCTGGGTTTTGGTCTAGTTCCCCTCTTAGGCAACAGAATCAGAAACAGGAATTAATGAAAATTAAAGGATAATCAACCGTACAAATTAGATCTTATCTATCATCACTGATCAGCTGGATGCTTGGGATACTTTTGGGCAATTAAGTTGTATCATCAAAGTGTGTTGGAACTTAAATTTTGAGCAATTTCTGACAGGATAGCATTTTCACATGCATTTTAAAAATCCCCTCCTTGCAGAACTTAAGCGACAAATTGGTGTGTGATTTCTGAGTTTTATGAAAATTGTAGAAATATGCAGCAAATTGTCACGTAAAAAAGAGAATAATGGAAATATTGAACAACACTGACTGTCCATCATGGATCAGACAAAGTTCCCAAGCATGCCTTACATTTAAGATCTCTCAGAAGGAAAATTAGGACATAATAACATTTATGACCTTTAGTTTCAAGAATCTAATTTAAGACTTTTCAAGTAACCCGACAAAATCATGAGAATTATATTAATACCACTTATTTGTGAAATGTTCACATTGTCTATTTAAAAAAAGAAATGATCCAGTTAAAGTGCTCATTGTTAAATTGACTAATAGTCTCATCCTCTCCTTGACCGCCTGCTTACCTAACCATAACCGCTCTATTGTCTGCTCGGATTGTGTGAAGTTCACAGCAAAGTACCGAAACACAGGAACTCTGTGCTACAGCGGATGTCTTCTAATATCATTATTGTATCAGTGAAAACTTATTTCAACTTCCTGTGCATACATTTGAATCAACTTCTTCTTGAAGCAACATACCTCCATTTACCCAGAGTTCACTTTGACCCACATGAAGCTAATTTAATATGATCTACTGTGTTTCAGCCCTGTTGGAGTTATCTTACTCAAACTGTTGTGTATTGTACGATTGAAATTCCTGGAGGCTGACCTTGACAGGACAGTAAATGTTCTCTGGCTCACAGATAAAGCCTGCCGTTCCCTGGAGTCAGGGGGTGATCATGCATAACTTTCCTTGAGTGATAAATTACACTGACATTCTGTGTTAGATGATGAAGACAAGTACAACCCAGCTCATGTCGGGAGAGGGAATCCTGACACTGTGAATAAATCAGCGGAGCTCGGAGACATTCATCTTTATAAAGCAGAGTGATACAAAACGAGGAGAATGACTCCTGTGTCATTTTAAAGCAGTTTGTCAGGAAAGTGTGAAAAAACCACAAAATGTGCAGACACGCGGTGAAGACGACACAATGGAGCAGACGAGCACATGTACAGTGTATGTGTGGGAGCGTGTGAAAAGCAGCTGCCCCCTCCTCTCAGGGAGCACAGGAAGCTCGAGACAATACAGAGGCTTCATGCAGGGTTCAGCTCCAAACTGTTCAGCCTGCCTCTAACAGGCCCAGCACCCGATCAGACCCACAACATATCCGCCAGGCCGGGTATTTATAACTCAGGGAAGCTGCAGCTCTGCGACACAAATTCTTGAGTTTCCTCAGGAGGTGTGCTTCACTGATAAGATGAATGTGACTGTGTGTCGTGAGCAGGTTAGGTGACATTCACCTATGCCGCAGAGTGAAAAAAAAAAAAAAAAACGGAGCACAAAAACACGATGACGAAAGTTCACGTTACCCCTCTGAAGTCAGCTGTCAACCACAAGTGACTGGAAATGAAACCCTGACGTTATTTCTTACAAAGGTTGTTAAAAACTAAAACTTGATTGCAAATTACGATGAAACAGAAAAGGACAAACATCAGCAGCTGTCAGAAAACTGTAATACTCGTTCAACTTTTTGATTTTTCACACAGTTACAGATACTTGGTAGCAAAAATTAAGGATTTCAACTTAAAGAGGGGGTATTTCAGCTCCTCCATATTTCATAACATGAATTTAGAGACTTTTGTGCTGATTCTCAAACTACTTAATTAAGGATTTCAACTTAAAGAGGGGGTATTTCAGCTCTTCCATCTCTTATAACATGAATATAAGGAAACATGCACATTTTCAAATTGCTGTACTGTAGAAACCACTGAAATTCTATGAACAGATCACATATTAGCTTAATTGATCTCCTAATTGATTTGTGACACATTGGGGGACCTTGAACACCAACGTCTGCCAATAGCTTCGCCCCGAAAAGAACTTCAGAAGGCCAGCCAATCAGAAGGAAGAGGGTCTGTGGGGCGACTGAAGCTAAAACAAAGCATTCTACATTGAGGCTGAAATAAGGGCTTTCTGAAACAGCATTGAGAGAAAATTAAGGATTTTTTTGAGCAGTGAATCACGTACAGATACTGCCGGGACACCAGAGGGACAGGTAATGAAAGCTGAAAAAAAGCCAGATACCCCCTCTTTAAACCATGTGCACAGCTTCTTGCAAGAGGCAGTCCCAGTGAGCTGCTTTGCATGTTCAATGTTACGATATTACAATTTAATATGGGTGGCAGTTGAGTTTACTTTGACGTTTCTAAGGGTGAGCAAAACAAAAGCAAGAACCCAGACAGGTGGGGCTCAATATGACACTAATTGCTTCCAGAACAATCCGACACAGGTGCTGGCAGGTTGAGCTACAGGTAAATTCTAGGGCGTGTAAAGCACAAGTTGTACATGCCTGTTTCATCATCATAAATTTTAGTGTTATCATCATTACTACCATCTGTGGAATTTAAGACGGTCCAAAGGATGAACAGTACATAGATGTATTTCTATTCTACTTACATTCAAAATTGTCTCATTGGACTAAGCATTCACCTGACAAGTCCAGAAAAATTACATCAAGATACTAAGAGACAAAAATGACTTCATCTTTTAAAGGTTTTGCAGTATGAAATGTCCAAAATAAAAGAAAGAAATGGATATCAGATTAGCTATCATTTTTTAGAGCAGTGAGTTTGATAAAAATGAGAGGCAGCAGCAGCTCTAATCTGATTAGTGAGATTTATGCTGAAAAGTCTCCTGTGTGTAAAACTGAAAACAACCAGATAAAAATGTTCTAATCCGCATAATTCAACCAGCGCTGTCTCCATCACTTTATGATCAAATCCATGAGACATTAATATTTGTTACAGGCTTTAAATTCGACAGTTAGTGAGAGAAAATCTGTTCAAAAGGACAATGGAGATAATTTCCTTTTGAGCAGAAGTTGAAAAGTGAGCCTGATTTGGTATCTTATTCTGTGGTTACGGTGTGTGACATGAGTTCACTTCTTTTAAAGAAAACTTGATGTGGAACTTATGTCTTGACGATTTAGAAACTAAAGCAATGAGTCAATAGCTGTGAGTCGACGGTAACACTAACCACATGAAAGACAGCTCTTTGTTGTGATGACTGTGATAAAGAGCAGCTGAAAGTTTGCAGGGTTTAAAAGTTGTGAGAAGGTGCAGCCGTGCGACACTAGTTTTTCAGTTTGTTTGTGCGGCGATGTTGAGGTGGTCTCTGTGGTTTCTAAAGGGTAGCCAGCCGAATGAGTCGCACAGCTTGTTATTAAGGGATAAGCAGCGACTTTGAATTCGAACGTCAATCCACAAATTGAATTTAGAGATTCGTGTGCTTTTAACTTGGCCATTTCAAATTCTGATTAGGCTCCTTCACAGAGAGGCTAAGCAGGGACTCACAAGACATCCAGGAGGGAAAGGCCAAGAAGGGATGACTAATAGATTAAAGTATGTGCAGGAATCCATCACCTCGCTCTGCAGACAATCACATTAGCTCCATTAAAGCCTGTCTTTGTGTAGCAGGGAAAAAAGTCCTTGAAGCCCAGGCGCTTTATGGCCTTCTCTATAAACACATCACAGCAAAAATGTAGAAAATGTGGCTGCTAGCGGGTCAACAAGCTATAAAATGACCATCAATACTCAGAATTTATGTTGTATTTATGCCTTTGTAAACAGAAGTCCATTCTGTGGACAAAGACTGCGTCTGTTCTGAGACTCAAAACTTTTGTTATAATCTGTTCATTCATCCAGGAAAGCAGGAAGTAAGCAGATCAAGCACTGATGCAAACCTTATGGTGTTTTGGTCTTGTGTTGTGTCACAAAATGAGGCCTTTTCAAAGGTCTAATGTGCCTGAACTACAGAGGAAACATGGAAAAAATTAATCGACTCATAATCGCATCAATCGGCAGGACATCTTGTTTCCCAAATGAATCCATTCTTACCACCTTTACTTTGTGAATATGCCAAAACTTTGTAAGCTGTTAAATGTAATAAGACATCTGAAATCAATTGGCTTTTGCAGATGATGAGAGACATTTTTCACTTTCCTGACCAAATGCTGGGTCATGTCAAAGGTTAATACAGAGAAACGTCCGTATCACTCTGCAAGGAGGAAATCTATAGCAGTTATACCTTATTATATATGGGTCAGACTCTCAGTTATTTTCATAACTGGGCAATGTATGGATTAAGTTCAATAGCAATTTAAAATGAGATTATCAGTGCCAAAATCTGTCATTTCTAATGCTTTTTCTCAGTATCTGTGGTCAAGTCAAATGGTCCTGGGAAAACATAAATCCATTCATCACATGGCGAGTGAAAGTCCTTGCTTGACACTACATCAGCCAGCGAAGTTTAGAAGAGAGGAGTAAACTGACCAACTCAGAACTAAGATCTGTTCTTTTTCCTTAAAATATTTTTTAGACGAGCTCTGATCAAGATTCACTCACAGATTCACTGCTATGTCTCGGAGCACCAAGCTGTGAGGAACACTACACAGAAAGTCTGCTCACCTTATGGACCCAAAACCACAAAGTAAGTTTGTTTAAAAAATGAAAAAAGTTTGGTTTTTGACATGTTTTAAACAAAAGCTCTATGTAACGTCAAAGTAGGGCAGACCAATTTGCAAAAATAATCTAGTTGCAATTATTTTTCCCTGTATTGCAATAGCAATTTATTGTGCCATTATTTCAAGTTCCCCATCTAATGTCTTGTTGATTTTTTTGTTACATTATTCTCGTTTTACATGAGAAAAATACAAATATGAAGCAGAAAAGAGGATTTTTGTAATAGAAAAAAAAAGATTTGCATAAGCAGGTACATTTAAAGAAAATAGAATATCATGAAAAAGGTCAATATCTTTGTCACTCATTTCAGAGAGTGAAACAGATATTGTACAGAATGACTTTACTACTTTCTGACCAATTTCCTCACCTTTTCACTCAATTTTGCTATTTTTTTTTTTTTTTTTTTACCATTTTTGTCAACTTAACTTCATGTCTTCTTGTTGCCATTTTGCCTCTTTTCTCCACTTAGATGGTCACTTATTCAAAGGTAGTTTTCAACAATTTGTCTTTTTGGTTGAACAGGGTTGAGTAACACTGGTGTAGAGCATAGCTACTGCAAAAAATAATAATAATTGTATTTTATATTCTGACATTTAAAATTCTTTTGCGCTTTCTGTGATTAGAATATTGCAGCAGGTCATACTACATTTTTATCTAATTGGCAATTAATTGTCCACCATTGCAACAAATAAATACCTTTGTGAATACATGCTATAAAAACAGTATCTGTTCTGGCCACAGGTTGCTGTAATCAACGTCATCAAATAGTACAGCCTTTGAGGACACATTCATTTCTCCAGATATGTATAAATGTGAAAATGCTCAATGTCCACAGTGCAAAAGGAAAGCATAGGAAAGCAGCAAATTGATCCAGTAATTGAAGTTTGGACAATTTAATCAAATCCTTAATCAGCTGATCATTGGTATTTGTGAAGAACTTCCCTACAAACATCCCCGAGTCTGAAACTAACAATTATTTTCACTGTTGACTCATCTATTGATTACATTTTGGTTCAATCAATCATTCAGTTTCAAAAGACATTTCCAAAACTAGTTATACAATGTAATTTTCCATAGCCCAAGGAGGAGTCTGTAAATAGATCCAACGTTCCAAAACCAAAAGAAATGCTATGTGAAAGAGATAAAGACAAGAAAATTATTTCTTTTAATTTTTTCTGGAAAGTAATGCAGACAACCCATCTGTTTTTAAAATAATTTGATTAGCCATCTGTAAACATTTGCTATCACACATTTCCACGACACCACAATACTAACACTTGAACATACCTGAACACCACAACAGCTAATTCCTTCCTTCCAGTGAACATGTGCCTTCAAACACAGATAAACAGATCATATGAAAGAGAATAGAGTAAAAAGGAGAAGAGGAAGAAGAGAAAAGCTTTCTACCCTTTGGCTAGTGCAGTCCATCCCTCGTGCTGAGAGCGTAAAGGACATTTAACTATTACTCATGTGATCTGACCCGTCAGATGACTGGTGTACACATGAGGCAGTTGCATGCGAGACAGAACTGATCCTCACATTCCTCCAAAGTGGACCGTGCTGTGAAATTTAGTTGCTATTTGGATCTCAAAAACACATCAGAGTGGAGCTGGGTGGGGTTAATATGTTTACCTCACACACACACAGTGAATTACCCCCACTTATCTCAAGCCTCTGGACCATTCACGTGTAAGCACTGACTTGCCTCTGTTGGTATGTATGACGTGAGTACGCTGCACCTACACAGGTGGCACTCCCTCAGTGAGTCAGCACGTCTTTTATGCTCCGGAGCAACTCACGTCTAAGGCAACAATAAAAACAGTGGGAGAAGCTTCTAGAGCCGGTATTTCATAACTTTAATTACACAATGAAAATATTCGTCCTACATTTGAGTGGCTGTTTGCTTGGATGGTAGAGCAATTTCATGTTTAAATTCAGCATTTCCTTTTTTTACTCCACCAAGTCCAGCTCAATATGTTTTATAGGAGATGCGTTGTTTATGTGTTTTTTTTTTCTCCTCTAACCAACCAGAGCTCTTTTTCAAAATTAGCCACTGGCTAGCAAGCTGAGCTGTAGTTTTGCAATTACTGTCCACTTTTTTTTTTTTTTTTTCATTTCTGGAGGGCAATGGAAAATGTTCCTCTCCCCATGCTCCAACCTTTTTTTTTTTTTTTTTTTTCTNGAAAATGCTCAATGTCCACAGTGCAAAAGGAAAGCATAGGAAAGCAGCAAATTGATCCAGTAATTGAAGTTTGGACAATTTAATCAAATCCTTAATCAGCTGATCATTGGTATTTGTGAAGAACTTCCCTACAAACATCCCCGAGTCTGAAACTAACAATTATTTTCACTGTTGACTCATCTATTGATTACATTTTGGTTCAATCAATCATTCAGTTTCAAAAGACATTTCCAAAACTAGTTATACAATGTAATTTTCCATAGCCCAAGGAGGAGTCTGTAAATAGATCCAACGTTCCAAAACCAAAAGAAATGCTGTGGAAGAGATAAAGACAAGAAAATTCTGTCTTTTAATTTTTTCTGGAAAGTAATGCAGACAACCCATCTGTTTTTAAAATAATTTGATTAGCCATCTGTAAACATTTGCTATCACACATTTCCACGACACCACAATACAAACACCTGAACATACCTGAACACCACAACAGCTAATTCCTTCCTTCCAGTGAACATGTGCCTTCAAACACAGATGAACAGATCATATGAAAGAGAATAGAGTAAAAAGGAGAAGAGGAAGAAGAGAAAAGCTTTCTACCCTTTGGCTAGTGCAGTCCATCCCTCGTGCTGAGAGCGTAAAGGACATTTAACTATTACTCATGTGATCTGACCCGTCAGATGACTGGCGTACACATGAGGCAGTTGCATGCGAGACAGAACTGATCCTCACATTCCTCCAAAGTGGACCGTGCTGTGAAATTTAGTTGCTATTTGGATCTCAAAAACACATCAGAGTGGAGCTGGGTGGGGTTAATATGTTTACCTCACACACACACACACACACAGTGAATTACCCCCACTTATCTCAAGCCTCTGGACCATTCACGTGTAAGCACTGACTTGCCTCTGTTGGTATGTATGACGTGAGTACGCTGCACCTACACAGGTGGCACTCCCTCAGTGAGTCAGCACGTCTTTTATGCTCCGGAGCAACTCACATCTAAGGCAACAATAAAAACAGTGGGAGAAGCTTCTAGAGCCGGTATTTCATAACTTTAATTACACAATGAAAATATTCGTCCTACATTTGAGTGGCTGTTTGCTTGGATGGTAGAGCAATTTCATGTTTAAATTCAGCATTTCCTTTATTTTACTCCACCAAGTCCAGCTCAATATGTTTTATAGGAGATGCGTTGTTTATGTGTTTTTTTTTCTCCTCTAACCAACCAGAGCTCTTTTTCAAAATTAGCCACTGGCTAGCAAGCTGAGCTGTAGTTTTGCAATTACTGTCCTTTTTTTTTTTTTTTCATTTCTGGAGGGCAATGGAAAATGTTCCTCTCCCCATGCTCCAACTTTTTTTTTTTTTTTTTTTTAAGCTTACAGAAGACAATCATTCCCTTCAGCAGCAGTCTAAAAGATGCATTTGAATGGGCAGTAGATAGGAACCACAGATGTCACCCAGTTGTTTCTGATACAGTTCTGAAGCCTATTTGTTGATTGATGATGTTAAAAAAGCTGGACACAACCTAGCGTTGTTTGAATTACAATGAGGTAAAAAGGCGAGCTATTAACTTAACCATGACCTTATATGGGCAAAACTTGTACGTGTAATTACTAAGCGGCAACCAGTCTGAAAATATGAGACAACACTGAAGTGCTGAAATTTATTGTTTGTCAAGTGTCTGCTTAAGGCTCGCTCCGGGGGTATCTGAGGTCACGTACACACCAAGCCAAAAAAAAAAAAAAAAGAACATTTTCAGAGCAGAAATTACCATGCTAACAGCCTAGTACAAGTGCAGCCTCCTGTGTAGATCGCTAATTCCGCTAGCAGCAAAGGGGGTGATTTTTTTTTTATCTAGCTCAGAAGATATTAGATTTTAGGAGCTTGCCCAATCAGAGGCACAGCTCAAATCACATGACTGAATGGAGATTAAGTCCATCTATCATACAGTCCATGGTTATAATTGGGGGAAAAAAGAGTTACAAAAAAAATCCTGTTGCAAAAATGATCTCTTCAGACAGAGTACATGTTTGTTTCTGCTATAAGTATTTATTTCATTTATTTTTGGAATAAGAGTGTGAGTGATTTCTGCTGCTTCTGTGTACAGCCTCTAGTGGACACTCAAGAAACTGCAGTTCTTAGAACTTCTGCATACTTCTTAAACCTCTGGCTCCAGCTTGGTGTGAACTGAAGACGAACAGGCTGTTGACACATATCCTGCAGGCATTATAATCAATTTTTGCAGATTATTTTGTTACTTAATTGCACAACTATATGTAAATTCCCCCACACTGATGGTTTTATTATCCACCCCTGAACCCTGCATAGTCTGCCATTCATCCAGAATGAAGAAAAATCGAACCACGGCTCAAAATCTTCTCTGTAGACTAAACACTCGACAGCAAACTGTGACAGGCAAACATTAAAAGGTCCTTCAACCACCTGGTGTCTCACACTGGGCTGGTTGCACAGCATTGCATCATTCAGGGTCCATGTAACCTTTGTAAGCCACAGGCTCAGTTATAACAGTTCACATGGTCATCATGCAGAGCAGCAGTAAGCAGCAGTTGCAGTATTAAGTAGAAATTCTAGAGCAGCCAATTTGTTGACCACTTCTGGGTCCCCAGCGGCTCAGTTTGGCCTCCACTTGTCCCAGATGTCAGTCCTGCCCTTGTCTGTGTTGTCCACAGAGACAGAGAAGGATATTTCCTGTGTGAACCAACACCCAGACGCAAAGTAAAAAAATAATCACAGATAAAAATCTAGTGTACGTTTGCATAGGCATGACAATTCTCAGAAGTAAATTGATGCCACTAATATCAGCATATCTGTGTACTCGAGACAGGAAGTTTACTGGACAGCCAGGCACGTACACTCAGGCAATTTGATGGGGTGTGGAGGGGGGGATTAGAGCAGGGGGACTGGGGGTGGAAGGACAGGGAGAGGGGGCTAAGTTTCCTCAGTCCCATAGCAACAGGGCCTGCTGGCGAGAGAGGCCTCCAGAACGCTCCGTAGTTTACAGAAGAGATAAACATTGACTTTGCCACCCGGGGAAGCAAATCTGATTTCAGTAATGGTGCACTGCATGACTTAAAACACCGATCAGACAACGCTGAAAGCAAACACTAAAGCTCCAAGAACATCGGCTGAGGTTACATCTATGAAACTTTGGTGGGAGAACAGCAGGTTTCTGAGAATAATTGACACAAAACTGTGGTTTGATACCTGATGAAACAGATGCTTCAATTAACCAGAAGCCAATCCATTATTTACTCTGCAGTTATTGACTCTAGTGAAGTCTTTATTTGAACTAACTGTGTTAAAGCCACTGGAAACCCAAATAATCTCATAAGTATTTGAGATCAGAGAGGACAGATTGATTTTAAGTGCCTATAAACCTGCTGAGTATGAGATTTGAATTTGGCCTACTTATGCTGGGATAAAGTAGTGAAACCAGAATTTAATCAGAACAGTCGTAAGCCGGACGACCTGCAACCAGCAGATTATTGATGGTTCTTAAGAGCAGGGATGAGTATTTCAAGCAGAATTACGATTCTAAATTCGCTTGCATTAACTCTGTGGTTGTTTGTCATTTGATGCAGTCACTATTCTGCTTCTTTTGTTGAGTAATGTGGATAAAAAACAACTCAAGGACCAAGTGGCAACCTCCAGTCTGAAAATATGAGACAATGCAGAACTGCTAGAAGAAGTGCTGGCCGGTAGCACTAGTCACATACACACCAAGCCAAAAAAAAACAAAAAACAAAAAAAACCCGACGTTCTCGGAGCAGAAATTAGCATATCTAAAACTGCACACACTGTGTGGGGGAATGAATTTTTATCTAACTTGGCTGTTTAAAAGATATTACATCGAAAGCTTGCCCAATCAGAGCCACAGCTCATATCACGTGACTGACCGGCACCCAATGGCTGTGAGTTCGGACAATTGTCACCTGTCCCAATTCCAATATGGCCACGCCGGCTGTTTCGCTTTAAAACACGGCTGCAGAAACAGACGGGTGACGTCATGGAGACTGCGTCCATATTTTATACAGTTTAGGACACACTACAGCTTCCATCTGGTGGGTATAAACAATGAAAATTTGCCATTTTTAATGAGATATTGGTGAAGAAAGTAATAAATATTTAAAATTGAAAATCATTGCCTGAGTTGATCATAGCATTTACAGTCTTCAAAAGAAATTTAAATATCTAAGCTAACTAGATAGCAGCAAATGGATAGCAGGTCGGCAAAATATCAATTCAAAGATGAACTGATGTTTATTATTCCCAGATGTCGAGAGTTCTTCTGTCTCTTTCTGAATCATATGGCATGGACAAATAAAGGTGGGGTGCGGTAATTATTGTCAACAAAACTCCTGCCTAAGGACACCTCGGCATGTGGACAACAGGATCTGGATCAAGAGAGACAACCAACTCTACCAGCAAGTATACAGCACAGATGTCAATCAGAACACAGTTCGCCAAGGATCCAGAAACCTCTATTTTTTCTACAATACTCACTGAGACCTTTAACTTTTATGTGTTGCACACATTTCTCGTACTTCACGCCAACTTTCCACAGACTTTGAAGAGACATAAGTGCTCCTCTCATGTCCCACATTAAATCCAATCACACACTTTCCATTAATCCCAAAAGCCTTTCATAAATTGGTTTCACTTAAAGGCTTTACAGTGAGTATACATACAGCGTTTACAGTGTCAGGCTTTTGGTGCTGCGCTGCTGGAAAAAACAACAGGCTGAGGAATGAAAAGACGTCTCTGTGAAGGTCTGAGAGTGGAATAAAACTTGACTGGAAAATACTTTAGAGAGACTTTGTGGCTTTAATTGACTAACTCGAAAAATCAAGTCTTGGCTTTCTGAGGGCAAAACAGATTATAGCTTGAGACACTTTAACCAATTCAGATCTTTCTCTAACTTTATTTAAGTTACACACTGAAGCTACCAAGGCCTTACAAATATTTTCTGCCATCTTATAACCCTGGGACTCTGACTTTTTCTCCATGTGTGTATTTCATTCTTACAGAACGCATACCATCCTGAGTATTTCTAGAGTACACAACCATAACATTCACGCGGACATAATGAACAGCAGGCAGTAAATCACTTTAGTTTTGTGTCTTTTTTTCTCTTTGGTGGCTGATGCCCTGCAGCAATAGTTTTAACTGTTTATGTGATACTGATGTATGCTTAAACTTGGTTTTTGCTTTTCAAATGAGTTTAGTGACCTTGAAACAACCCAACCCTTCTTTAGATTAGCTAATGGAAATACTTTCATTAGTTTTTGGAGTTTAAATCACATGATTGTATATATATTTTTGCTTTTATGGCAGTCGGATAGATTTTTGTAAACTTAGTATGTCATGCATGTTGAAAAAAAAAACGTATTGAATTCAATTTTAGTTCTGTTTGTCGCCAGTGTAAGCATTTCAAAATCAAGATGACTTTTTTTTTAACAAAAGGGAAAATAAAAAGATTGATTTTGATCTCACATCTGCCTTTTTATTTGATCATAAGTATATTTTAAAACTTTTTAGAGAACAAATGTGGCACGAGATGTTCTGCTGATCAGTGTAATAGCACACTCAGCAGTCAGAATGGCCATCAAGGTTGTCAGGAGAGGGACAAAATGTCAAAACAGCAATTTATGGAACCACTGTCACAATAGATTTACAATTAGAATAAATGAACTTGTGGTGGTGATGATATTACACCTACAATTTGTATTTTAGGGGCATTTCCTGCTGGTAGTTTATCATTTCACAAAGTAGTGAAAAAATAAAAGCATGTATTGCCCTCTTAAGCTAAAAGCCTAAGTTGTATTTTCAAGCTTTTCAGGGAAACAGAATAATCTGAACCAATAGATTGATTCAGACCATTAGAATACTGGGTAAAAACAACAATATCTTTGCAATTAGGATACTGACCATTTTGACCACTTAGTGACTTGGGCCTTAGGTTTAAAGGGCAACAACATGATCATAATTTCTCTGCCAGTGTATTATTGTAGAGTATTTTGTCATAACATGAGCCAACCTGAGACCCTTGCCACTTAACTTCTGTACACTGAAAGTAAAAATCTGGTTGTTTGAGTCAGGGATCAGTCAAGATTTTCAGATATTTGAATAACAGTAAATATTGGAAAAAAATAGTTTAGAAATAGTTCAAGTCACAAATATCTCATCTTTTCCCCATTGTTTTTACCAGCCTCTGCTTGAAATGTGATACAACTGTCATATGGTGTTTGTAAGGCATCTGAAATCTGTTCACTTTTTGACGACAACTTGCATAATAACATAAAACACTCAAAATAGGCTTCTGCAGCCTCAGAAAGTTCTGGGATGAAATCATAATGTAATTTGCAAACTTGACTGTACACATAGATCATATTTAACTAGCTTACAACAACTTTGCACAGTCATTAAATGGATATCTCTCTCTAATGCCTGCAGAGGGCCCTGGGAACTATTTGGATAATCAGAAAGTAGTTTGCAGTGACTATCAAATAGTAATTCTGCCTGAAATTCCCATCCCTTGTTTGACTGTGAAAGCCTGCCTCTCTTTATGTGCACTCCACAGCGGGCCATAACTGCTCTGCACTTATTAATAGAGCCTTTAGGGACACAGCCAGCTTGCTACATCCGCTGTGACAGACCATAGGAGAGCTATCATATGCTGAATGTCTGAACAATATGACCACATGATGTCCAACACAGATGGTGGATGTAATGTTGAGGAAGAAGAAGAGGAGGAGGGGGAGGAGGAGTGGAGGGGTTTGTGAATGATACAGCACATGCAGTGGTAGATAGAGAGCAGAAGGGTGAGAAAGTGGAGCACTCAGATGACTTCTGTGACAAAATAAAGCTTCACCAAACAGCAACTCATGAACTCAAAAACAGCGCGTTGCTTCCTGTGCGCCCGCTCCTCGGGACAATGAGCGTGCTTGTTTCATCTTCACACACTTCTTCACAGGCCTGTCCGTGATTTCTGCTCACATGTTTCACTGCAGACTTTCCTCACGGGGTTAGGAAGTGACAAACGGAGGGTAAAACATGTTTTCTCAAAGCTTAGAGAGTGTTTCAATGTGTCAATGTGTGATTTGTATTAGCCGGGCAGAGAGTGAACCGTCACGCTTTTGCACATTAACGTGTAAAATAAGGAGATAAACGTAGTAAAGAGGAGATAAAAACACACACTCACGAAAAAGAGCCACTTATAGCATTATAAAGTTGTAAACAGTCAAGTAAGTGAGTATCAGAGAGTTTTTGGTGACTTACAGAAAGTTTCCTGACCACCGGACCGAAGTTCATCTTGGGAACTTCGAGAAGAGAGGAAATCCTGAGATTTGGACTTCGCCGTTAAAAACCACCAGCTCTGAAGTCTCGAGGAGTCAATTCACGGTGAAAAAAAGGAAAAGTCACGCGTGTCCGGCTTGGTAACTATCCGTCGTTGGGTTTCTCTCATGGGTTCACGCGTTTCACAGACAAACTTTAGCGCAGTTTTCGGAGAGAGCAAAAATCAGACTGAACTCCACTGAGGAGTTTTTTTCCTGCCTGTACGCTGCGTCTGACGTCATCGCATCCACGAGCCAATCACAGCGCTCCCATTAGAAAAAGCATGTGCAGCTGAAAGCAAAAATCATGTTTTGTTGATGGTGTGACATGAAAGGAGGCGGAACAACAATAAAGTGTAGTTTAACTAAAAGTTTGTACTAAAAAAAGATCCATTTTATAGTCTATGTGACAAATTTAACAAAACTATGGAAGCCCTTTTCCACCAATAAAAGAAATAAACATGAAATCTTGGCATTGTTGAGGTTTTTCCTATTTTTTTGCCTGTTGTAAGGTCAAAATTTTTACATAAATAGTCAGAGCTTTCGATTAAAACTCAAAATTATGCAAATAAAAAGTCGAAATTTTGAGGAAATAGTCAAAATTAAAGATGATTAGGTCAAAACTCTGAAAAAGAAAGAATAAGGTAAAAGGTAAAAAAAAAAAAAAAAAAAAAAAAAAAAAAAAAAAAAAAAAAAAAAAAAAAAAAAAAAAAGCTGTAACAGACTCAAAAATTTTGGGTAAAAAGTCAAACATATGAGAAAAAATCCAGTATTTTAGGATAAGGAAGTGGAAGTTTTATGATACTAAAGTCAAAATTTAATTCTTGTGTGAATATTTGAATTTAAATGGACAATAACTCAACAAAGCTAGGTTTGTTTTTCTTTTATTATTATTATTGTTATTATTATTATTATTAGTAGTAGTAGTAGGAGGAGGAGGAGTCGTAGTAGTAGTAGTATTATTATTAGTATTTTATTGTTTTTTTTTTTTTTGACTGATGGGAATGGGCTTCAGCATGAAACTGTTGTGTAAGAGAACATGAGTTTGTTCCTACTTAGCTGTGAAGATATTCAGGCTTAACCTGTGTGACACATGATAAAATGGATTCACATTTGTTTAAATCTGAAAAAGTTATAGTGTGGTGTCTTTCTGAAAAGTACACATAAAAACATTTGCAAAATTCCATATCCATAAATATGGATTTACAGGTAACAAAAAACATGTTTCCCATTATTCACTCATTGATTTAATTCAATACACTTTAAACCAGAAAGCTATTAAAACTGCTATGGTCTTAAATATGTTGAAAAACCTTTACTTCTTTTGTCTCCCTCCACTTTTCCCTTCTTATTTGATTTGATCACACTTGTTGCTTCCTCTGCTCCATACACATTATTTAATATAACATGTAATATTTTTACAACTTGCCAAATGTAGCTAAGTGAACAAATTGTTTACATTTTTACAAAGAAAAACTGTAAAAAATCACATTACCATGGGAAAAAAAACCTTTACTTGACTCATACCTGGTAATCATTTCATTCTTGCAGGAGTAGACTGTAAACAGCGAGATAAAAGGTGGCTATATGTGTCATATCTTTTAAGTCTATCCAGAAAAGCTTGGGGAAAAAAAGAGACTGAGTGGAAAAATAAGAGATAATCCTTTAATTCATTGCACAACGGGGTATTTTACAGAATTACAGAAGCAGCAGGCAGTGCAAACAGAATGAAAAGCAGGATATGTAAGGATTGAATCACAGTGAAATACATTCAGACCACAGCTGAGAGAAAAGACTTGTGGGATATCTGGGGGAGACATTTTTCAAAAATAGCATAAGTTTTGAGATGTGCATTATGCTCTTCAGTTTTTATACGTAACTTTGGTACTTTATGTTAACTTTAATTATTTACCTTTTGACATCACTTATCTCTGCTGTACACTTCCTGAATTTCATCAGCTGTTTATTTGACGTTATAACAAAAAAGTTTTATCTATTCTGTGCAGCTTACTTTCTGTCTGTATGTTTGATCGTTTGTTTCCCTAACAAGTTCAAAAGGAATGAATTAAAAATAGAAAGCAAGGCTTTACATGTTGTCTTCTTTTCACTCTTTAGAAAATTTTCCTGATGTTGCACTCACTAATATATTTTTCATTCTGTCTCTCATTAATTCACTCTGTTTTGACAGCCTGGGTCATAACTTCTTAATGAAATTAGTCATCAAATGCTCAACAACACATAAAACTTTGAAAGGGAAATTTAGTGCTTATAATTCAGCCGTGTAGCAATAACCAGGCTCACAATCATGAAGAAGTCTCATCCTCTCATCTCAATTACTTATCAGCAATTCACTTCAGCTATTAACCAGCATATGCAATGTGTAACTAACTTTTAATAACTAACCGGAGTGCAACAAGTTGAAGCAGCAGTGAATGAGTGATCTAAAAGTTTGACCTTTGGCACAAATACAATCTCCAGACCAGAGGATCCTTGAGTGGAGACACTTCCCGGGGCTGCAAAACAAAGAGAAACACACTCCACTTTCTCACTTATTCCAGCTGAACGGAGCTAGAGGAGAGGAGTTTGCACACTTTCTCTGCGCCCTGCAGAGGAAGTTAACTACTGTTTAATGAAAGCGCAACATTAGTTCACATGCTGAAGATCAAACCACAAACATCCTCTCAAAACCTGGTTCCTGCTGACAAAATCTTATCTGCAGAGGGGCTGGAGTCTGAGGCCTTTCTGTCTAGGGGAAAAAACGGAAGATATTTGGGCAAACCTAGGCGAGATCGTGCCCGGGTCATTTACAAAACTAAACAAACAAGTAAACAAACAAAGCAGTGGTATAAATAAATCTCCGTCCTGCCTGTTGGTCAGATGGTTCTGTGGTGACAGACGGATTGAGCAATTTACTATTGATTGAGTAAACGCTGTCTGGGGTATGTCTCACTTCTTATTCATCACAAGTCTGCTGTTGTGAAATTGTACAGTGATCTCTTTCACGCAAGTCTCACAACATCGTGTGACAGATCAGATGAAGGGCGATTACTTTTTAGTAAGTGTGTCAGTCAGTATGGTGAAGAAAAACTGTGATTTGAAGGATGCTGCTGTCTAAAAATAACACAGGAGCTGAATGTCTGAGAAAATCACTGTCATGCTAGTTCTCACATGCACATGTTGTTTACTCACACTCAACTGCTGAATGCAACCAATGTGATCAGACTCAAAGCCTCAGCAAGGAAGAGAGAAAAAGAAAAAGCTCAGTGATTCTGCAGCACACGAGAAGGAGTGGAAGAGACAAATATTAAAGACAGGGATCAGATGCTGATATTTTCTGGAACAAACAGCAACATTCCTCCAACAGATGCATCTCATCTGCTCCTGCCAAAGCTTAACATGTGTCCCAATTAAAACTATCTAGGAAAGCTTTATCCATATCTTCCACTCGGAGCACATCCTGCGCTCCTCCTTCTGAGGTCACTGGCTACGTGCTGGAAAACAGGAAGTGTATGATGGAGTTATTTGTGGGCTTATCCTGAGCAAGTCAGTATTTATGACTGCCGGGGTTGATTAGTTCAGAAAGTTAACTTCTTTAACAACAAATGTTGCAGAAAATATGCAATTTATCATCTGTAGTTCACAGGGGAGGAGTGTGCAACTTTATAAAGTTAGCTGCTTAATGCCTCATAGCTTATGAGTAATTTGCATATCCTGTGTGGGTGTATGGTGTGATGGTCATTGTGCTCATGTGTGTGTGTGTGTTTAGAACAGATGGTGGAGAGTCAGAGAGTTTTTTTTCATAGAAGTGACCTGCGGAGGAAAAAGTCAGAGAAAATAAGAGGAAGGGAAACCTTCCTGAGCGTCAGTAACTTATCTTGTGACGGCTGCTGGGCATTGTTTCACTTGCTGTTAAGATGGGCTGGGTAAAAAAAAAAACACATTCAAGACAAAAAAAGGAGATAAATGAGGTGCGAAATAAGCCTAAAAAGGATTTTCTATTCATGCATAGTTTTTTCCAACACCATCACACAATAATCTCCTTAAGTGCCCACTTCACACTGGTTCTGAGGGCCCCAAACCTCACAGAAGACGTTTTAAACTTCCTGCTTTTACACTCTAGATAGACATTTTTGCACATTTAATTATGTATGTTTATTTATTGCAATAATATTGCGGTTAAAAATCAGTTCTGATCTCTTTTTAGAAGGGCTACATTGGGGTACATTTTTGTATAACTCATATTTTTTGATTAAACCAAGTCTTAAAGTTTTGGATCATGGTCGGTTAGATGAGTGTTTCTCAACCTTAGGGTCATGACCCCACAAGGGATCACCTGGTTTCTAAATGGGGTCCCCTTGTAAGAAAAATACTATTAAAGTTATATACATTTAAAAAAAATAATATTATTTTTATAGTTAAAACAGCAAACACAGTCCTGAACAACTGTATATTATAAGTCCACTTTCTCAAATATATATCTACACTCTAAAAATGCAACATTGATTCTAATTGAATTTATTGTGTCCACTGGTTCCATCTAAATGCATTGAGTTAGTTTAAACAAACCTTTTTTTTGCTTAGTTAACCCATAAGTGATTACTTTCAACCAACCTAATATACTAACATGGAACCAGTTGACATAACAAATTATTTCAAAATTTCATTTTTTTGGGGTGTATAAAAATACCTTATACACCCTGCATAGTTAATGCTACTTGAGTCCTCTTGCTTCTAGATGTATTCACCAAAGTACTGTGCAAGTCCCTTAAATCCCCAGTTTTGTACTCAACACAGTACTAAAAATATGGAAAAAAATTAATTCTAGAAATAAGTGTCTTTGGAGTCCCCAGAAATTTGTGATAAAAAAAGGGGTCATGGCTCAAAAATGTTGGGGACCACTGATTTAGAGGGATGTGGATATTTGGCTGCTTACATGATATCAATACAGTCAAATTAGTTTGACCTGTCTGGTGTTGATGCTCTAATTTTTATTGGGAAGTTTAAAAAAATGTGGGCAATAACATGACTTCTAGAAACTGACCATCAATAAATTGGGTTACAGCATGCCACAGCATATGCCAGTAGCTCAGTGGCAGATGCTGGACATATTCTGCAGCACATCATTATCACAATGTGGGACCATGCTTCACTCCTTGGCCTAACATCAGATAAACAATCTTCTCATTACCACTGTTTTTATCTCCTAGGTGAAGAAACAAACCGTGATACTGACCCTCATGTACAAACAGACAAACAGATATGCAAATTTAAGACTAATCAAGCTGTTAAATACTGAATGGTGCATCTGCCCAAAGATTGAAAGTGGCCTAAGGTATGTCTTGAATTTGGCGTGGCATGCTTCAAAGTGGTACTGCTATGTTCTGCCGGTCTCTCAAATGACCTGCCAGTCCCTTCTGTGAAATGCCACTACTAATTTCTGTCTTAGCTCACAGAATGAATGCACCATAGTGGTGTAAACAAACAATGCATGTCTCCTTGTTGGGAGTAGGCAAGTTAATTAGCCCTGTCTCTTAAGGTGTGCTAACTCATTATCCACTCTGAGGCATGCCATCCTTAAGTTCTGACATGCCTTGGCCATTTTTTATCCGCTGCTGCATCACGTAGCATTTATTTGCTTGATCAGAGTTTGTTACACACATTTATATTTCTGTTTGTGCATTGAATGTCAGTGCTCATGTTTGTTTTTAAGCCACAGAGATATCGGTCAACAGTAGTAATTGGTAGATTAGTTATCTCACAATCCCCTCTCACAAAGCGAGTGGTGGGTCGAATGAATGAGCCCTCTGATGACTAAACATCTGGAGTCAGCCTTCGTTATGGATGATCTCACTCAGTGAGAAATATTATAGCAATCTAGCTAATAAGCATTTCATCAATTACCCACAGAGTTGCTTTGGTACCTTTGATGGGTTACCAACCTCTCACCCCTTTGATGTAACACCTACATTTCCACTTCTAGAAACTTTAGGCTCCATTAAACCAACATGGTGACAAACATGCAGAATTCAACATTTCATTCATGCAGTCAAATGACCTAAAGGTAATGTCTCTAATGAGCCACATACTCCACAGTCTGAGCTAGAACTAAGATTTGTTCTTCACACATAAAACAATTATGCATAGTCGTACAAAGGGTTAATGAGATATCACTTCTCTGGAAATCAGTTTTTGTGAGAGTTTTCAATAACAACAACAGCCAGGGGGCCGTGTCTGCCTGTTTACAGCTTAAGGTCAGAGGTCACAGAGTGAATGCACTGAGGAGAGGAGCTGTTGCTTGACACAAAACTTGATGGTTGTTTATATTTCTGAGCTGTGTGGGGGATCGGAGCCTGAAATAACAGACGTTTGACTTGAGTAAGAACTCATCGGCATGTGCGGTGTCAGAAATAACACATAATCTAAAAAACAGCTTCAAGTCAAAGAGGCTATAATCAACAACAGCAGAGGATCACAGCAGTACTTCTGTGTGAAAGGGGCTGTTAGTGATGAATAACTTACAGAAAAATGTCACAGCTCTCTGCCGCTCTTTTCATCTATAACATACTTTTTTGATCTTTGTTGCTCATTGTTTTGGTATTTTGCTTCATTTTCACACTTGAGGGTGAAATGACAATTACTTTTTCACACTGTAGTGTTATAAGGGACCATAAATCTTTTCATTACCTGCTGAGTGCTATTGGTGCCTAAACCAAAACTAAACCAATCAGTGCTTTATTCCCTTACAATGTGACATAATGTGACAGAAAGTGATGCCATACCAAGTGTGATCTGGAATCATGTGACACAAAACAATCGGCTACAATAAGATCAGTTACAATATAATTTGAGACACTACAACACATTGTGATCCTGTTTGTTGGGATGTGAGGCAATTTAACATCTGACACAATAATATATCTGATATGATATGCTAAGATATGAAGTGATGCAATAGGATAGGGTAATAGGATATGCTACAAGCCTGTATTTCAAATCTAATTAAGAAATCAAGAACAATGTGCATACACATATGTCTTAAACCATTACTTCAAAGAATAAAGTATACCTTTTTTTCACTTTCTGATTCCCTGTTTTAACTTTTAGTCCTTCTGTTTATCTCAGTGAAATAATTTAACACACTGCATAGACTGAACAATGTATTTCAATAAAGTTCCATAACTAATTCTGATGGAGGGAGAAATTAGCAAGCTGGTGCAGTGGTTAGTGGCCACTCTGTGTGGACTTAGCATGTTGTCCCTGTGCATACAGAGTGTCTCTTCTCCCCACAGCCCAACAGCATGCTCATCAGGTTGATTGGTCACTCTAAATTGCCTGAAAGTGTGCGTGTGAATGGTCGTCTGTCTCTATGTGTTAGCTCTGTGTTTGACTGCCAGCCTGTCCATGGTGTACCCCACCTTTTGCCTAAAGACAGTAGAGACAGACTTTCACCCCTTGAGGGTTGTTAAGATGATGAGTAGATGTATTTACTTAAGGTTCAACAGAATATTTTACAATACTGAACTTGTCCCAGTATATATAATAAGGTTTTAAGCTCTGTCTAATTGGGTAAAAATGCATTTGTCGAGAAGATTTTTGGTAGACTCATCTTTACATTTGTTTTCTGCACTTATGATTTTTAGTTCAGTCAATAGAAGTAAGTTGCAATGGAGCAGGTACAATTCAATATCATAGGAAAGATATGATGGGATGTACATTATGTATTCAGCTAAAATAAGCTATTATACAAAAGATTTATGACAACATTCATAATTGGATATCATATACTACACAATACTAAATTCTATATGATACAAAAAAACAACAGTAGTCAATACAAAATACTATACAATACATATGAATGATACACACATTCCATATGGTATGCTGTACAAGAGGCTATAAGATACCAAACACTGCACAATACAAAATGCAATATTGTATATATTAAACACTTTACAATACTCTATATTATACTTTACCTGATATGAAAAGTTTTATGCTATACAAAGCACCTAACGATATGAAATGTGATAACACCTTACGATAAGGGTCTCTCAATAAATGTTAGTTAATGTATTATAAACATCTAATTACGATATGTATCTTTTATAAATGCTTCATAACATATTAGTTAACTTTAAGCATTGTAAATGTTTGACTGCTTATTAATGCATTAAGTATTATGTTAGTTAATATTTGATGATGCATCATAATGACACATTATTTAAGTGTTAGTTAATGCCTAATAATGCATTTGCTATCGTTTGTTAACTAAAGACGCTCATTGTAAAGTATTATCTAAGACAAAAACTCAGCTTTGTGATACAAAACACTGCTATTTGAAATGCTGTATGATGCTGCATTCTATACAGTACAATGTGGTTGGATACAATGATATGATGTGACAGACAGTTAATTCCAAAGGGATGCACCTTGATAAGAATGGATTGATAGAATACATATACAGTGCCATTTGAGCAATTTTAATGATCTACTTACTTAAGTGCTATGTCTGACACAACTAACAAAGAAGCAGGATCCATGTGCAGTCAAGTGAAAATATTTGTTGCACAATAACCAAAAATCCCCAAACTTTTACAGTAGGAAATGAAAGCCTGAAGGGAAATATCAGGGAGCAAAGAGGTGTGATAGCATGAGGTGATCTGATGTGACAAACTAACACACACACACTCATCTGGGGTAATGAGAAGAAGAAACAGGTGAGACAAAGACACACAGGTGTAATCAAAGAGAAGGAAAACACATAGAGGCAGGAGTTAAAATGAAAGCAGACACAGAATGCAAAAGGAAATAAACAGAATGACTACAACACAAGTCATGGTTCACAAATAAACAACCAAGCATGAAGGAAACTCTTCACACAAAGAATACACAGAAGAAAGAGAAGAACACGTGACGAAGTAGCACAGATCAGTGAAAACACACAAACACGTCATGCACTTTACCCATCCTGCACTTGTGCATAAAAAAATAATTGTTGGTGACTACATGATGTACAGTTATTTTCATTGTTACAAATCATGTTTGTAGAGATTTATCGGTTAAATATTCACATTTGTGTGACTTGTTAGTTTGAGACACATGAAATTGGAGATAAGTATATCTTATCAGTGTTTCCTTTTTATCTTATTTCCAGGAAATATTTGAGGACTGTCCAATTATTTTTTTGTTTATTTTGTTTTTTTGTCACCCTCAAGCCCTAACTGTGTCACGCTCACACACTCTACGCCACATACTACAAGTAAGTGTGCGTGTGTGTGCTCAGTGTGAAGATTTAGGGTGGACTTTGAAATCGGGTATTCCTGCAAATAAGTGTGTTAGCATACTAGCTAGCATTAACTCAAACTCCGGGCCTGATGGGAACATCATTACTTTTTTGTTAGAAGGAATAAAACACTGGAAAATGTGACCCTTGTTGATGTAAGCATGACTTTCACACACTGCAAAGACAGTGTTTGTGACCACACATCTAATTAAATTCCTCTCCAAGAATTAGATTTGTTATGTCCAAGAATGTAGTCTTTCAATCCAAAAAGAAGAAGAAAATTAAGTTTCAGAGCAAAGAGTTGATCTGCAGGCCTCGGTACATTGATGGAAAATCAGAATCAGCTCGTGTGAAGCTCCAAAGACAGTTGACAAAGGCAGAGGACAAACAGTGTGGGAGCACTTGGCAGAGCAGACTGGAAATATTTTGTCAAGTGTCTTATTGTTAACAAGCTCACACATTCAATTTGGGAGGATCCTGCAGGCCCCTGAAGGTGTTTGCTGTGAGTCAGAGAAAAGGGTTAAAGGAGGCTGAGGCGTGAGAGAAAAGCGTCTCGACTGGTTCAGTCTGGTTTAACTCGGCTGAATATTAACAGAGCGGATTACGATTGACAGAGGAATGCTGGTCTTTGTTGGGACCTTTGTGGTGATGTCATCAGTACTTTCCCTGGCACCACCTGGGCAGGAGGCGCAGGAGATGCAGGAGGCCGCGCAGTAGCTGTCGTAATGTGGCCTGATTAGTCACCTGACTGTTTTTTTTAAAGCAATCCTCGACAAAAGACAGGCTTCAGTCAGCAGTGCCATAAAGATTAGCTGCCGGGTGAGCTGTGTAAACACACAGGCGAGTGTGTGTGTGTCTGTGTGTGTGCCTGCGTTTTAACAGGAATGTGTGTGGGTGTTGGTGTCTGTTTGCTGTTGTATATATACTGTGTGACTGAGGGGAGAAAAGGCATGAATAAATAAAAAGACAGATACGAGTGAGTGGAGATGGTTTGAAATAGAGACACTGTGTTTGAAAGTGTGTGTGTCTGATGGGTAGAAAGCGGTGGGAAAAGTGTGTGTTGGAAAACGGCGGTGAGTGGGAATTAAAGAAGGGCTCGTGGCAGAACCCACAGTGCTGATGTTAGCTGTCTGATCCACTGAGACACAGTTGGCAGCAGACTGTCTACCAGCCACAAATGTACAGTAATTTAAAGCATGCGACGTGACGCCGTTCCCTTGGAGCTGGGGCTGCAGTTACCCACCCACCCACACACACACATACACACACACACATGCAGAGGGGAAAACACACTCTGTAGAAGTACAAATCAACTGAGCGCTCAATTCCACGTGATGCAATTATTCACAGTTCCATGGTGAATTTTGGCTGACGCTAATCTCATAACTAAATGGCATGGCGCCTCTTGCAAAAGCCAGATCCTCCAAACAACTGTAAGGAATTCAGCCTTTTCAGTGTCACCAGCACTGCTTCACTGCAAGCAAAGTTAATGGAAGAAAAGCTGTTAGAGTCACACGGACAGACTGAGGGTGCAAAGGAAGGTTGGTTGGATTCGATTAGTTGGCATTCAGCAGCTGAACCTTCATAGATGTAGAAATGAGACCTAAACATGAGCTTGTGATTGAAAAACAGGATTGTAACTTTTGTAGGTTAGTTCTCATGAGCTTCACATGACTTGCATTTAGCCCCCCCCTCCCCTCTTAATTCTCCTTCCCCCCCTCCCTCTCTGCGCTCTGTGCAGCACATAGACTTCCTGTGTGTCCTGGCCTGAATGGTATGTGCATGGAGTGGGTGTCTGGGAGGCCTTTCATCCGGCATGGAAAGAGAAAAAAAAGAAGTCAAGTGAGAGAGAGAGAAAGAGAGAAAGAGAGAGAGGGAGGGAGAGAGAGAGGGTGAAAAAAAGAAAGTGAGAGAAGAGAGTCGTCTTTAATCCGTTTGAGTCAGAGCAGTTGTCCAGAGGCGAGTGGGGTGGGGCGTATTCGACGAGGGGTGAGAGGGTCTCTGCTTGTGCCAGGGATGTGTGTGTGTGTGTGAGAGAGAGAGAAAGCGTGTGTGTGTGTGTGTGTGTGTGTGTGTAATGTCTGGAGGGGAAGAGAGAGGCCTGCTGGGAAAGCCTGCAGCCTGTTTGCCTTCCTGGGACAGATGACATCCGGCTGTGGACATTTTCCACGCTTGAGTGACAAAACTAAACTAAACAGGTACAAAAACTAAAATCCAACCTCAGTTTTCTTGCTCCGCCGTGGGAACGTGCTACACAACTTTGACGCTAATCACAAAACGACTTCACGCTGCAGCAAGAAATGGAAGTGGACCCTGAAACCCCCTGCAGTCTTAGTGTCTGAGCTGCTGTGGCGTTGTCAGACAGGGTGTAGCTGCTGCTGAGTGCCAAGTCCCTGACGAGACCCCGACCAGAGCCGAGCCACACAGCGAGGTCTGCAGGATGACCTCGTGTCATGGAAATGACCCATAGAGCTGTATTTGTGTGCATATGTCATGCCAGCACACAGAATGTCAAGATCAAGCTGGAGAGGAGAGCTTCAAGTAGAGAGAAAGCAAACAGCGCCCTCTGCTGTTCAGGCTGGAACGGGGTTTGTTGTTTGTGTTACACTGAATACTTCAATAGTTTGTGAGAGTGGTGGAGAATTAAAAAGACACTATTCTTTAACGAGTTAAGAAACAGACAGAAATGTACGCTAACACATCTTTAGTTATTAAGAAAAAAGGACAAGTAGGGAGAAAAAAAATCACATCTGTTTTGTTGCTACCAGCTGGAGTCAGATCAAATCATTTTCTGCATGTGGACTAGAAATGGCTTTGTTTATATATAACACGGCAAAGACTCAACATAAATATGTATTTGATAGGTGAACAGATGATGCATTAGTCATGAGCACATGATGACAGCATGTGCCCCCCAACAGGCCTTATTGAAAATTAAAGTGGGTGTTCATATTGTATATATGTGGTATGAGCTGACTTAAAGAGGGGGTATTGTGATTATTTTAGTCTTTATTTGGTCCCTCTGGTGCCCCTATAGTATCATTATGTAACTTACAGCTCAAAAGAATACCCATTTTTTTCCCTCATTGGTGATTTTAAATCCTTATTTCACTTTATTATAGCTGCTGTTTCCTTAAAGTGGCTGTGAGGTGAATCTGTATGAAGTGGATTTTAGCGACTCACTTCGGCCACAGGACTCGCCAAAACTGTTGTGATGTATTTGTTATGAAAGTAAAAGTAATGCAGATCTTTTTAACACTTCCTTTCTTTGTTCAAGATAACTTTTTACCACACAACGAGGTAATGTATTTACCAACAGTTACATAGCTGCATTGTTTGAAGCGTGACAACAAGCAAACTTTGTAAGTTCATACTGTAGTTCAGTAGCCGGCAACATTTAGCAATACTCACACCTTGGTGCTCTGTATTAGTACCTTGTTGTAATGTTAATAAATACCAGTACTCATCTACCAAGCAGCGCAAACGTAACCTGGTTCTTCATTTTATTGATAGACTCTCAGGTTTGAACAGATCACTGCAGAATAACTGCTGCATGTGGGTTAGAATGAACATTTTCACGAACAGCTTTACCTGCATTTTAGCCTCTAGCCTGTGCTCTATCACTCTCCTGTTAGGCTTTCTTCTGCTCCTCTGTCCCTTTTCTGTCAGATAGCCCAGCTACTGTTTCCACTTTTACTGCTAAATAAATCACAGAAATTGTTTTCAGCAGAGAAAAACAGAGATCTCTCTTCTCACTGCTAAACTCTGTAAGCTGATGTGGTGTTGTAATTGAGACTTCAGTGTGCCATAAATGAGTCCAGTCATTACAATCCATTGGATGTGTATAAATGATGTCGTCCTTCCTTTGGATCTCTGATCTCTTCATGTCTTCCTGTGTTGTTTTAAAGCTGATACAAAGTGTCATTCAGTGACTTTGGTGTCAGTGTTTGTTATGTGTCCTCTTCCTGTTTTTGCGAATCCAAAGCCAAGATCGCTCCAAAAGCTGTTTGCTAACAGAGCTGTCAATCATGATGAAAGACATCTTTGAACCACACCAAATCTCTCATGAAATCTAAATATGTCTCAGAAATGATGACTTTGACATGAATCAGCATCGCACTACGTTACACAAGACACAGTGTCACAACATGTTGGTGTCCTGTTTTCTCGAACACACAGAAAGTGCAACGGCTGAACTAAAACCGCTCTGTAAGCTGCTTAGAGCCGTCTGTCTGTGTGTGATATTACCGTTAATTAAGGTTGTTTTAATTCAAACAGGTTTACGAGCATTAAATCTTCACACACTAATTAGTACAAGAGGGTAGTTATTAGGAGGAGGCACAAATCATTTTGCTTTTCACAGCAAGAAACACAAAATTCATTATAAACTCCACGATGATTACCCCCCCACTCCCAACACACACATACACACGCAAAATATATATATAATTTACACATACATTCCTCTATTATGCAGTCAATTTCTACCTTACTATCAGCATGCACAAGGGAAGTAATGAAAGCTTCAAACTAAATCATAATTGTATTAAGTGAGAGTGCCGGGCATAAAGTCCATTAACCTTATAAATGGTTTCAAGTGTAATGTATATGTTTTCATAGCCTGCAAGCTCAGCTTGAACTGCTATTTCATTTCATTCACTTCCTCCTGGTGTGGCTTAAAGCTCTCATGAGTAGGAGGTAACCTTCAGCACCGAAGTAAAGCACTTGAAATGCTGTATTTAGATCACTTGTATTAATCACAGCACACATGAATAGCTCTAAGACTCTGAGCAGACTTTAAAGAAGTGCTTGACTTGTATGCTTGTTCGTTACAGAAGAGGGAGATTTTAACCTCCCATCAACATTCAGATGCTTTTATAAAATACTCTATCCATCAATTCAAATGGATTTACCCTGTTCTCTATAATACCTACAGGTTTGTGGACTTGATACCAGAAGACACGCTGATGCAATACAGTAACATATAACAAGATACAAAATGTTACGGTATTATATTTCAAAATCCTGTAGGATATGATGGATATGATTCATCCATCCACTTTGATCACTGCTTTCCTTTCAGGGGATGATCCCTGCTTTCATTGTGCGAAATACGGGGAACGCCCTGAACAGGTCACCAGCCTATTACAGGCCTGACATTTCGACAAACAACCGTTCACACACACACACACATGCACTTGTGAGACATTTAGAGTGACCCATCTACCTGATGAGCATGTTTTTAGACTGTCAGAGGAAGCAAGAGTACCTGCAGAAAACCCATCTACAGGGGAAAAGAGCTCTGCTTCATTAAAACTATTCCCACAGGACACAACAATGTGATACTAGTGTAGTTAGCACAGTATGATACCCTGGGGATACAATTCCTTATTAAGCAACCAATTATTTTGAATGTATGTTTATCTTGTTTAAGTATATTTATATATACATATAAATATTCTGGTTTGCAAACACTTTTCACTTTTTACCAGTTTTTATCTGTTAAGCAGCATCAGAGGACCAAGGCAAATTCTGTATAATGTAAAAACTACTTGGTAATAAATCTAATTCTAATGCAAAAGGGTACAAAATGATTCATTGTTACACTATATATAATGATGAACTATGCTACATTACCATATGACATGATACAATACAAGTCTTTGAGATATGACACAATACGTAACCAAGTGATAAATTCCAGTACAACATTGTATACTGCAATGTGATATAATGCTTTGCAATACAAAATGATGTAAACATTGAGGCATGAGTATGTTTAAAAAGAGGCATGAATAAATTATTTTCCAGATGTACATTGATGAAGGAATACCACAAGGTGTTTGCTTGTTATTTGGATGAAATTTTGGCGTGGTATGGTAGCTATAAAGAAGGTGTTGGTATGATTGTATTCTTCAATGTGAGGGTTACATTGTAAATTCACAGTAAATGTTTCAAAATTATCGGTTAAATGTAAGACAGCTATGATTTAGGTTGATAAAATTTAAGAGGATAGCATTAAGTATGTTTTGCTTCTTCCTACATTTTTTTTTGGTGATGTAGTCTGAGAAGCTTAAGAATTTGAAGATATAGTGTTTTCCTTTTTTTTAATCATCACTTTTTGTAAGTTTCACTGTTTTTGAAGTTATCATTCACATGATTGAGATGAAGATATTAATCAGCTAATCAATATAGGCAATATGATAGGATACGATCCAGACAAAACTATAGGACACAAAAGTACTGATTACTCTGTCAATGAATGGAATTGCAATCCAGTTCATTATTTACCAAGTTAACTCTAAATGCTTGTCAGACATGAAAAATGTTTCAGTGCCGAATGTTCAGTTTCCAGTCCAGCAACACAAAATTAGAGAAGAACGGAAATATCCAAGATGGGATACACTCTCCGACCCATGAACCAACATAGACAGAGGTTTTGGGAGCTGACAGAACTGTCCGTCACCAAGTGGACCAATCACAGGGCTTTGGTGTGTAGGTATGATGACCTGTAAGGTGTTTGCTGTGGAGCAGATTCACTGCAGAGGTAGAAACTGATTGAAGGGTCAAAGGGAAGTGATTGTGTATGTGCAACTTATCACAAGAGGCAGAAAGGCCAGTAACAAAGTGTTATCCTGCCCTTTGTTTTGCCCCTGATGTATTCACATATTTCAAACTAACACTAAGACAAAAGGTTGGTCATGAAGGGGCAGGGCTCTCCATTGACAAGCCTCCACTCCTCCAGGCCCATTTGAGCTGAAGTACACATCAGCACAGCATCAGATATTGGATTGTGTACCTGACAGTTCTGCAGAATGGGAAAAATCCAGCTTTCCTTCACCTTTGTGAACTGAAAGTGTTCTTTGAAAACTCTGAAGGGAAATCAATGAGTGGAAAACAGACAAACAGTGGGTCTCAAGCTTCCACAGCGTTTTTATTTCAACACATTACAGTATATACACTTTCAAAAGAAAATGCAAGAAAGAAAGCAGAAGAAAGGAAGAAAGATCTTGGCGTAAGAAAACATCACCAGAGTCAAGCTGAATGACACTTTTCACCTTCTTAATCAAAAGTGTTAGGTATGCTGTATTCTTTGACATATTTCAAATCAAATATACCTCATATAGAGAGAAAACATTGCACTGTTTACATATCTATTGAAAGGAAAATAAATACCAATCAAGAAACCAGCAGTTTATTTCACAGATAGAGTGATATGAGAAAAAGATTGTAAAGGCAGTAGTTTATTCTCTAAAAGAGGAGCAGAGAACGAGGAACAACAACCAAAAGAAACCAGAGTAATAAATATCTGAATGAACTTCAGAGCACTGACAGACTCTCACTTAAGCGCTCATTGATTTCTGTTTTCTCCAAAGCGATGCAGAGCTGAGGCGGTCAGCTGTAGGGAAAAACACTTCACATCACACGTCTGCTAAAAGAGCCGCACTACTGTAGGCTGGATTTTCAAGGACATGTAATACAGCTTCATAAAAGTAACACACTCATTCACTCACTCACACTTGCACACACACACACTCTTAGCATATGTAAAGGACACTGACAGACACACTCAGCATCCTGGAGTAACAGATGGTCATTTCAGTTTTAGTCAGAGACAGCAGGTTTAAATGCTTAAGTGTATACACGGTGGGTGCTGTGCATGAAAAAATGAAGATGAATGACGACTTCTGCTTGCATATCATGAACGAGTTTCCTCTGATATGGTTTAAACAAAAAAAAAACATTCAGGTCAGACCCTCTCATGACACCAAACTCACATGGAGAGGCACAAACAGCTGGAAAATGATGATTTTTGTGGAGCAGAGAAAAGGAGACAGGAGCGAGTCGACCCACCTCTGAAAACTGTTTTACACACCTTTCTTTGTCCTGTTTGAACAAACAAATCACCAGGTGTTCGAGAGTAAGCTCGAGCTGCATATTCTATTGTTTAGACCAAGCTAGCTGTTCATGATGCAGGATTTTAAAGCTCCTGTGTGGGGGTTTGAACTGGTTATTAAACAGACTAAAAGTGATGGGGAGCACTTTTATGAGAGACAAAAAAGACCATAAGCAAAATTGATAACCATTTCTGTACAGTTATTCTGAATATCTAAAATGCTGCAGCATGGATAGTTGTCAGATGAATGGCTGAAAAGACCTAAATATAAAGCTCTCTCCACAGGGGGCGCCATAATCAGCACAAATCTTCAGTTCACCACAGGAGCTTTGAACCCATCTTTTCCTGCAGAGTTTAGTTTGTCTATGTGTTTATGTTTCGAATGTGTTTAATACAGAAAAGCAGTTTAATTCAGAGTTTAAAGCTCCTGTAAGGAACTTTCTGTTTGTCTTGACTTTGGCGCCCCCCTGAGGACAAATTGTCATATCTTTACTGATTTTGTCCTTTAATTTGACGGCAAATAGAGGTGTTGCACTTTGAGATATCAACTTGTTTTCTTCTTTTATAGTAGCTATTGTTGTGTTACTGACCTCTACCGGTCTGGTGGTGTGGTGCACTTATTTTTATTTCTCCTCATCACTGGTCTGATTTTTATAATCTTCAGGCTTTGGTGGAAAAGCAAACAAACAATTCCAGGAAGTAGAAGTGCCTGGAACTTTGAGTGGACAAATATTTTATTTATCAATACTGCCTTTTGTACAAAAAAAGTCTTTTTTGTCACAGCTTAGGAACTCCCAATGTTCAACTGGAGCTTTATATTTTTATTCATTTGTACTGGCTGACTTTTCCTGTCCTATTGTTTGGTTCCAATATATGGTTCAACTTGAAGTTAATTCCTTGTCCGGGTCTTTTATGCTCTGTTTATTTAATGATTTTTGTTGTTGGACCCTGCTGTGAAAGCACTTTTTAAACTAATGTTTCTAAAGGTTCTGTACAAATAAAGTTATTATTATTGTTTATGAATATTTGCTGTCATGTTTACAGGAACTTCTTCCTTCACTGGATCGTGAAAAGTATTGTGTGACGCTTTGTTTCCACTGATGTACATGTAGGAAGGCAAATCTGTTGCTTTGGTTTTTCATGAGTTCACATGAAAGAGAGGGGAGGTGAGGCCTCAACATCCCACATAGGAAGGTGGAAGGGCAAAGAGCTCTTATAACAAATACTGCGCATTACAACTTTTAGCATAAAAATGACCAAGTCTTTTGCTGAGAAAGGACCAAAGATCTAAGACCTCATGATAATGTGCTAGCTCAGCCAAAAGACTGCTAACGAGCTAACGGGGTATTTCCATTCAGTGAGTTTCTTACACTGTTTGGTATGAAGTTTGATGGTTTATCAGTCTGATATGAAACACAGACACTTTGATAAGTTATTGTCTCATAACTGGTATAAGAAAAAAAAGAAAAAACTTCTTCACAGGAGCTTAAAGTGAAATGTCAAATACATGAAGGAAAACTCAGAGTTCACTGAAGGTGACAAACAAATATACACACTATTAGGGAAACACAGCGTAACACCTTAGTGGAAAAACAACTTGTTGTGAGTCGAAGTAAACAGCTTCTGCCAATAAAAAAATCCAAACGTCAAACTTAATCTTCCTTCCTGCTGTAGTTATTGAATCTTTAAGAGGTGGCAGGAAGCCACATTTGGTCCTGTCACTGTTGGTTATAGATGTGTATTGTGAAGCGCGGCGCCTTTCCTGACTGCAAATCAGTAGAAATCGGGGAATGATGATCCTTCTGACAGGCCTGGGATGAATTTTAACAAAGTCATACCATCGTAGAGTACTTTCCACCGTCATATGTGAATAAAAATGTCTGTTTACGGGTTTCTTTATCCCTTCTCTACAGGACTTTACTGTCACCGCTGAGACCGGCTCTTTAAACACAACTTGCTTGCTCAGTAGACCATCAGCTTTTGTCATTCTGCTTTAGCATGCTGATCCTTGTTAAGACTCTTAAAGATGGTTGTCAAGACTATTTTTCCAAGTTTTCTGTCCACTGGAGTAATTTCTTTTGGTTGTTGGTGGAGTTTTGATGTTTTCCTGGAGTGTGAAGTTGGAGGAAAAACTGCCCGAGCTCCGTTTTTTGGCTGTATGTCTCATTAATTCAGGCTAAGTGCCAACAAATATCCCTCCTGTCATCCATTTCAGGCTTTCTGCTGGCTCTGCTTCTTTGAAACTTTTCTACCTGCCTTAAAAGCTCTCTCCCCACAGCTTGAATAGAGTGCTGTATTCCATTTCTCCCAATCCAATAAGATCTATCTGTTAATACAATAAAAAAGTTTGAGATAAAAGTTTTTCCCAGAAATGATTTACTGCAAAAAGCTTTGGATGGAGGATTCAGGCCATTTTCTTTGCTTCAGCAGAAAGGTCAACCCCTGATTTCGAAGGAGTCAGCTCCAAAAGTGATGATACATCAGTGGGATATGTTGTGGGTAATCGCTAAGGAAACTGTCTTTCAAGCCGAATGATTCGTTCCTTTTCTTAGAGCGGCTACAGCGATAATCTTTTTCCAAGAAAGGCAATGTTTGGTGCCATTAGCCAACACTGCAGCTCTGCTGGAGGTAGCAGACCTTGAATAGAGTCCTTGAGAGATTGCTCGTCCAGGTGGCACCATGGGAGACATTTATCTGCAGGTGTCGGCCTGATAGGAGTTACTGGGAATATTTCTCACTGGAAAAGATGATCCGAAATGAAAGCAACATTTTTTTCTATTAAAGTTACAAAGTCTTTTCTTCTGAGAGTGAGAAAGTGAGAGGGTTAGATCTCTGCTTTTACTCACTGCACTGAATGTACAGGCTTTTCAACATCACGCTGTTTGTGGAGAATGTCTTTAAAAGTTTCCCTTGCTGTTTGTTGTCTCAAAAGTTTCTCTCCATTGCAGCAATGTGTATTTTGTATCATCCTGTAAAAGTAGCCAAGAAAGTCAGCTGTCAAAGCATGGAGACTCACTGGGAAGCAAATCAAAGCCAGATTAGAACATTTTAACTCAAGTGAGGGAATAAAAATTAAAAGAGACTCATACTGATGGATAATTTTTGCTAAATTTCCAATAACTGGATTGTCACTTCAGTTGTAGTTGCAGTAGTTGTAAACTGATACTTTTTTGTGCACATTTATGGATTTAGTTACTTGTTAATCTAGGTCATGGAACAAATAAACAGAGAGAGTTTCCCCAAAAAGAGGGGATATCATGCTCTTATAAGTATGCATTCTTTTTTTTCATGATTTACACCTAAAAAATGCTTTATTTTAGCACCACAAACCCCCTTCACTCTGATTGGCCAGCCCTTTGAAGGCCTGTTAGGGGTGGAGCTATGGGCAGACCTTAGTGTTTGAGGTCCTGCTCCTCCAACACATCATGAGAATGTCTTTATACAGCTCTGGAAAAAATTAAGAGACCGGTGCAAATTTTTCAGAAATCAGCATCTCAACATATTTGAAAATTTTACTCTAACAAATACCTATAAATAGCAAAATCAGAGAAACTGAAAAATTTTCAGCGGTCTCTTTATTTTTTCCAGAGCTGCATATTGACCCCATAGCAAGTCTTGCAAAGATCTGGTGCTTTTGATAGAATGGAGCAATTTGAGCAGGGTGCTACGATGACTAGTGGGCGTCGGACAAATTCTATTGGCGTACAAAAATACAACTGCTACAACATTATTGCAAATGGAAAAACACAAATTCAAAAGTTACTATACCAATGCAAACTCAAACTTAAAACTAAAAAAAATTAAGCTTTTAATGTTTCCTAATAGACAGTTAACCCAATATACCAGTCTATTCAAAAGTAATTAAAGTAAATTAAACATCTTGTTTAACAACTGCAGTTATGATAAATATAGAATTTATCTGTCTGTTGCATAGACTGGTCCATTAAAGTAACAGTTGGCAAGGAAACTGCTAAAATTAAACTCTTTTAACTTTCATTGTGGCTACAGCTCAGTTGTGTTGTGGCGTTTGCACTCGTGTTGTAGCTGTTGTATTTTTGTAGAGGCATTTGTATTCATGTCATTCTGTTTGCATTTGTGTTGAGGCTTTTGCGAATCGTCTGACACCTACTGGCCACTTTGGTGAACAGACGGATTCAACAATTTCTACAACATATGAATATGTGGTGGTTTGAAAATCTTCACATGCTGAGGCTAAACATGTAGCACTAGTACTTTATACACATGTTAAGAATATAGGAAAGCAGAATACACACTCTTTAGGAGGTTTTCTGAATATGCTAGAAGTTAAACCTCAGGCTTTTGCTGAATCTTTCTGAACGGCACGAAGAGTTACTCTTAATTCATAGAGAATGGTGATTAACTGAACTTGGATGAGTTCTTTGACTGAGTAAAATAATCCATGAAGATTTGAGGAATGTTTTGCTGCATGATTAAAAAACAACAAAAAGTTTACCAACTTGTCATAATTCCTGTTAAAGCTCTGTAGCTGTTGTTGTTTTTGGACAGAAATATAAGAATCTCATGGTCCAGCTTCTATTGTCTTCATATTTTTAGCAAAGACTCATGTTCATGAACTTTAAAAAAACTCTGATGGACAGTTTTATCCATCTTTGAATAAATTAAATGTTCACTTACTGAAAAAATAAATTACCATCAGGTTCACAGATGATGAAATTTCACCTGAAGTCAAACCCTTGGATGCTTCAGTCACTTAACGTTCTCTGAAGCAGTATTGAGACAAACCTTCACTGCGCTTTTTTATCCTCATGCTAAGCAAAGGTTTATATCTCTATAAAATTGGTCTCACTGCATATGTCATCTGTGAGTCGGTGTCTTCTCTGCGTTAATATATTCCAAGCTTTGGCCTTTTACACAGTGACCTTTTCAGATGATAGCTGAGGATCAGGCCGCTGTTATTGAGGTTTTTCTTTCTGTGTGCTGTTCTTTGATCCATGGAGATAAAATGACAGGAGTCTGATGATAGACGACCGCTTGGCGTTCTCCTCACTTTGATTGCAGTCATGGCTCAGTGAAAACTGGATTTGAGCCGCCCGACTACTCAATAGAAGTAATTTTGGCACACTGAATCTTTATTTTCTTCAGCAGTCTGATTATATAATAAAGGAATTATTTGACATTTATGTAGATTAGTTCTAAAAAATTAAATGAAAGTACCTCCAACTCGGACTTCTTATCCTGGTATGACATTTACACAAGAAAAGGGGAGGAATTCAAGAAATATCCCAAAAAACTGAACTTGGATTGAACTGCTGAGTGTATTTCACTCACTGGTCTTATAAGCGGTGATTTAAAAAGTAATGCAAAAAAGGGGAGAAAGAATGGACTTCATCCTTTAATAACACTAAGCATTGAGCATCATTTCCTCATCTGTCCGTCTGAAAGTGTGATTCACAAACTGCTCTGATGAAGTCCTGCTCCAGTTTTTCCCTGACTGTGATTGAGCAGAGCTGTTAGCATCTCCACTCTGAGCTGCACAGAGCTGAGCTGTGAGCTCTAATCCTGACGTGATGTGCTGTATAGAGAGAGGAAGTCTGTACCGTTTGTTACAGGAAAGGATTCATCCAGATCACTTCCTGCAGTGAGCTAACAAAGATCATCTGGCTCAGATGAATCAATGAAATAAACACTTTGTGGTTTCCTGATAATTAGAATAACAGTAATATCAGAGCCATTTCAACAGACTTCATGTTCAGATATGTTCTTTTCAGCTCATCCAAAGGTGAGTCCTTGTTTTGATCTCTGAAAAGTTGAAGTCTAATAACTTTTAGGAGCTATTCATTTGAACAGATGTTTCACTTTAAATAAATGTGTAGCAAACTATTTAGAAACAGTGATGCACAGAGATGCGAGATGAGATGTTTTTGCTCTGCAGAGAGGTTTGTGGAGCATCTGACTCTTTGTGCACTTTGCAAATTATACAATGTTTTCTTGGATAATGTTTTAAATGTTAAGTGGGTGCAAAATCTGCACGGTCCTTTCTGAACCAGGCCCTCTGTTTGTAGGAATATTCGCGGTATCTGCAATCAGATTGTAGATTAAAACACTCTCTTACTCCACCAGCTGATGAAGCTACAGTGGCCTGTAAGGACAAAAAGCTCCTATGATGCATGATAAGTTTAAACCTATTTGCTGAGGTTTTACTTTTATCAGTTCAAATTCTTTTCTTTCTGCAATAAAATCAATTCTATATTCAGGTAATAAAACTGTTATTTTACGAGATTTATGAATAAACTAAAACACTTCTGCCAAGTCAGTTCTGCAGGATGCTGCAGGATATGACCACCTTAAAAGGTGGATTGCATCTGATTCCTCTAACACAGGCTCTTGGTGTGAGAATAGTCAGAATCTTCTCTTATAAATTCTTGGCAGAAATGTAGAAATATGCCTTTAAAGCAAGGAAAGGATGTGAAGCAGCATTGTTCATTTGGTGACTCTGAACTTAAAGAGGGAAGTGTAGATAATTTCAACCTTTGGTGGGCTGCAGATCAGAGTTACAGCCTTTACAAGAATCTTCTCTTGAAGGAGAAGAGACGGAAGCTTTATTCTTATCTGCAGGCATTTATATCCAGAAATTAAGCTTTTTAATTGGCCAGTAATTTAATCATATTCAGGGTAACCACTGATGAAATGTCAGCAGTGCTGTAGAGAGGCTTCTAATTCAGACTGCAGCGGTCCCCTGGGTCTGATCCACAAATAGAAGCTCCCTCAGCCGTGTCTGGGCTTTTGGTGCGGTTCAGGAGGCCACGCCATCCAAACTTAAAGAGTGCTTCGCAAAGTACTTTTCCATCTCTCTAAAAATTGGACTTTGTATGGGCCTCTGTTTCATCTCTGTGCTGAAAACACTTTTTGAAGATTTACTGCCGCTGATTTCTTCTGCGTTCAGCATGTGGGCTGTCAGGCCTTTTCAAAACTGAATTGAATCCACTGAGAGGATGAAAAGAGAGAGCCAACACAGAGTTCAACACAAAGTCACTTTTATTATGTTTAGGGGGCAGGTGGAGCAACTGAACGGAGGGATCCTCCTGATCATGAGGGTGTCTTTGTTGAAGCGAGATGCTGGCTGTCTCTCCGAGGAGAGAAGACAAAGGAGTGGGGACGAGCGAGCGTCAGCTAGTGTCTC
This sequence comes from Thalassoma bifasciatum, assembly GCA_008086565.1. Taxonomy (NCBI): domain Eukaryota; kingdom Metazoa; phylum Chordata; class Actinopteri; order Labriformes; family Labridae; genus Thalassoma; species Thalassoma bifasciatum. Next base: position 174,425 of record RPOG01000324.1, read on the forward strand.
CAGATAATGATGTCCGAGAACCCAATGATCCGTATGATCCCGAAAAAATAAAGGGGACAGGCAGCTCCAGCAAAGCTACACATCAAAAGTCAGAATTTAAATTTCCAAAATCAAGACAAAGTCAGTCCCAGAGGGTCTTGAAAGTACACACCACTTAACCAACAGTTTGCAGTGCATATAATGTTTTCACTGTCTGACTGCTTCTAAAGCCACGTATCACACAGCGAGGCAGTACGTCTCCTTCAAAAGAACCAGAAGTTAATCACGAGACATAAAGGGATGTGTCGCACCTTGGACTGCATGGTCAGGTGCGTTGCATTTTACATTGCAGTAACTTCTCCGCTGCAGCCTTTGCTTCGACGACTAGATGTGCTAATGGGTTCTATGTGAGGATGTCTCTTCAAAAGGATGGTCCATATAAGTCATCAAAATAGATCTCTAAAAACCTTTGAATTCATCTCTTCAATGGTGTTCAGACCAAAAGTGGAGCAAAAGTTTGCATCTGGTAACTCAGTCGACTTTGACTGCACGTCCGTGAGTATACTTCTCAGTGAATTACATCCCCAGGAACCCAGTCTGATAAACTTCCTGATGCTTTCAGCTACTTTCACCAGAGTACCAGATTGTTTTATGGACCCAAACTACCACAGAGTGCCTGTCCATTTGTGTCAGACGAGTGCCAGTTTCACTGTTCCTGAAATGTCACACGCTGCAGGGATCTGGCTCAAAACAGAGGCATGAACCCAGAGAAGCTGTTCAGCAACAATAGAGATGCTGAAAAAGACTAAAACATGATGCAGAGCTGAGAATGAAAACAAAAAAGCCAAACAATATGATGACTTCTCTTAAAATGCAGTAAAGCAGGAGACCTGAAATGGAATAAAAAGATGCAAAATGACTTGAGCATGACGGCGGTTTAACGGATGATTACACCACTTTCTAACTGATGTTCCAGCTGTGTAAAAAGCTTGATGCTGATTGGTCTAAACTAAGGATGAGTATTAATAAGATTACGTTGATACCAGTGTCCTCATCAATTAGATTCTTCATCAATTCTTTCATCAGTACCTTCTGGGAATTTTCTGTGAACAAAAAGTAGACTTTACAGGTTTTCTCTGTCAACAACATTTTGTTGAGTTTACAAGTACATAATACGGAATTGGTCAATGGATTAAGATATCGCTAGATATAGATTAAACAAAAAAAAGGAGTAAAATACTTTCACATGGTCTGGATGTAAATAAATAAAAGTAAGTAAAAACTGAAAATCAGGTGATGTTGATATATATATATATATATATATATATATATATATATATATATTGTTATGTAATTAACTGCCTAGTGTCTTGACGTGGTTATGACAACACTTTGAGTTGTTTGGATCCTTGAGCTTGCCGTAGTTATGCTGAAATCAGCTGTGAGTCTTTTATCCTCCTGTTGGAAAACATTTGCCTGTAGGTTTTAAGTATTGTTTAAAATTAGTATTACTTGATATTTCTATGATGACTGTTGAAATTCTGTTTTAAAACCAACTTATATTGACAAATGCTAATTAGTAGCATTTGGATGGTATTTCCCATTTACATTGGCGTTAAGCTAGTGCTACATTTTCTTGATTGTTCATGCTTCATTAGGAAATGTATGATATAAGAAATGTATAAAAGCCTGAATCAGTTTTCCTGGGAAACTGTTATGGATCTGCTAAGCTAGGCTAGCTGGGGAAGAAGGGTCAACTTAAGGTTTGTTTCGTTCCAGCATACTTTCAATAATTGATAAGGGAATTGTTGAGCGTTAAGACTTATGGTGTCAACGGACTGAACCATTTCTTATTGATCTGAATCCCTTTTCAAAACCATTTGATGAGATCGGGTCAAATTATTCTGAAAGAGTTTTGCCTCTTTCCTCCACTCACCACAGGCATGTGAGCTTAAGCTGTTAGCTTCTGTTAGCATCATGTAGGTAAACAATGTGACCAAGATCACTATGGAAGGCTAACTGCTGTTGACTAATTGGAACTCCTTTTTAAAAACTGTACTCAAAAATCATTTTCAATCAGTAAAATAATCCTTAAAAAAATGTTGTTTTTTTGCCAACATGTTTTTATATGATGTTAGTAGCCAAAGAACAACACACCTGTGAAGCATGCATTGTCCCTGACGTTCATCATAAAAAGCTTGTTCTGATGCTGAGGAGCAGAGCTCATATCTAGATGCCGACAAATTTAAACCTGATAAATTTTCATCGCACAGCCTTGAGAAAATGTTGTACCACAGTTGAAAAATGTGACTCAGAGACTTTGTAAGGAATCTGTCAATCTGTGGGAGGTGAGTGACAGTTTCTCTGTATATTTCTGACCATACGTCAGCTACGGCCTGGCTCACTACAGGAAGTCAAAATAAACTGATTTTGCAGAGATTTAGAGGTGATGTGAGGACTGAAAGGATGCCAAAATGAATAAAACATGAGTCAGAAAACGCTTCGTCAGGTCTGATTTCGAGACAACAAGATCACTACTTTGAAGTTTTGTGTTTTTTTAACAGAGATTGGATTGATCCAGAGTGATGTTACATCAGGTTGCAGGAAAATCTCATTCTGAGTTATGACACAGCCAAATGTTCTTCCAGATTTGAAAAGACTCTGAGACTTTGTGAGTGACAGGACTTTGTTAATCCGCCTCAGGTGGGTGGTAGTTTCACTGTTCCTCACACATCTGCTGATTCTGAGGCCGTTTCTCACACAGGAGGATGCTGAAGTGGCTGAAACATGGTGGGAGCTTGCAGAAAAGAAAGGAACTCGTGCTTTGTCAGGTGTGCCTGCAGAATCCAGGATAAACTCTTCAACTGCTTGATTTGAATGGAGTTTGGATCTATCATGGCTGATGCTGTATGAGGCTGCAGGAGTACCTGTGACGCTTTGTTCCACAGCCTTGAGCAGGAAAACTGACACAGCTGAGTGATGGTTCATGTGAATGTAGCGCCCATTGTAAAGTCACACACAATACAAATAACATTTCTCCACATTTAGCCCTAAAACATCACTTTTTATTTAGATATAGAGAAATATTTGTGAAATATTTTTGTCAAATATTATATATAAATGCTAAAAGTTTGATCCAAATGTTGATTGTTATATGTAAATGTTATAAATACATACCCTGATTCTAAATATTTAGCTACTTTTCTAAACATTTAGCTTAGATTCTTAATATTTAGCTAAAAATAAATATCTAAGACTTCTTAATGTTAAGATTTCTAAATCTTGAGGCACGATTTCTAAATATATTATGAAGATTCCTAAATATTTAGCTAAGATTTCTAAATCTTAAGGTATTATTGTTAAATATTTCATGAATGTGCAAATTTACACTGCCGCCCACTGGAGGTACCAAAATAAAAGCTCAAAGAAGAGATCCAGCCAAAAAATGTCCTTTTACTATACTCAGCTAATTCAATCAACATTCTCAAAATCCCACTAGGCTGGATCGATTCCTCTGAATTTTATTTTGGTACTTCCTGCAGGTGAATTTTCTTTTTTTGTTAAATATTTAAAAATCTTCGTGAAATATATAGAAATCTTGACTTGACCCTCTGATGCATTTATTAATGAAAGTCAGTGTCAGGATTTTTCCCTTGAGTGTTTTTATTTGTCTTAAGGCATGAAAAAAAGTTTTCCAAATTTTCCAAATTCCAAATAACTTTTTAACTCTCTTTCATCCGTTTTAACACTTTTATAGTTTATAAGCTTTTTCACCCTCAAATGTTTGTCTATAACATTTTTAAAAAATATATATGTTTGGAAAAAAAATTGAAAACATTTTTTCAGGCCCTAAGAAGAATACAAATATTCTGACACAGGCTAATATGAATTTACACCACATGAACCACTGAATTTAGGAGTAAATAACCTTCATATAGGTGTCCACTGTAGTGACCACTATGCACCACAGGGTTAATATTTAGAAAACTCAGCCAAATATTTAGAAGTCTTTCCTCAATATTTAGAAATCTTTGCTCCAGATTTAAAAAGCTTGATATTTAGGAATGTTGCGAAACATCTAGATAAGAAAGCAAGTTATTTAGAAATCTTAGCTAAATGGTTACTTTTAGCTTAATATTTAAAATGTGAACTAACTGTTTAGAAATGTGGCTAAATATTTAGAATCAGGACTTGCATTTTTTACATTTATACATAACATTAAAAACTTAACAAAAAATTTCAACATTTATATGTAATATTTGACAAATATATTACACAAATATTTCACAAAATCTGAATAAAAAGTGAGGTTTTAGGGCTAAATGTGGAGAAATGTTGTTCTATGTAGTGTACCATACATATGGCCTAGCACTCATTTCCATCTCTTTGCATCTTTAAGCGCCTTCATCTGGAATCCCAGTGTAAAAGTTTGCTCCACTTTAGGTCTGACCCCTTCATATTCTTCTTTTCACCATAAAGACATCATTAGATATTTTAAATGCTTATCAGTGCAAACAATCATTGTCACTGATCACGTAGTACGAACAGTTCAAAACTAAAATCCAACATTTCTCACTTCCTGTTCCTCCTCCTCCTCCACCTCCAGCAGCAACAATAGAGACACAGTGCAGAAAGAAAGAGAAGCGTTAGAATGATCTGGAGGATGAATGACAACATTGTGACGTTACACTAAACATTTTGACAGCCCAGAAGACTGTTTGAGGGCAAGTGCCAGCACATCCGATCCGGGAAGGTCGCACCAGCAGCTAGATTGGCAGTCTGTCTGAAACACACGCTGAGAGTCCTCTTCACATAGATTTTTGTTAATCCTCGTGTCAGGAGATGACGTTTCTCAATCAAAGACGGGTGTCGGATACTCAAACCTCCTCCAGAATGTTCTCTCGATGCTTCTCAATAACACAATCGGCACTTGCTCCCCTCTCTCTCCCCTTCCCTCTCTCTCGGTCTCTCCTTGGTTCTGTCTCTCTATGAGCTGTTTGGTCTAGCAGAAGTGTCCCTTCTTCAGTAACAGTCCAAAAAGTCCTCCTTCTCTTCTCACACAGGTTAGCTAGCACACCTGCTCGTCAGTGTTCATGCAGTAAAGGTTCATCTTTATCTGATCTGCCGTAGACTCGACCTTACCCAAGTTTAGCGAACTCAGAGTCCCGCTCTTCTCTGCCGCAGCCCAGACTCGCCGTCCGGGGGGACTGGACCCTGCTGATTTCTTCAAGGGCACTGGCCAGAGAGTCCAGGTCCCCCGAGTCCTGGTGCTGGACTTCCCACAGACTCAGGATCACCGATGACGGGCTCTCCTGACAGGCGAAGTAGCAGAGGTTCCTGCGAGCGGGGGGGGAGAGGAGATATTGAATTAGTCTGCATGGAAAAAAACAGGAAGTGCCGTAGAAATCTGTTTACCGGGAGAATAAACAAAAGTGACATGTATCTCTACGACAAGCTGTGACAGGAATGAGGCAGGAGACAAGGACAACAACAGAATCTGCCTGAGCTGCAGCAGGAGACAGGAGAAAATAAATAAAGTCAGACTATTGACCAGGTAGGTTCAAAGTCAGAGGTCTAAGGTCCATTTTCACAAAACTCCTCAGCTTCTTTTTACAATTTATGAATACTGTTTCTAGAGTAGAATAGACTGCTTTATCTTCATCATACATGGAGCGTGACGAGATGAAGGATAGCTGCCATAAAAGGTGCATTCAGGGCATAAAATATTAAACATTAACAACAATATATGAGTAAATAAAAAACAATAAACAAGTGACAATAGGAACTTTATAGACATAAGACACAAGCAGTTTTAGCAGTCTGATGTTACATAAGACATATATTGCACAGTTATATAAAGATACATACTTAGGAAATAAATATTAAAGTGAGGTAGCAGATTGTGTGAGATTATGCTGATTCTGATTCTGAAATGAATTGTTTTCTTAATTGTGTGTTCATTTACATTTACTGCCAAGGCAACAAACTAAAGTATGTCTAGTTATGTCTCATTAAACTACATGTGGACAGTGCAAAGACTGCTTGTATGAAGCTAAAGCTTTGTACATTCTGCCAATGTTGTAGTCTCAAGACCACATTTTGAGGGTCTTGGGCTTCCCTGGGACTTGGGAGCATTTTAACTGGGTCTTGTTTTTTTTTGTGATCAATTATTTATTGTTTTTTTTGTCCCAAAGCTTTGGCAGAGTAATCACAACAAATATTTTACAACGCAACCATAGAGCCCCCCCAGAGTTTGGTGTTCCTCTGGTTTTAAGAGACACCTGAGGGACAGGTGTATTTTGATTTTGTCAGTCTGTAACAATGACAAAGGATATTTGAGCACACTTGGAGACAGAGACAGATTTTTCAAGAAACCACCCAAAGAAATAGTCCAAAAATAGAGAATGTAGACTTCTGGACTGCAGATTGAAACTAATGTTGACATCTGCTTGACTCAAAAAAACATAAAGGATAAAAAAGGCTAACATTCTCAGTAAGTGGGAAAAAGTTTTGTACAAACAAATTCAACAAAGACTGCTTTGTCCACAGGGGGCGCCCAATCGTCAAAGACCAGAAACTCCTCAGGGGAGCTTTAAACTAAGACCTGCAAATAGAACCCTAACTCCCATTTATCTGTCTTTTTATGCCTTGATTGGTTGTTTTGTTCTTGTTTTAGCTGGAGTAAGTTTTTGTCAGTTTTATCTTTTTGCCTTTTATTCACAGATTGATTCAATTTATGTAGCAAACACCTCTGGGATGCTCTCTATAGAAGCGGCTGTTAATAATGTAATAAAAAGAGAGAAACAGATCAGAGGCTCAGTAATAGAATGATTATAGGAAAGCCGATAGAGAGATTTTGAAGAGGTCCTAAAGGGACTCAGCTTTTGTTAGATTCTTCACACCCCGCGAGGGCGGCCGCTCGACAGACGATTTAAAAAAAAAAAAAGTGTAAATGAAAGCAGCAGAAGCAAAGTTTCACTTCTTTTTAGTTTCTTGTGTGGATCAATGTTTGAAACACTTTAAACATTTCACATATCTTATCTCTCTTTTTAGGCCGGGTGATTTCAAAGTTATCTCTCTGCAAACATTCTTTTTGTTGGGAGTCGTATTAAAGACGCGTTGTGTGATTTTTGTGAGGATCAGAGGCATCCAAAGACGTTTTCAGAAGTTTGTCCCTTGTCCGACAGAATTAATTTATAGCATTTCTTGTTTGTTTATCCTTAAGAGTGTCAAAACATCTGAAATGTAGAGAATTGAGCTTTAGGAGGCGAATGCTTTGTTTAGCTTTAGCCTCGGGATTTATGCCATAGCCTTCGTTTGGATCATTCCTCTGTTTTTCCATCCTTTCTCACATGACAGATATATAATACTTCACAAATCCTTTTCTCTTTTTGATTCTGTAAAACTTGTCATTGAGTCTAAGAACAAGATAATTTCACTTCGGGGAGCAAACTTTTCAAGAAGTTTATCACCTTTTCTGTCACTTTGCTGTAGATTTTAGTTGTCGGTGTAAAACCCCGAAACCAATGAAACACAACAATGTGACATCATTCATTTCTTGATACATTTGGGGCTTTAAACATTAAATTAGGTGGGGCTGAAATCTAGTTAAGTGTTGATTTCTTACTTTTAATGAAAGTAGTCTTAATAAACTGAATATGAGCCAAATTCAACTGAAAAGTGCAGAAAAATGTCTAATTTCAAAACATCAAAAGACCAAAATGAGGCCTGGGCCAGTTTTGGGTAAAAAAAAAAGGTAAGTGGGGTCAGAAACACATATTCCTTCTTTAACACAGATTTCTTCCCCCGCTGTTGTTCTGACTCCCGTCCAACAGAGTGCACTGTTTCATTACAATGAGATTTCCTTTGTCCCCTTCTCCCCTCCTCAGAATAAACTGCTCCCACACATTCAGAGAAATAATTACAAAAGTCAGCTTAAGCAGGAAGACGCATTCCCATTACATGCTTCTTGGTGTCTTCGACTTTGCTGCAGAAACTCTGAAATCCTTTCTCCGTCCTCGGTCACAGATGTTTGTTTCCAGACTCGCTTTAAGTGAAATTCTTTAATCGCATACTTTCTGCCTCAGTTTCTTAGTCAACTTCCCCCTCTCATGCTCCTCCAACTGGCAGGAGAGAGGCGATGCTCACACTTAGACTCCTCTTTCCCTCAAGAGCTTGACTGCACGGATCTGAAAGTCTTCACGGCCATCAGCGTTTGATTATTGACTTCTCTTCTAAAGCACAAATAAAGATCAGCTAGAACTAAAACAAGGCGAAACCTCGCACTGCCTACGCAAACACTGACCTGGCTCAACCTCTGGAGAGTGGAGCCAGGGTTGAAGCGGGGAACACATGCAGAGATGCTGCTAATGAAGAGTGCTAACACGAACACATTTTCTTGCCAGAGGCTGGCCTGTCAGCGGTCTGAGACCTTCCTTCAGATTTCTGCAAAACACGGCATTTTTCTCTCCAGTTATTCTGACTGTGCTGCAGCTCTCTCCCTCTCTCTCTCTCTCTCTCCTTCTCTCTCTCCTTCTCTCTCTCTTTCTCGCTCTGTGCATGTGTTTCTACATCTATAATGAAATCAGCAGTGTGGCGTGTTACTGAAGGCTGCTTGCTGATGGAAGATTAGGGCTGACACGGTGCCTAAATTCCAGATTAAAAATAGTATTCAAAGTGGGACAGCGTTTACATACTGGAGACCTGAGCGTGCAGATTTTTCTGCTTTCCAGTGAAAACCAGAACAAAACGTATACACTGGTTCATATTCATGAGTTAATGTGACTCACCGGTGACTCAGCACTACGTAAAAAACAACTAAGAGCGACACGTTTGAGGTAATACTTGATGAGGCGTCCATTATGAGGGATGTTGGACTCCATAGAGGCTGACATGCCAGCCATTAAATCCTGTTAATGGACATGTCAAAGGTATTATTCTGTGTGTGGCACAGAAACATGGTAAATTCAGTGTACTACCATCACGCTTGCTCTTCCTGCTCTTCAGTTACTTCACATCCTTTTTCACACCATGACTACCACCCCTGTGAAGTCTTCAGCAACGTATTCAACTCTTAGTAACCGACCTCAGATAATAACAGGAGATATCTATAGTCCCCTTTGCTCAAAGAGCACAACATTAACATAAACATATTGACCTTTTGTAATACTGTCCATGGCGAAAGGTACATATCCCTGCTGTTAGTGCCTCATGGATGACTGTATTCTATATTTTCAACCATGATTATCTCCTGTTGAGTAGTGAAGTGACCTATAACGGTGGCTCTCAAGTGATCTGTCTTCTGGACCCTCAATTCCCCCTCAATTTGTCATTTCAGTATCGTCATCGATATATGTGCTGGTGCAATATTCACACCCCAACATATAATATATCACAATGTATTTGCCACACTACATGCAACAACTCATATAGTTAGGGAACCTTCTCAGTGCTTTGTCATCTCAATTGCTGTGATCAGGGTTGGGCAGAGTGATGTGTTTAAGTCACATAAAGTGCTTTATTTAACACTTTTAGGTTAAACAGCTTCAAGATCTGTGCCTTCAACTTTGTCTCCAGTTAGAACGTGCTATCGGTTTGTTTTTGAGGTCTAAGTTTAGATATTCTGATTGCCTATCGTATTGTTTATTTTACATCTTCCTTCAAACACTACATGATTTCATACAGGCTGCCATGAAACCTGTATCTTGTAACCTTTGCTTAAACTTTGCGTTGCTTCCTGCAGAAACAGCCCATTTTTTCCTCCAAGGTGGACCATCTTCGCAAAAAAGACCTTCGCTTGCTCTAGTAGTGTCGCGACTTTACTTTTTATTGATTCAAATTGATTTACAAAGGACTTTTCAAGCTTATGAAAAATGTAAAATGCAGGAGAAGGACAAACTCTGTGAACTGCTTTATGTCTCCTCAGTCACCCGCTCTCACTGTCTCTTTAGCTCTCTCTAACCATCCTCAAATTTTAGTTGCTCCTGAGGAGAAACTTACATGATGGAGCATTTGTGCAGGAGCACATTATTAAAAAAGTCTGACCCGTTGGAGAAAAATGGCTCACAGAAAATTTTATAGATCAATATAAATAAATAACGATAGGATATCAATTTGATTAAGACTTTGCAAACGCAAATAGTGTTCACAGAAGCAGAGAGAGGCAGATGTAATCAGGTGAGAGTCTGTTATCATCACTTCATGGAGAGTCAGGGAGAATTCAGATGTACAGAGTTAAGCAGTAAACTTAGAAAAATATTGCAATATCATTTTCTCCCAATATGAAGCAGCCCTAGTTTTGTGGTCTTCTTGCTTGTATGTGCCAAAATCTCCCTGTGCAAAACACACTGAGGTTTTTACATCCTGAATCAGCAGCATAAAGAAATCCACTTCTCATATTGTCAATGTCGTACTCACTGTTATCCATTAAAAGATGAAAAACGTTGTAGGTCTGATGTCAATTAGCACTACAGGGTTTTGTAGCTGATAAGGAGTGTGAATGCATGGCACTCTGCTGTCTTACAAACCTTTTTTTTGTCCAAGTAAAGATTCGCAAACCAACGCAAACAGGTCTACGACACACTTTTTGGTCACGACCCACCAGTTGAGATTCAACTACAAGGCAAGTATGACTGCCAACAACAGGCCATGAGGAGTGAATTACAGACATACAACAGGACAATGAGCAGAAGTTATCATTACTGCACTCACTGCTACAAAGCAGAAGCCTCCACTCTCAAAGTACGAAGCCGATGCTGAAGCGTTAAAAGCTTCAGTTCTTTGAAAGCCCACTTTAGGCTGTCAGCAGAAACAGCAGAAACTATTGGCGGAAGATTGATACTTTCATTCAAGTCCAGTACAAAGAAAACACTTTATCTGTGGACACTATGGATGTATTTTTACTCTTTAAGTGCTTACGGACACACAATACAAGGAATGTGTTTCACTTTTACGGCGGTCCTTAAATGCACCTGGAATGACAGACACTGTGGTAGTTCACTGAAGTGCTTCTTCGTCTTTGATAGAAAAGAGTCGATCCAAACTCCCAAACCCCCAAACCCCTTACTGAATGACTCTAAGAGTTCACCAAACATGGACGATTAAAACTGAAGATACAGAGTTGTAAAGACGTCAGTCCAGTATCTGGTCGTGGTTTGGTCTCAAACACAAACACTGTTAAATGTAACTTGTTGTTTCACCCTAAAAATACGAAACAAAGAGCTGCCTTAAAATTTTATATTAGTTAAAAAAATAAATTTTATTGTTCGAACACCAACAGAAACTATCTTGACTAAATAAGATGTCCTGTGTCAACCCTTGTCTTAGTTGGGTGAGTTAGACATGTTAGTTGACTGAACTAATTAGTCATTATAATTTGAAAGCTGTAGCTTTACTAAACAGTTGGGAGGGGCTGAGGTGATTGTCAAGTCTACATGCTTTACAGATTATTTGGACATAGAATTTCAAGTTGAAATATATTTTGTCATCCAGAAGATGCCTAAGTATAATTAAGTGGTATCACAACAACATCTGTGATCTTTTGTTATATTGAAATAATGTAGTAGAATGACAAATATGCAAAATTGCATTTTGCTGTACTCCAGGGGTTAAAGTCATCACAAAATATGAGAAAACACATGGAGGGGGGGGGAACTTGTACACCCACCCATTACCCACAGAACACCTGTTGTTACAGGTAAGAGACCGGACAAATGATGCTAACTCAGCGAAACCATGAACAAAAACAAAACAAACATTCACCTGAGTTTTTATAACCCTAACCCACCAGGGAAGTATTTTAACTTGTCTCTGTCATGGAAAAAACAAACTGTTGATGATTTGAAAATTAAGACAAAATCCTTCCTGCTAGTTGTATTTCAACAATCAGGAATATATGCCTGACATAATCCCGTGGTCAGATCTTGTTTTTCAGTCACCCTCACTCCCCACCCTCACATATATAAAAAAAAAAAAAAAAAAAAGCTCAGAAGTTGTATGAGTGAATTCACACACTGGTGCTTTTATGTATATTTTCTCCTTCTCTCCTTTCCTCGACAAAATCATCATATTATCCACATATAGCAAAATCTGTCATTGTTGCACTGAGGTGACAGCTCATTAAGCAGCTGTATGGACTCAAACAGGCTTTGACTTCCTGAGTATTTCGCGTCAAACACGCCTGGCGGTTTGTAGTGAGCGCATTAATTATGGAATCAAACTGTCAGGTGTCAGTCATCAGAAATGAGCGGACACCCTGCAGCTGACCAGAGTCAACTCTTCACTCAGATCACGGTTCATTCCGTAAATGAACCGCAGAGCGTATTTATAGCTGGTGTTACTCACGCATGACTCAGCAATGAGTGAATGACAACAGTGTATTATGAAGAATGATGTGTCGGTTTCAGAGCGCTGTAACTCGTACCTGTCAATGTGCAGCTTCTGAGCCAAGAGCTGCCAGTCCTTCCCCTTGGCATTAGCGGTGTCAAAGGTGGCGCTGATCCGCTGACGGATGGACAGGGGGATTTTAAAGGCCCTTGACCCTGTCTGAGAGGTGATGGTGCAGTCTGACTGTGTGAAAAAGGGAACCACTCCCTTTTCATTCTGGGAAGAAAAATAAGAAAAAAAAATAGGTGCGAAAGTGATATTTTTTTACACTGCTGCTGAAAATCTTAATATGAAGACAAGGACAAGGACCTATTAGGGCTATTTAGCAATCTATACATGAAAAAGCTCCCCGAGAGGCTCATTAAGCAAGCTCTTGAATCAAATCAGGAGTTATTCAGCGTGATAAAAAGGAGCTATTACCAAGCCGCATGAGTGCCCACGCAGCTAGAATACATCAGATCTGCTTTTTTTTCTCACCTCCACCACAGATGTGTAGACCTGGAGAATCTGCTCCTCGCCTTTGACCTGCCGGACGCTGATCTTGCAGGAGAGCTGTGATGAGGAGTGACTGTAGCGCTCCAGAGAGAAGGCACACTGCAGGGGACGCTGGTTACTGGCCCACACCTGAGAAAAGGAGAACTCCTGCAGAGAAGAGTGAGAGGGTGGACAGGAGAGAGATTAGTCCCAGGAGACATTAAACCCCCCCGCGCTAGAGACATCTAGCTGTTGAATTCCGCTCTGCTGCCCACTTTGCTGTTTTCATGATTAATTAAGACTGAAGAGGGGCCTCTTTAGCCAATCAATGCTATTACCTCATCAAGCAGTTTACCCATTAGAAACAAACATTTAGCACCCGGTCGACATGTGAAAACACTCCAATCATTAGAAGAAAAATGAACGACACTTGTTAATTCACTAACTGAGAAATAACCAAGAGTCTTTATCTTGATTCAGTCCGACATGTGCTCACATTAGGCCCAAAACGCTAGATTTCAACTAACATTATGAGCAGAAATACATAATTCAATACAGTGAAGCCATCCCCTGAGGATATGTCTTGAGCTGGAGCACTTCATTCAGTCTTCTTGAGTCATGTTTACCCTTTCATTGGCTTGTTTTAATCAAAATATGTCTTAATTAGCCTTGTAAATGCTAATCTGTTAGATCAGGAGCATTAGTGTGATTACAGTTTGAGGACAGTGATGCCTCAATACCAGGGGTGAAAGTAGATTTAAATTTTTGCCAGAACTAAACCTTCATCTTTGGAAGCCCATCTCCTCCAGTGAAAAAATACAAAAACAAAAATGGAAAACTTGGCCTTGTTGAGATTTTTTTTTACAGCCCTTATTAAGTCTACATTTTGAGAAGAAAAGTAGAAATTTTAAGACAGAAAGTCAAAATTATATTAAAAAGTCAAAATGTTTAAATGGAAAGTCAAACAATTGAGATAAAAAGTCATAATTTTTGATAAAAAGTCAAAATTATGAGTAAAAGGTCTATATTTTACAGAGCCCCCTGAGGGTCATGGCGATTTTGTTTTTGGGGGGAGACTATTGTGTTCCCTCGCAGAAGTTTTGCGTCCCCTTGCAAAATCTTTTCCTGCAATTTCCTGCAACCTGTTGCAATTTACAGATGGTCTTTGAATGTCCCAGCACCAGTTGCCTCTGTGTTGCGGCCAATGTAGGTTTCCCAGCGCAAAGCAATGACTCATTTTGAGAAAATTACAATTGTAGCTCTCAGTCAACATTGCTGTGACTACAGAGACGTGTCGGTGTTGTTTCTGAAATGCTCTAATGATGAGTAATGGATCATTTTATATGATCATATTGAATCTCTATCTTTTAAACTTTTCTTTTATCCATTCTCTGCGCATCTGAGTGAAAGTGAAAACATGAATCAGAAGGATCTGAAGACAAAAAGGTATTGCAAGGGAACGCAAAAGTATTGCAAAGGGGAACGCAATAGTCCCCCCCCCAAAAAAAACTCGCCGGGACCCTTAGGGGGCTCCGTAAGATTTCGAGATGAAAAGTCAAAATTTTGACTCATTAATTTGACTTTTTATCTCAAAATCTTGACTTAATATGGGAAAAGAAAAAACCCTCAAGAAAACCATTTTTTCCTCTCTATATTTCTAACCGGCAGAAATGGGCTTCTATATTCATCACTGGGTTTCTGTGGTAACTCATCTTTAATGTCTTTTCTTTTGAACAAAGAAATATTTGATGAAAAAATGACTATTTAAAAGTGTATCTCTCCATCTTTTAATCCATGTTGTCTGGAGACAATAACTCACAGATATTTAAATCATGTTGAAAGTGTTTAAGCCAGTTTTCAAGATTGTGTTGAATTTCGTTTGATATTGTTCGGCCTGTGATACCCTTAAAAGTAAAAATCCCAAGGAAAGAGAAGAGAGCTTTGATATAAGATGGCCTCTATAAGTCCAATTTTGTTTCCCATTGCCAACCGCTGTGTGAGCCAGACACAGACGCGATGAGAGCGGCTCTAAAGCAGTGTTTCACATCCCTCTTCAGATCCATCAAGAGGCAGGACAGCTGCCTGTAAAAGCCTCTTTAAGATGAAAGTGGTGTCTGACTGGAAGCTTTCAGTCGTCTCTCCTCTGTAGGAACCTCACCTCCTGCTAAGCTCCGCCCACTTCCTAAAAATAAAACCCCTTGTAGTAGCTCTGGAGGCGCTATAGTGGGCTAATTCTGCTAATAGGATGTCTCTGCTGGGCTAAACATCATAGGGCAGAGCTGAACATGCAGCATGCAGACCCCCAGGAAGTTGTGTGTGTATGTGTGTGTGTGTGTGCCTGGTGGTCATAATTAATATTGTAGAGAGAGTGTGTGTGTGTGTGTGTGTGTGTGTGTGTGTGTGTGTGTGTGTGTGTGTGTGTGTGTGTGTGTAGCAGAGATAGCTAGCCTCAGTGATCTCCTGCTGTGCCCTTGCTGCTGTCCTCTGCGGCAGCTTTGATGTGACCATGTTAGTGAAAGGAAAACTGAGAGAGGAGAGAGAGGGCTAATAGAGAAACTACAGACTGTGTGCGCGTGCATGTGTGTGAGTGTGTATGATGCGAGGGAAGCCATGCTGATGTTGTCTATCAGTTGATGGATTTCTGTTCTGGGGCTTTGAGTGTGGCGTTAAGGCTGTGGATATATCGGAGAGGGAGGATACACAGTGATACAGTTCATAGTGGTGAGCTGTCAATAATAAATACTTGAATAAAACATACAGGAAAAAACATCAAAAACACTTCAAAATATGGATTCGGACCATAAACTCAAGAGGACAATGTTTTTTTTTTCAGTAAAGCAGATGAGAGGGAGTCTTGTGTTTTTAAAGACCTTCACCAATTTCAACATATGAGCCCCCTGTTGACCAGGAGGAAGAATGCATGTCCAAAACTCTTGGCTCAGTCCACCTCTCAAAGGGATAGTTTACTTGTTTGCTAGGCAGCATGCTAGGCTACAGTTTAATAAATGGAATTAGTCTGACACAAAACTTAGTTGACTTAAGGAGAAACTGACCTGAAGCATCATCTTGAAACTTATACCAAACCTGAGTAGATGGTTTTTGTTCCAAAGTGCATGCATATACATATATACATTAAAAGTGTAGACATAAACACAAGACCATCAAATGGAACAAAAAATAGGTGAAATAGACAAAAAACTAATTTAATAAATGAAAATAACATAAACCGACACATCCAATGAACATATACAACTTCAACAATTACATATTTCTCCGACTATAACTTTCATCACTTCATGCTATCTCAAAATGTCAAACTGTTCTGTCCATGTGTTTTGGGCTGCCTGTCCCCCCCAGAAAAGCCTATTAGTCCATAAATTAAAAAAAGGGATTTTAAATAACTAAGGCTGATTTGCAATTTTATTGAAAGACATGCAGATTTTCAAACCTCGAAAAGTCCCTGAATCTGTCTGTAAACTGACACAATCGCTCTGCTCTAAATATAGGACCTGATTTTCACTAGATCTGCTGAAATGATGATGTCATCACAAAAGGATATCCAAATTAGTTAATGGCTCTTTGGAGGAATGGACCTGAAACACCAAGGTCTGCCCTGGTTAAAGAGACAGCATCTAAAACAAAACGTCTCAGAGACAAGCTGAAATAGGGTTTCTTCATACACATTACATAATAGATCTTGCTTTTTTAAAAGTCATTAATGATTTAAAAAAAGCATAACACCCCCTCTTTAGAAGTTTTAAGACATTTTGGTTGTGAGGGCCTCAGACACCAAGGTATGCCTGTGGTTCAGACACCTATACAGGCATCTTATATCAATTATAAGGGCCTAGCCTGCTCTAAGGATGACTGTGCAGCTATATTTTCAACTAATCTAGTTATGCCCTGAGTACATTTACTTTTTTGCTGGAACTGTCATTTTGGAATTGAATGCCTTAACGATAAATCAAACCAACAAATACATTTTCAACTACATTCAGTTGAAACTGTTTACTTGATGAGTAAATCAACCAAAGAGTGGGCTTAGTTTTCCATTTGGTTATGTATTACTCGGCTCTCCTTGTACCAGTGGGTGTCACCGCCTACAGGCCAATGAAAAGAATGCAGCTTCAAGCTTCACCTTTAAAACCAAGCTATGTCTACTTATGAAAACAGCTGTTTAAAGTGACTGAAAAGTTCAGTCTGGCTGTTTGTGGTACTTCTGATCAAAGGCCATCTACTGCAAACAGTCACAGCCTTTGACAGAATCAGACTGAGTGTTGAGTGTCAGAGAATATTCACAGTACTAATGCTAATGAGCTAACATGATGGCTTCAAATGAAGCGCACTGGTGTTATGGTTTTATCAACCTGTGTGCCTTAATAGAGAGAGAGAAAGAGAGAAAGACAGAAAGTGACAGAGAGAAGCGTCTTGAAGAGGAACCTGAAAAGCATTGCTGCAAATGTGGAGCCGAGCTAAAATTAGAGTGTAGGAGTGCATATGGTAAACTGTCTCACTGCTTTACATATCTTTACACTTAGCTGCACACACTCTCAGACACACACACACAGTAACACACAGCGTACCTGGCAGGTGGTGAAAGGCTTGATGCTCCAGAGTAACTGTGGGACATCCTGGATGGACACCTGGAGGCTGAAAGTGTTTCCTCGGAAAAGCATCATTTTGGGCTCCTCCAGCAGCCGCCCGCCCCTGCTGCGCTCGCCCACTGCAACCTCCTGATAAGATGAAGAGAAGAGAGGTTGTTTTTTCCAAGTGGAGGGAGAGAAGAGGAAGATAAGGGGGGAGATATTTTTTTATATATCTGATAAACCGCAAGTGTACCAAGCCAGGACTCACAGGTACGACTCACAGCTTTTAGGATACCATAAAAAGGTTCTGCTGATTCATAATTAAACAGGGAGGAACAATAAACCTGTGTCACTGTTTAGAAAACACACACCAACAAATCTGAGACCCATTGTTTATGGTTTTATGTCCCTGCTGTTATTTGTTTTACTTTGCTGTGAAGGTGCTTTTCAACTGCAGGACATTTTTTCCAGGAACTAGAGGCTTTTTAAGGAGCTGTGAGCTTTTTTTAAGGAGCCACTATAGGAACTAGGGTCTTTAGCTGTGATGGACATGGTTTAATGACTCCTAAACAATGGTCTTCTCTGACTGATAGTGTGAATGTGTCCAGTGTTACAGTTTAAAGAGTGACTCCGTAAACTTGAGACCTTCAGCTGAACATGTCAGTGGATATCCAGTTTACAACAGCTGTTGAAATACAGAAAGATGCATCCCATTTAACTTTTTGATTCAAACGTTCAAATCTCCTCACCAGATGTGTATTCAAGGGTTTATAAAAAGATTATTGAGAAGGATGCATCCTGCTGAAGTCCCTCAATCATCCGGGTCGCTATCCATGTTGAAACATGGGTTGACTGACATCTTTATACTTTAGATGGCAAAGTGGTCCAGTGTTCCACAGTCAAATCTGTTTGGGGCTTTTATAAACAGTATTTCCAGTAGCTCTCCTCTCCTTCAAGTGTCAACAAATCCATCTGCAGTGAAATAAAGCCCAATCTAAACCAGCATGGGATACCGGCCTGTCTTTATCTACTATGAAGTCATTCTTGCTGAGTGGTCTTCATTGTTGTTCTTACTGCCCTCAACTGGTCTGACACTGTAATGCAAAAACTTTAATTTTTTCTCCATTGGACATTGGCACAAACTACCTGGTTCTTCAGCCGCTGACAAACAGTGGGCAAAAGGGAACATTAAGTTCCTGGGAATACTTAACCAAACACTGACCGTCTGCCTGAAACACCTTAATTTCACAATAAATTGGTGAGTTTTCAGCAATTTTTTGGGTTAAGAGTTCAAGATTTGAGGGCTCTTTTGTGGAATCTCACTGAATTTGGGCTCTGGTCAGTTAAATAAGAGTGCAAACTTGTCTCAGGTGAAAAAAGGTGACAACCCCTGGATACATAATGACATTATAATGAATACATGGGGATGAATACAAAGGTACTTTTCCCTTTGCAGCAAAAGATACCAATTTTACAACTACATATGCTGGCTGTGTGGCTATAGTGTGTATGGTTTTCTACTAAGAATGATTGAAAAAATACCATCTGAATAAAGAATAATAACATGCATTAATTAATTATCCACACGATGTTATAAATTGTCACCCCTTTTGTTCTCACCAATTCATTTAAACTCTGTTCTGTATTAGTATTTTTAGTGAAGCCATTGTAACTCTGGTTATTTTCATTAATGTAGAAAATTTTGATGCTCCTGAACGCAACATCCTCATGATACGGCAAGTTGTATAAAGATACCCAGGCCCAAGGGTAGCCCAAGGCCCCCCAAAAAAAACCAAACCAAAGGCCATGCTGCTGCAGATTTGCATCTATGCCAACTTTCAAGGGAGCCCCAACTGATGGCCTTTAAATCTGATTAAAGAAAAAAAAAAAAAAAGACTACACCGCAGATGTGTTTTATAGTAGCCTTAACTTCAGTGAAACCAACTATAGTTCATCGTTCCCAGCACTACTCAAAAAATCCCTTTTGCTAATAGTCAAAAACAAACTGGCAAAGTGCCAACCTTACATAAAGTAAACAGTGGAAGTTATTGAATGGCTATAAGAGCAGGCACGACATGGTCATGCAACAGAAGCATGATGAGGGCCATTTAACCAACAGAGACCAGCATATCATCAAAGTCAACAAACAAAACAAAACAAAACAAAACAAAACAAAACAAAACAAAAAAGACAGTCAAAAAAAATAATGGAAGCCTGTAGATACAAAATAATAAATCTTGTCAAGGGGTGACAAGTTTTCACCCCTTGTTGATTTTGGTTCAGGTTTTCATCCACAGTACAGAGTACTGTCCTTAAATTGAGGGTTTTACTTACGTTATTGTGACATCAGAATTTTTCTGTATGGAGTTGCAGTGGACTTTTACTTTTTCACACACAGTTTCTGGAGTGTTCTGATAACATTAGTACCTCTAACCCAGAAAAAAGGAAAGCCCCCCAGGCCCCCAAAATTTGAAAGAATGTCCAACCGAACACCCCCACAAAACCGTAAAAAAATACACAAACAAACGAAGAGAGACACAATCAATGAAAAACGACCCTCCTGGAGCGGTTAGTCAGTGTTTTTATTGGGTTTCAAGCCATTGTGTGTGCAGCTTGTCCCCCTGGGGATCTTCATCTTTTATCTGCCTCTGCTCTTTGCCCATTTTGAGAAACACTGTGACCACGAAAAAAAATCAACCCCGCACACACACACATATGGACACACACCGACACAAACGCTGAAAACAGTGTGGTGCATTGTGATTTTTGAAAAAAAAAAAAAGACTTCAGTCATCTAGCATGATTGAAACCCGAAGGTTGAAAAGCTCGACTGCGGCCTCCCAGGAGCCACCGCTGCTCACAACTCGTGACCAGACACAAAACAGATCAAACCGAAAGACTGCAGGAGCGACAAACTGACTCTGCTGGAGCTGAAAAATTGGATAAAGAGAGCAGCCAGAATTGTGCAGCAGACATATTGCCTGTGCTAGTGAACAGAGGGAAAAAATCAAAACAAAAGTCTTCTGTCAATATTTTACTTTTGGCTCCCTGCTTCGTGATATTGTAATATTTCCAGATCTATGGACAACAATAACAGCTGTGAGCATGTGATGGAGCGTGTTTGTGTTTACATTTTGTGTCTCTGGACGGTGCAGAGGGGGGGGTTAAAGAGTGAGTCTTGCATGCATGGTGCTTAGCCAGTCAGTCCCTGAGCACACAGAGAGGGGAAATGCAAAACTTACAGGCTGTCTTGAACCTGATCAATTCCTGCTGCACCTCACTGGGGAAATTAGCTGTTGTATGAAGCACAAACAAACAAAAGCCAACAAACGGAGCAAGAGCACAAATAACCACATCTGAGTGATGGAGGGGTGGAGGGGATCGGCTCGCAGCAGCAACATCCAATTTCTGTTCGTGAAGGAGGTAAGTGGCTGCACAGGTAGGGCACAAAAATACTGCAGTGTTCACTTTGAGTACGAAAGGGTGACGTTTTAACAGAGCGTAGCTGTTATGAACCCACGCCGCATGTGACGATGTGTCTCAGACCAACATGTTCAAAGCTTGTCATGTGGAATGCAATGTGGAAACACGTTTAATTAACAGACAGCAAATTAAATTACGCAAAGAAAGGGCAGGGAAGCAACCTTGGAGCATCTGTTGTCTTTGTAATTAAAAGTCCCTCTTTGTCTGCTAGTCATCAAGCATCTCCCAGTGGCAATGTTAGCGAGCAGGCTGATCTTCAGCGGAGCAAAAAGAAGCTCCAGACTGAAATTCTTCCAGGCTAAAATACTCCAGACATTACCAGCAAACCCCTCTAATTAAACTTTCTTATATCACATATTTAGATCATAACATTCAGTTTCAGTTGGAGGCAGAGTGGGTCAGACAATCTGTCCGCTCTTTCCCTCCAGAGTGAAGAAGCCCTCCAGACTTAAAGAGGAGATTGCCATGAAATTTTTCAATTACGACTGTTGTTCCACCAGAAACACTGGGACACTGACAGTTGTAGTTTTGAGACAAATATCAGCTGGTTGGACACAGACATTTGTAAACAGCTCGACAATACAGGGTCTCCTTTGTCCCACTTTTCAATTTATGAGGCCTCAAATGCAATGTGCCTTGTGCCTCAGTTAAAAGAGGAAAAATAAAAAATAAAATGAAAAAACTTTATTGGTTCCGAACTGGAAAATTGGGTGAGCTGAGAAATTTTGCAACTGGGGAATAATAAGTGGGAATGGGCCCCTTCAGGAGCCAAAACACACACTTAAGTTCCCTTTTGGTAGGCAAATGTACCCTAAAGTGCCATATTGGAGGAAAAAAAAAGTTTGCTTTAGTGCCCTCTTGGATGGCAAAATATGTGCTCAACTGCCATATTGAGTGGCAAACGTGCATTAAAGGGCCTTTTAGATGGTGAACCGTTTGCTAAATGTGATATTGGGTAGCTTAGAAGGCAAAACATACAGTACACTGTTAAAAAAAATATAATAATGTTCTAAAGTGCCCTCTTCTGGTGGTTCAAGAAAGCACTCTACAGTGCCCTTGAAAATATGTGCTGCTTAAAGCCTTCTTTGGTCGTGATAACACACAATCTGTGCCTTTTTTTCTTTCTTTTCTGCCCTTCAAAAACTCTGTGCACCCCACTGTCCAAATATTTCCAATAAGGGACAAGTCAGGACTGCAGGCAAGTCAATTTCCCACCTCGACTCTCCTCCTACAAACCCATGCTGTTGTAATCCTGCAGAATGTGGTTTGTCATTGTCTCTTTGAAATACGAAACAGTCTGAATGTTTCATATGATAGAGTCTTTGTCTGAATGGCAGCACCTTAACTTGTAGATATCATTCAGCCTTCACAGATGTGACCCCCCCCCATGCCATGGAGCCTCCTGATCCTGGACCATCAGGGATGATGGTTTTGAACCAGGTGCTCCCTCTCCTCCTTAGAACTAAGGACAAAGTGTCCACGGTTTCCAAAAATAATGTTAGATTCTGATTCTTCAGAGCACAGGACAGTTTTCCACTTCACCTCAGCAGGCCTACCTCTTACGCAGGTGAAGGTCCACAGAAGTTGTTTATTTTCCCTGGATCAGGTTAATACCTGGTTTCCTCTTTGCAGATTACAGTTTGACCCTCACTTGGTGGATGTAGTGATGAACTGTGCTCACAAACATGCAGTGATCTCCACAACAGAGTCATGTCTTTATTGCAGTGCTGCCTGAGGGACCACCTTCACCCAATGCATACTTCAGTATTTGTCTTTATTGTTGGAGGAATGCACTTTGACATTCAAAAATATACCTGGTCTAGAATAAAAGTTTAAATCTGTAAAGTTGAAAAGTATTTTCTGCTGAGATGTGAGTGTTTGCAGTCTCCTTTCAACCATGCATGTCGTGCTCTCACCACATCAAAAGACAAACATTTATCTTAAACATCTCAATGTTTTATCTCAGTCTGTGTTTGTGTATCTTCCACACTTACCTGAAATGCGTGAGGCGTGTCGTCCACACAGTAGACCCTGAGCGTGAAGCCCAGAGCGTTGCTGTTATCTGGACTCCCGAACACAGCCAGCCTCAGACGCTTGGCTGCTTCCTGGTTCAGCGGCTCCCCCACCAGGGCGTAGCGACCTGGCTGCTCCAGCAGCAAGTGGCACCTCTGGGCCTCCAGCAGACAGTAGCAGGACGTGCTCTCCTCATCCACTGACATCACTTCCTGTAGAGGGAGGAAATGTGAGTAAAAAGCAGCATTAAAGCTCTGAGACATCAAGAGTTTATTTCAGGTTTAATCAGGAGAAACAGCTCTGGAAGCTTTTCCTGACAGTGGCTTTCGATTTTTATGTTTGAGGATTCGGCTCTCAGCAATATAGAGAGGAGCTGATTTATGAATGTTAAAAACACTGTCAGAGTTTATCTGCGGAGGGAGAAAGATTTTAACCACAGACTAAAAGCTACAAACTGTGGAGGCTGTGTTATGAGAGTCTGCGGTTCAATAAAGAAACACTCATTCAGCCAAGTGCCCCTCCAGTGGTTCAAAATATTTCCAGTTGTAAAAGAAGACGAGTAAAGAGGGCTGGAGATAAGTGTCTGATTCCCTGAACAACAACCTCATGATTGAAAAACACTTGGAGGTTTGTTTCTGCCGTGCATCTGTTGGTTAACGCCACCTGCAGAAAGAGCACAAAGACTTGAAGAGGTAAAAAAAAAAAACAAGCTTCTGAACCTTTTCCTCCTGGAGACCCAGAGGAAAAAGACAGACCTCCACCTTTGAGAGACAAATCATACTTTCTATCATGATAGTAAGTTTTTATAACAAAGATTTATGCTTAAGTGTTCATTTTCTGGATGTTTAAGTCTTATTAGCTGTTAGATGTTTTAAAGATGATTGATTGACGCTTCTGCTGACTAACGCGGCGCCGTGTGCACCGGATTATCAGAGTTAAGGAAACAGGGCGAGAGAAAGCACTGAGCTCTGACACACGAGTCATTGAACTCTCCGTAACCCCCGACTGTCTGCTTCGAAATTTACACAAGAATCTGTTCAGCTGTGGACTGAACCGACCCCAGGGATTTCTGACGTTTCATTTGGAAGTTAAATGCGTGTTTTGATTAGACAAAGGGATGCGACATCAGTCCCCCAGCTCCTCAAGCCAAGAAGCTTCTGGGCATGCCCCGAATTCACCAGAGCCCACAAAAAGAAGGATGGAGGGGCTTGTGATCCATATTAATTTACACTCAATGGTTTTTATGTGAAATTAGCTTTCTGTGAGGTTATATTAGTTTAATTACAACACAGATGAAATCAGTGGTGCTTTTCTCAGATGAAGACTACATTTTGAGCCTTATTTGTTGATGAATAAAGATCTCTTTGCTCCTTTAATTCTTTGTCAATATGACTTTTATCATCCTGCAGAGTCATGAGTTAGTGTTTTTTGATTTGCAGCAATTACAACTAAACTTTTTTTTAACTATGATTTATTAGCATTAGTTTGCCAATGGTGCTCTGTGTACCAGTAAATGTCTGACTAAAGTAAATATGCACATCGTTAAACTCTTCAGTCCTCAGAGAGCAACAAAACATTCACACCCCAGAGTAAGTATTAAATTCTGTTCATAGACATTCAGCTCTCAAAGATAGAAAAGTCCAGGATGAGTTTTGCCATAAAAAAAAAACTTTAACAGAAAACATTTTTGCTAATTTAGCTCCAGAATCAGCCATGAGGACAAAACATACTTTTCCAGGAACTACATACAGTGCATCATAAAAGTTAGTACTCACTTTTGTTGCCAGGGGTTTAGCTATTAATGGTTATATTTGGAGTTATTTTGAGGGAAAAATAAATTTACACTGTTATATAAGCTGCACACAGACTACTTTTCATTGTGCCAAAGTGTCATTTTGTCAGTGTTGTCCCATGAAAAGATATACTTAAATATCTGCAGAAATGTGAGGGGTGTACTCACTTTTGTGATACACTGTAAATGTAACAGGATACAGAACTACATTGCAAACTCACATAGTTTGATTATTGTCACGTTTCAAACAACAGCACTGCGAAACTGTTGATAAATAAACTACCTCGTTGTGACATATCTGGAAAAACGTTGTCTAAGGTAAACTAATTCATTGTTGCTGCAATCCACTTCAAACTGAGGTCATCAGTGTTTTAAAATCAGCTAAAACCTCTTCATAGTGTCTGAGTGCAACGGCTGTTTCAGTGTTTCTGTTTGTTACTGAGGATTTTCTGTCAACTCGGAGGAAAAAAGGCAAAACAGAGAATAAAATGCAAAGCAGTAATGGAACAAGCCATGAGGGGCTCCTTTCCTGCATTTTACTGTAAATTTATGAACTGACAAGCCACTATTAAGACACAGCCAGTAAACTGGAAACTGTCCCTCATGCACACATTCAGGATGAGGAAATGTGCGAAGCTGAATATGGGCCAGATGAATAATCGCACATCTCACCAAACAGATGGGGATACAGTAACACTGACAAAACGGATTAGCAGGGTGAAGTCATATCCGATGGCCAATTGCTCATCATCTCGTGCTCAATCCGCCCTAAATCACCTCTGAGACAGAACTGTGACCCGCGGCTCCCCTCTGCATATGGCCTGGCTGAGGCATAAAAAGCAATGTGGGGTAATTTAGTGGCCCACGGATTCCTAAACCTGCCCCATTAGCGCTGCAGCGGACATGAGGGATCTCCATGACATAGCTCATCCCCGCCGGGCGGCCGGGGAGAAATGATGGAGTCAAACTCGGTCGGTACAAAAGTGCAAGCTTTAATGGGGATGAAACTGTGAGGGAGACAGAGCGAGGAGAAGGGGAAGAGACAAAGACATAGGGGAGAAAGACCTCCATCTCACATTATATTACTAATTCCAGAGATTAGGTTTTGAGTGAGCATCCTTCCTAAGATAAAGGGCTCATTATTTCTCTCTGACAGAGACGGGTCACACTTACATTTTCTTAGAGAACATCTCCTCTCTTTCCTCTCTCTCTCTGAAGCCGCCTGTCTTCCTGTCTGTCTCCTCCTTCTCTTCTCTTTTCTCTCCTTTCCGATGGCATATAGCTCCCATCAGTGACACTCTTTTGATAGCTTCCCATTGTGCAACACGGCTGCTGGCAAATTACATCTGTGTAAATGTCACACAGAGTGAAGGGACCAGGCTGGGAGGAAGCCACGGGCCCTCCAAGGTCACACAAACTCCACCACTCGGGGGTCACTCAGCCTCGATGAGGTCCCCGAAGCGCCTTGATGAGGTTAGTTAAATATTAAAAGAGCATCTTAGATATGTCGGCCGTGCTGCCGCTGTGCCGGATAATGGATGGAGGGTGTTTGCATTGAAGTTGGGTGTCTGAACAAGTCTCTGTGAGGCTGGGGAGCAGCTCTGCAGGGCAGGGTTGAAGGACTTCTCAGAGGTGTGATTTTACTGAGTGAGCTATTTGTAAGAAAAAAAGAAAAAAAAACCTCCCTGCAGCGTCACAAAGAGAACTCTGCACTGTATTTATAGATGTGGAGTCTGAAATCTTTCAGAAAGCATACACTTGGTAGGTTTTGACCTCACACTGAGGTTTCAGAATGGACCAGCCACATTAACAATAAAAAAAACCTTGAAATGATGTTTAAATACACTGTAAAAAGGGAATTCATGATGAGTTAAAGTTATGTAATTTTTTGAATGAATTACACTCCATCTATTAAGTAAAGGTTTCCAATGTATTTTTCCATATGATATCAACTTAAAATTCTGCATTACCAGATGTGATATCTTTTGATTTATTTCTACTTAGCATAATGAGTTTTGATGTTTCAAATTACTTTAATAAGTTATTGCTTTTGTTACCATGAGTGAGGAGGGTATGCAGTGGATATAAGACCCTGCTACAGTTTGTTTTTACCTTTTACCTGGAAATTCTCTACTGCGCAGACTCTGGCTGCACAATGACAGCTCGAGTAACGGGTTTTTTTGGCTTCAAAATTATAGAACGCTGACAGGCAGATCCACGCTGTCCATTCTATATGCAGTCTATGGCGGCATCGCATTGTACTTTACATCAAAATAGTCTGTGCTTTACTTTGCATGGTTGCCATTTCTTGAAAATATCTAAGCAGTTTTTTAGAATTCTGCTTCAGAGAACTTTTATTCAATTCAAACGTATGGAAGTTTTAATTGGCTTGTTGGGTCAAATAGGGGCAGCACTGGAAAAAAGGAAATAGTTGGACCAACTTAATCAAATTGTTCCAACTGGTAACACCTAAATGAATGAAGTTCTATGAAATTATGTTAGTAAGTTAAATTAACACACTTGATTAAGTCAAATGTATTTAACTCTTTGCTAATCAAAAACTGAAAATTTTAAGTGAGATTAATCCAAAATTTTGATTAGAAAAAAGTTTAATTATTAAGCACATTTGACTGTAACAACAGTGTTAATTTAACTTACTAACTTAATTTCAAAGCACTTAATTCATCTAGATGCTACCAGTTGAAAGAATTCCTTTTTCAGTGTACAGTTACACAAGCAGTGCAGGAATTTATACCTGACTTGACTTACCATCTGGAGTCAAGACTGACAAATTACCGTAAAGTCTGGAATATACCTGCATCAGGAAACAAGATGTAGTCTGTTTTGAGGGGATTTTCTACCAAGCAGGTTTCATGAAAAAAAAAAACTGACCCCAACTTACATGTTTAATATTAATACGAATATTAATGTTTTTGACAGTTTGCTTTATAAATAAATTCTAAACAAGTGTTTGCAGACATGCAGGGTTATGGAGCTGTTGGAAAGGTCTCATAAAATCCTACAAGTGAGGCAGAAAAGACATTCTCATAACGTTGAATTTTTACTTTTATCTTTGAATCCAGCTCTAGCAGCAGCATCCTCCTCATTCCTCCTGTAACTGTAAACATCTCTACACTTATTCCTGATCAGTACTAGGAGCCTATAATGATGGGTGTTGTGGATTTCTCTGCTCATTCCTCGGCTGACTGATAATCCTCCTCCTCCTCCTGTCAGGACGGAGTCATCTTTTTAACCTTTTCTCTCTCCTTCTCTTTAAATTGGTGAAGTGTTTTTTTTCTGCTTGTGATAAAGAATCTTGACGTTTGCCAGCATTGAGCTCCTCCACTGACCATTAATGGACCATGTGGCACCTTAAAAGAGTCAGAGATTTTCAGAACCACCTGTACACAAGTTGGCATGTCCAAGAGTAGACTAAGAATAATGGATCTATTTTCTCCTGCACTTCAATTAAATAAACTTTTTAATGTAAATAGATATGTGTATCTGTGTACTCTGGGAACACAATAATAAAGTGGATCTTATCTGATCGCATTGCATCATTGCTTAAGCACGTTTAAATACCAAAGTTCCAAAATCAGGTCTGAACGAAAGTTATGCTAAAACTGAAACATCAACATGTCAGAAAAGATATTTTAGTCTCACAGTTTTGATAGATTTGTCAATTTTGCTGTGAACGGTAGACAGAAATGATGCTATTTCATTTTTTTTGTATTTTTTCATGCAGATTATAACTTCCATGATTAATAAAAGGATCTTAAACTGAAGCACACCTAGAGTTAAGAGAAATTTTTACTATTCTTTAATAAATCTGCTGCCTTCCAGTCAGTATTTATTCTTTAATTATTTGTACTTTCTCTGACACTGATATTCTTGCAATATTGTGAATAAAGAAAGATGTAATCACTGAATTTCCCTCAAAGATAAACAGAACATTGCTGACACTAATGATCTAAATTGGCTTATTGCAATTTTATGAAACCTTGATGTTAAAATTTATCTCCTGGTCGTCTTTTAATTTCACAACAGATGTTAATGTGGCTGACATTCACTCACGACCGGCAAAATGAAGATATCAATCATTCCCTAAAATCATACTTGTTTGTAAACTTAGCTTACTAAACCTTAACTTTTCAGAAAACTGAAAACTTGTAGAGGTTGTTTGAGGTCCTGTAACATGGCGCCTTGCAGAAATGTGCTGCTGTAATGAAACCCTCACAGTCAATTCTCAACCGTTCCTCTATTTCACAACCAGATGCCAATAACAAATGACAAAAACAAATAAAGAAAAGCACAGCAATGAGCAGAATGATCAAACATGTTTTTCTTTTCTTCTGGCTGTCGTGTAAATTGTGTTTGTTGCGTTTAAAAATTCATTAACAGCTGCACAGCGTTGAAGAAATTCACAGATTCATGAAAGAGGAATGCTTTAAAATACCATTATCATCTTATCAAGTGGAAAAAGAAATGAATGTTTCACTGACTAATAGCAGTCATTTGCATTTGCCCTGACATTTCCTTTGGATGTATGACAGCATGAGGTAGAGCTTGAAAGGCTGAATTTTTATGCAGAATGACGAATCTGAGCTGGCAACCCTGAAATCGGCTCCGTGCTCGCATGACTTCTCTGCGGGATGAAAATGTTCATCAAAGAAAGTTGTAGCAGCCTCGTGGCTGCATATTGATATTCTGGGCGTTTGGTCAATGCTGCGTTTGGACTTGTTAGTATTTGGTGTTGGTGTCGGAGTAGAGAATCCAAACCTGATAATCGAAGCTGAAGAAGAGAAACAGAAGCTCTCACCTCCCATTTGTTGTCCTGTGTTTGTCTCTTTAGCCGAATGGTCCAGTTGTCCGGAGCCACCTCGGCACAGTGGGCGATGGTCATGGCTATGGGACAGGACAGGTCGAGGCCGGGTGGGCCGTATGTGACGGCGGGGCTCAGGAAGATCTCTTGACCGTCCTCTGACACGGCACTGCAGAGAGAAAGAGAAAGCACTTATCAAGACCACAAACCTGCTAATTGGGCTGATTTTTGCCTTTGATGAGCCACAAATGAGCACACGGTAAGTTTAGTACAGCGGGTGGCTGTTCGCTGCTTGAAGGAATGAAAATGGTGATGACGCAGAAGCCAGCACGTTCATACAGCACCCAGTGTTTCAGACCTAGAGCTCAGAGTGTACAGAATCTCTGATTTGACGCCAACTTTTTGTACGTTAGGTTGAAAGTGAGTCATCACTTCTTTATTTAAAAACAAACTGAAGGATACATGGTAATTAAATTACAGACGGATCGGGAAATTAAAAATAAAACATTTCATCTCCCATTGACAACTCAAACCAGGGAAAGTAGATGTTCAAACATCTCAGTACAGTAAGTTTTCAGGACAGCAAGGAGAAAACAGAGCAAAAGATAAAATGTGTTTTCTTTAGAAGAAGAGTTGAAGGATTCTGGCACCACAAAAAGAAGTCTAAAAGGTCTTCTACAGCATTTAACATGAAAGAACAACTTTATTCATTCCATGTACTTCAAGTGTTTCTGGAGTTTTGACATTTTCTGCTGTTCTTTAATAGAAACCTGAAATCAAGTACATATAAAATGTAGCATCAACAGTTCAGGTGTTTGGGGCTAAAAATTCTTTTTGAACACTTTCAATGAAAACTAAACTAATAAGAAAAAGAAAATTATAAAGCAGATCAAAATGTAGAATGATAATAGATGTTCTGTTTTGACAGTAAATTTCAACATGTAGCAAAATGATTATATTTTTTTGTCAATTGTTATTATTATTATTATTATTATTATTAGTTGTATTGTTGTTGTTGTTTTATTTCCTTGAATTGGAGTGTTTGATTGTTCTCAACAAAGAATCATACTGACTTTTCTTTACAGCGGGGTTATGCCTGCCATTTGGTCTTTGTTCTGTCCCTCTGGGGCACCTGTAGTATCTTACAATGACTTACATCTACAAAAAAAACACATTTTTCTTTCCCTGGTGTTTTTTGTAAACCTTTATTCCGCCCTCTGTTGTTCTACCTGCCGTCTCTTTGAAGTGTCCTGCTCCACAAACCCCCTTTCTTCTGATTGGTCGACACTCTGGAGGCCTGTCAGGGTCAGAGCTATGGGCAGACTTTGGTGTTAGAGGCCAATGTGCCGTGAAACAGGAGATCATCGTGAGGATCTTGTGTATCTATTGTTAACAGATGAATGCACGCACAAGTTCAAAAAAGATCAAAACAGCAGCTCTTTAAGCAGAGGAAATTGTTTATTTCAAAAACTCCTTGTTTCGGTTTCAGTCCAGTTAAACTACTGACTGTTTGTACATTATTTGTTTCATAAATTCCTGATCCCACCTCTGCTTGAAGATCAAAATCATCCCTTTAAGATCTTTCATCTGTGTTTTGATGCGGTTACAAACCAGCGCCTCTCAGGACGGTATTAAAATGAAGACATAAACACAGCTGCTAATGAATCACTACTTTAAATGGGTGCTCGTGTAGTAGAGTGTGACCCTTGCCTTGGAACAAAGTAAACTCAAATCCTGGGACACTCATAATGAATCAATCCCTGACTAGCTGACACACAGACACACAGATAGGGGAAGATTAAAGCACCAAGACTAATGGACAGTGGGGCTGGGGAGGACAGGCTCTAGCACACAGCGTGTAAGCTCGGCGGGTCGATGGAGCTTATGAAGCCTGCTCTGGCCGGCCCGGTGACAGATTAGCTGGGCCAAGCTGCTCTTGGCCGGGGGCCCAATCTTGGCTGGAAGCCCTGAAGACTGAGAGCAATCAATGGGACCACCATCAGTCATGCAGTTGGCCCGGCTGGACACCCCACACACACAGGACACAATATTGGTGGTGTTGTCACCGGGGCAGCGTGGATATTTCTCAGTATCATTAATACAGCTGCAGCAGGGACAAACTGTGACATGATGCATCACAAACGTGCAAAGTGGAGCCACACGTGTACGCACACAGGCATGGGAGACACCCGCGGAGTGAGCGAGCGTGGAAAGTGGGATTTTTATAGCTTCCACTTCTCATGTTGACACATAAAAACTGAACCAGCTCACTTCATACATGACTGAGTCGATAGCTGTGCTCAGAGGTCGACCTTACACAACAACTGAGACCCTTTTAGGAGTTAAAATAGAGCAGACAAAATAAAGAAAGTCCATGTGAAAACCTATTTGTCCTATGAAAAAAAATGTATCAGTTAAAGTTGCAGATACAATGAGGCAAAGATCATCTCCTAAAAGTTGCGCTCTATGATGATTTCTAGGCAGCACAGTGGAGGAAGTGCCATCATGATCTGCTTTTTCCTTCAACGGAACAATGGAAGTTCAGGTTGTGCAAGGTGTCAAAAAGTGGCAGGCTATGTAGAGATGTTGCAGGGGACAGCCTTCATGACTGAGGGCCCTGGACTGTGTGCTAATGACTGGGTTTTTCAACAGAACAACACTGCAGTTCCCAATGTCCACCTGACAAAGGACTTCTTCTTCTTCCTGAGAAATAATCTTATTCTATTGGAGCATCTTGTGTTCCCCTGATCTACAGTTGTGCCCAAAAGTTTACCCCCCCCAGCAGAATTTCTGATTTTTTGGCCTTTTCTCAAAAAATATGAATGATAACACAAAACCCTTTCTATCACTCGGGGTTAGAGGTTGGGTGAAGACATTTATTGAAAAAACAAAACAAAACAGGTAACTCTTTTTAAATCATAATTACAACAGAAACTTCAAATAAGACTCTGTTAAGAAGTTTATACAACTCTGGTGGTTTTGTCCTGATAAATGCACAAAAGTTAACACAAATGTGTTTGAATGTCTTCTAAAGGTAACCACCCTCAGCTGTGATCTATTTGCTTTTAATCAGTGTGTGTGTGTGTGTGTGTGTGTGTGTATAAAAAATGAACAGGGTCATTTTTGGAAGTTTCTGCTGTCAGTTTTTTGTAAATAAATGTCTTCACCCAACCTCCAACCATGGGTGTCAGAAAGGTTTTTGTGTTATCATTCATATTTTCTGAGAAAAAGCCAAAAAATCAGAAAATTCTGCTGGAGGGTGTTAACGTTTTGGCACAACTGTAAATCATAGTGAGAACATTATGGGGTGGATGAAGAGGGAAGTTTACAAAAATGGATGCCAAACTTTAAGCATCTTCACCACTTGGAGCAGCATCCCCATTAACCTCAAGGAAACACCCGCGTCAAGTGTGCCCAGACAAATTTTTGAGGTGATCAACAAAAATAGTGGAGCTCCTCATAAGTGAGTCTTTTTGTTTTGTCTTTCGATTGGTCTTAAGATTTTGATCAGGTGTGTACATTCTGTCCAATGAAAAGCTGTTTTGAACAAAGAAAAGAAGTGTTAGAAAGACAGGCGCTCATGAAGAATGGGGTCATTATCCTGGAATAACACCAGCTATTCCAGAAAGTCCTTAACTGCCCCTTCTGGTAAACAACATAATGAGCTTTGAGACTGGTTATTTTTAAGGTCATTTCTAACACCTGTAACTGTTGCTTGAGGCTGTGGGTGTCAGACGAGATGGCAGAACATAACTGTCATATGGACACAGCATGGGCACTTTCATCTCTCACTATCACAAACAGAAGAAAAAAAGTTGAGTTCACATAAAAAATGGAAATTTCCAGAAAGAATTAGGGTTAAGATGACCTTTAGAATATTTTTCTTTTTACTTTTCTTGCACTTATCCTCAAAGTTTTTCTTAAGCCTCCACATTTACATTAAACCCTTGAAAGTCAAAATAAAAAAATATATTGAACAATTTTGAATTCAAAGGAAAAAAAAACTTTCAAGAAGTTTCCATTTGTGCAACATTCACCAGTAGGAAGACTATTTTTAAAAACAGAGGTATGAAGGTGAGGTGTGATGATTGTGTGTGTGTGTGTAGATAGTAGTGTTCAACACGGTGTTGACGTTTGAGTCGTGTTAACTTTACAGGCTCCGCTGCTGAATTTCCTGTGATTCTTTATTAAGCAGTTACCAACAACACTAAACAATTAACAAAGGTTATGATCCGCTGTCTAAAAATAAAATCACACATTCAGACAGCTCTGTGGCCCCGCAGCTGCACCTTTGTGCTAATCAGCCCCCCGGCACAGAGGAAACCAAGGTTACCTGCTGCTGACGCGATGCTAATTAGCCCCGATTCCTGCAAGCAAAGATTAAAGATGCTTTTTTGGCATCTCTGATTGTGCTTATGAGAACAAAGGAACATTACTCCACAATAAAAGCTAATGTGTAGATTACAGGTAATTGGGGTCAATGGTTAAGTCTTATAATTATGGTATCCCCACACACCTCCCCCTGTTTTCCCAACATGTTCAGAGTGACATTATTTATTCCTCTCATCAAATGATGAATATAAAGGACATCTTGACCGCATCATTAGCTATCAACAGGCTGTTTCAAGCTCTCACAGATGCATATTTAAAGTTATCTAAAGCTGAGTGAAATTCAAAGCTACAAGATAACGGCACTAAAATGACAAGAAGCATAACCAAGAAACCAAACTCTCATTTCATCCAGCTCAAGCAGCAACATTAATCAGGTATGCAGAAGACTGCAGTTCCTCCAGTGTCCACTTGAGGGTGTCTTCAAATTCAAAGGAAATTCCTGAATTATGAACATTGTTTGCATGCAGTCACAGAATCAGAGAAATGACTGAGTTGACAGATTGGTGGGCGTGTTGCAGCTATTTGCCAAGAAGATATAGAACAACTTCAGCATCACCCTTTCAGTTGTCTTTTAACTTCAGGGCTGTCACATGCTTGAATGATGAATTAAGCCGTCTTTTCTGGCAACCACCATTCTTTGGTTTTATGTAACACATCTTCAAAAAATAATGTGTTACATCATTGAAATGACCTCCATGTTTGAAATTGTCTGTGATCTCACCATAGAGCTCAGGGATAGAGATAAACTTGAGATAACGTTGACTTTGTTGCTGTGAGAATAACAGAAGTTACTTTTCTTAGTTTATTTATGCTAAGGTAGGATTTGAGGCTAACCTAGTAGTCAATACCAGTGATTTATCTCCTTTCAACCATGCTACAGAGGTCTGCATGCTCACAACTGGTGATAGGTCAACATAAAGGAATAAACAAGGTTTAAGACTAGCTATGACTTTAGTGTTGACAGGTTGCAGCAGGATCACCTGTATCAACTTGTTTCTGGAAAAGCTAGCATAAACACTACTGTTAAAGACTCCACTGGATGGATAGCAGAATTTGTTTTCCACTTTATTTTCTTCAACACGTTTGGGTTCAACATGGTATTGTATTTATTGACAATTACCAAACTGGAATGGGACAACAAGCCAGTTTTGTCAACCCACTTTGTAACGTAGATTTATAGTTGGCTATCTTCAACGCCAGTCAGCAAATCCTGGTTATGTCGTACCAGTGCTCATCTACCAAGCAGAGCTAACATAACCTGGCTCTTCAATGTGAAAGACCCTCAGGTTTGAACCTATCACTACAGTATAACTGCTGTATGTGGGTTGCAATGAACAATATCTCAAACAGCTTTACCTGTGTCGTAGCCTTTAGCCCATGCTTTATCACTCTCCTGTTTAGCTTTCTCCTGCTCTTCTGTCCAGTTTTCTGTCAGACAGTCTAGTTTCTGTTTCCACCATTACTACAAAGTAATCCGCTTTCATCAGAAACAAACACAGATCTCTCTTCTCTTAACTAAACTTCACTGGCCAGCTTAGTGGTGTCATTGGGACTTTGACATGCCGACCCAATCTGGAAGCTGAAGAAATAGCATGTAGAAACAACAACAAGATAATGTCATTTTAGATCAAGGATTATGATCAGGCATATATCTAAAAATGAGACTTTAGATAAGACCAAAATAACAAACATCACTTTTTTGTTGCTTGAAAAGACACAAAACTAGCTCATGACATAACTAACTGATGTGTCAGTGTTTTTCTCAGGTATTTACTCAACTTTGAAGTTCACAAATTTCCCATTTGATTCTGGTTATTAATCAGACTCATTTTTGCCCCCTGCTGAGCATAAAAGAGGATGCCTAAAGACATCAACCATGGGTCCA
Source organism: Thalassoma bifasciatum (assembly GCA_008086565.1). Taxonomy (NCBI): domain Eukaryota; kingdom Metazoa; phylum Chordata; class Actinopteri; order Labriformes; family Labridae; genus Thalassoma; species Thalassoma bifasciatum. Next base: position 210,235 of record RPOG01000324.1, read on the forward strand.
TTTGGTACAACAGAAACCTTTTAAAGTTTAGAAATTACTTTAAAAATATAAGCTTTCTTTGTTTTTTGGGTTGCATCAACAGATACAGAGATGATGTTTGGGTCAGTAAACAGGCTGGTGCTCACTTACAGATTTGTGCATCCATTGATTCAAGCTTGTTAGGCCGTTCATATAGGAAAACAGAAAGTAGTAGTGCACTAAGACAGTGCAACAAAAGGGACAGAACAAAGGTAAATAAGGAATATTATAGACGAGAGGATATAAATATACAGTATATTTATTCATAAACTTCAGGATTTAAGGATGACTTCGGTGTTCAGTCAGCTTAGCTTAACACTCAGCTCTAGCAGAAATTGTGTGAGATTGTAAATAATGAATAAAGGGAGCCTGGAGTGAGGCAGGTATGAGTGACACTCACAGCTCAGAGTAAAGGTGACTCCTTGCAAAGTCTGCTCACAGAACGACTATGATTCCTCTAAACTTCGGCTTGTGTGAGTGGCATCATATCAGAGGTACTCCTTCACACTTTGTGATTCTGTCATCGGTATATGGATGGTTCCCCCATCACGCTGCTGGAGATCACCCACTAGACTTCCTCTCATACAGCCAACAGGATGAACAAACCCCCCTGTGAACACCTGAAACTAAACCCGAGCTGATCGATTCCCATTCTTCTTCGGGGAAAGCGCCGTCTTATGTAGATGGCTGAGGTTTTGAATGGGAAGAAAAAGGATCCAATTTCTCCGACGGACTCTGCGGCTGTCAGAAGATAGGGCTGTGACTGACAGCTCAGTGGTGCACGGCTCCTGCAGCTTCTTAAACGACAGCCAGAGAAGTAAACAGCATCGGGCTTATCAGAGCAAAGCAGGAGCCTGGAGGGCAGCAGCTTGGCTGGATTGGAGAGGCTTTAGGCGAAGGAGTGTATTACCCTGACCACTAACCGAGCCAAACGCCAAAACCTATAACTGACCTTTGATCTGTATCTTTACCCAAATGACCTCATGGACACTTTGTGACTGTGGTCAGGTGAGAGAAAACTACAGTTCAGAATAAAAGCTCTGTATTGCTTCTTTCAGGTTAGTACAATAAGCAAAACAGATGCAAATGAACACACACAGAAGTTAATCAAGCTTTATTATTGTATGGCTTGGTTTATGCACTTGTTTTAATGATACTGCTGTCAGAGTCATTGTTTCTAACACACACAGCCAACCACAGCTCATTCAAACAACAAGGCGGTGTATTTAAACACATCATATCTTTCGCTGATCCCTGCAACACCTCCACGGGCCAAACTCTGCAGCTGGTTAAGCTTTGCCTTCTCCTATCAAGCCTTAACATCTGTTTTTAACCTTGAGGGATTTTTTCAACCTACCCCCCAAAAAGCCAAAACATGTTGCTTTGTTTATATCAGTTCCATGGCAAACATAGCTGTATTTTCCTTTGGTAATAAATGGTTAAAAGATTCGACGAGAGTGATTCTGACTGCTCTGTAAGATGAAATTTACAGAAAATTTAGCCTCAAACAATATCACAAAATTCATAGCCTAAGCTTTTGGTAGTCTGTAATTGTAAAGTCATAGATAGCTCAAGGCTAAAAGCAATGACAGAGTCAAGCTTTATTTTTTAAAGAAAAGTTAATTGCGAGGTTCACTTAAACCTAAGCATGATTTGCTTGAAAGTGTAGGTACAGCTTCCCAAATCTAAATCCTAACCCTAATTCCTTTTTATGAGGACCTCAAACAGCAGCAGAAGATGATCTCAATGGTCTTGAAGAAAACTAGCAATAAACTAACTGCATGGGCTCTCTGTTGTTCTTTTTTTCTATTTTTCAGTCATCTTCATATTTGAAGCATGCAGTTACATATTATGATTTTTGGCCCTGAACACCAAACTGGTTATGTCTGAAGCGATGTTTTATTTTTTGTTTTTTTATTTTTAACAGTTTTTGTTTCTAGGAACCTACCTGTAACCACGGTTGCATTGTTTATGAACCAAAAGGTCTTGAACGCAGCTCTTAGTGAATATTTAGCATTGAATAATGGCTGTGGTTGAATGTTAAGTGATGTTGTTGCAGTTGAAGTATTTGTTTTGGTCAATTTGGCTGCATTATTTACGAAAAAATAAAAAAAAATCACACGCACAAAAAAAAAGGAAGTTCTTCTGCCACTTGATGGCAGCACCTGCAGTCAATCAACTTGAAGCACTTCATTGCACTTACCGTTGTTTTTCCTGCCAGTCTAAATTCTTGCTTGTGCTGTATGTCCCTTTGGAAAAAAGCCTCTTCCAAATGAAATTGTAGAAATATAATGTTGGTTACGCATGATATCAGCTAATAGCAGCACGTAGCATGTCGACGCTAACCAGTGCTAGGTCCGTTGTTCCCTGGAAGCTGAGGAGAAGGAAGTGAGGACGACGTGCCGGTACTACTCTGTGAACTGAGAAGAGATGATACCGTCCTGTCCTTAAATCAATCATTATGCGTAATATTAGATACATCTCCAATAAAGTGGATGAGCTAGCCGTACTAACCCAGCGCTAAAGGGAATACTGGCAGAGTAAGTGGCGAACAAGGCTAACAGTGGATTGATCAGCCTGGTGAAGAAAGCCGGCCATAGCCAAGCTTTCATATCTCATGGATGTCACACCCCTATCATGACCCTGTACATATTTTTTAATGTTACACTTAGAACATCCTTCTATTTGATAAACTCCTCTTGTAATGTCTGCTCAATGCACTTTCTTCTTTGCTACTGTAACTGTGAAGTTCCTCCAATGAGGATTTATCTTATCTTATGTGGCAGGAGGTAACCCTGTGCATCTGCAGCAATGAAATAATGTGGCACTTATTAGTCACCATACAAAGCCAACATGACCTTTGTGCTAACCTGTGCTAACAATGACACTGACAGCTGAGGATTTCAGAAGCTGAATACATTTTAGAAATCCATTCTTCTGCCTCATCCTCTGATTCCAACTGAAATAACACTGACAGACTTTGTTAGGCTGTAGAATAATTACTGACAGTTGTTGTGTGAGGAGCTCAGTAGTTAAAAACCAAACTTGCTCTCACCACGCCTCCACAGTCATGAGAGGGGATCTAAACATCAGAGCACATTTTTTTATCCAGGTTTCATTAACGCTGTGGGCGTTTATTTTCCCTTGGGTTTTTTTTTTGTGGTTTCCAAATGACACCCTTGACCTTGATATCAAACATAAATTCAGGCTTTAATACTTTAATTTCATGCAGCTGTTAAAAGCACTCTTGATTCTGCCTTGGATGCAGAAATTGAATTTCTGTGAGGAGCACAGGCCAGTGAGCAGTGTTGTTGGGGTGATATCTGGCTTGCAGGGTTTGACAGAGACCTGCTGACACACTGATACTGTCTGCCAGAAATCAAGAACATGTCCAAAAAAGTGACTTGTGGTTGTCAGATAGCTTTTGAGGCTCTGCAGCAAAGAAGTCAAAGGTATTAAGACTCTTTTTCAAACACTCTTATCTGTCCTGCCATTTCCTCCTTAAGTAATAGCTTTGTGGAAATCTTGACTGAAAGGTTGCAGAAATACACTCAGGCTGGAAATGAAACTTTGCAGCATATCACGTTCTAACAATCAGGGAAGAAATGAATCAATAGCGGCTTGAATCCTGACTTATAAAGTTCACAATCTGCACCACTCCGACCAGTCAGAGCGGGAAGAGATATTGTCAGCGTTATGTCTGCAAACACAAAACAGGATACCAGAGTCGTGGAGAGTATCTTTCTCTGTCGAGACAGTTGCTTAAGGCGGTAATGCAATCTGTCTGCAGCTGCCAATGCATTTGTGACACATCATGTCCTCCCCTGTAGTGACTGTGAGATGAGCAAGGACCCCTCACTGGGTGTGAATATGCCTGCATCTGGCTGCGTGTAAATGCAGCGTGCATGTGACTGCCTCATGAGAGGATCAGTGTATGAACCTGTGCATGTCTGGCAAAGAGAGGAGGAGACAGCGACGTGGCAGACTGAGAGGGATGTGAGATGCTGCGTGACAGGGTTGAAAAGATTAAAAGCGAGCAGACTAAGAAGCAGACTGCCTCGCCTCAGAGAGAGTCCCTCACCTGCTGTCCTCCTGGTTGATGATCATGTACATTTCCCAGGTAGTGTCTTCGGCAATCCCCCCGTGAGACACCAGCAGACTGATACCTGCGGAGAAGGAGGCATGCGAGAGCTGATCAACACGCGCGCATCACACAAACAACATACACACACCTGCTGGGCTGTCAGGCCTCTTTACTGGAGGTGACAGCCAGCGAGGGGACGGCCTCAGAAAAAGGTGACGAAGGCAAGTCCCGAAGGCCTTGTGAATCAATGCTGCCAGCAGTCTCTCTGTCAGCGACACACTCGCAGACTGTCGTTTTCTTGGACACAAACACACACACAATATCGCACTATATGATAAACAATTACTGCCAATCTAGGGTGTAGTAGATAAAGGCCCTCCAGGGACAGGATGATGAATGAAGGCCAAGAGAATGAGCTGCCTGAACGCCGTGGCAGGCGGAGCATCGCAGGTTCGCATCAGAAAAATGTATTAACATTTTCCTCCTGTGCACGGTGTTTATCATAAAATGTTTAATATGAATGCCGAGCATTCACAATGGGTGGAAAAGCTTTCCATACCCTGAGAAATGTTAATTTGGTTTATGTGGTGGAAGCGTTCAGTTAATAATGCCATCGCTGTCAAATTCTACATTCACGTGTCTTAATTGTCCATTACATTTACATAAAATGGAAATTTATCCCTGGTGCTTGTACCGATACACATAATTATACATTAAGATAACATAAAAACCATGATGTGATTAAGTGACAGTGCTGGCAATAAAAGCAGTGAGTGCGTTTTTCATCAACCACAACATGTTGTGCAGCAGAAACCTTACAGCTGTGGAATAACAGCCACTAGTGTTGGTGTTTACAGCACCTTTCTGTGAGTAAACATTCTGTATTTCTAATATGCAGAATCCATCTTCTGGCTAGATAACTCAATAAAACATACTTTCTTACCCAAGTAAGTACATTTAGATCTGAAGAGGTGTTTTCAGGCCAAACATCATGCTGAAATTCACATTTCAGCCATGATAGCAGAAAACATCCACCTAAGTGAGAACAGTATAGATCATTATCAAGGTTGGGGTGCTAGCTCTGCTAAAGTTAGCCACACTCTGCAAACTAGTTTGATAATGTTGACCTTCAGACTCTGCTATCTTATACAGTGCTGCCTTAAATTGAAAGCTTCACTAATTCTTGATGGAGCTCGTAACTCAAATTACTTGTATGTCAAGCAATTTGATATTATATTTTCCCATTGAAATGAATTGAAATGCAACTGACCTGGCAAAAAAACCCCAAAACTATGCTTCTTTATTGCTACATGTTTTTCAATACAAAAAATGTGCTTGTAAAAAGTAAAAATGGTATTAAACACATAATAGAGTGTACTGTAATTAATGTTTTTAACAATATAACATTCAGCATTGAACTTGAAGATGCTGACAAAGGTGGAGGAGAAAGGCTGAACTGAATACTTCAATCTTTCTGGCTGAATTTTGTCCTTTTCTCCCTGCTTTTCTCACTTTCATCTGCAGGTGTTGTTGTAATGACCTGTCCAATGAGATCTGTTTTATCCTCCCTTTAAGGTTGTTTCAAAATGAGTTAGGCAAGTGTCATTAAAAAAGGCTGTCACGTGCCCATTTGCACGCCTAGTTGCAAATTTTTCTGGGAGTTTCTTTTTTTTAAAGTAGAAAGATAGTTGGAAATAGTTGTTTTGAAATGTCCCCAATCACAAAGTAATGCTTTGTCAAGTTTGGCTCTGAGAAGTTAAGATTAAAACTTTAAAAAGTGAATTACCAAACACATGCTCTGTTATACGTCTTCGGATGTGCACTCACAACACAGTTATTTATGCATCAGGTCAAACCTGTGGTGCTGTAGCGGGTGAGCTAAAACGAAAGACTTTAAATATAACAGATTCAAAGTCTGTTTCACAAAACATATTGCGGCTATTATGTTCAAGCTCACAAACAGAACCACTTACCATCAGGTTTTCAAGCCATTTAATAAACAAGTGACAGTGAGTAAGTGTTAAGTGATAATTTTTGGCTCTCAGTTAAAATCATTTTCCAAAGAATTAAAGCTAATCTCTGCTGTTTTAAGATGATGAGAAACTCTTCAAACTCGACTCTGCCTTTTTATCTATTAACTCTTTGATGCTTTTAAATTTGTCTCATGTGTTAACAACCTGGTGCCAGACAAACTAGTCACGAATCAAATCCTCAGAGTGCTCATGAATGAATAATTAAATCCTCAATGTAAAAGCAAACAAACAAAAATAAAAAATAGACACCAACACCAGTGTTTTAAATGATCATTTAGTTGTGGCCTTGACTTATTTCAGTGATTTCATGACTGAAATAAGTCAGGTGATGTACGATTTTTACTTACTTACATTCTGAGATCTAGGATCCAGTCACGATATTCAAAGACTTTTACTTACTTATATATATTTACGTCTAGAGGTATCCAGATTCATTGACCAGCTACAGATTTATTTACTCAAACTAAATAGAATGCTATTGACACAGAAAGTTTGTAAAGCTACTTTTTGTACACAGAAAATTCACAGGAGGAATTGATAAGGGGATCAATGAAAAATAGATTTATAAGTGAAATCGATAAGGGCATTGGTATCAATAAAATCTGATGTATTCCCATCTCTAGTATGAACAGGATAACGTGTGTGAGTCATTTTACACAAATTGTTTCCAGATCTAACCTTTCCAACAACAAACAACAAAATAAGACTAAAAGGTCTTAACGTCCTACACCACAAGTTTGAGAAACTTTCTGCATTTTTATTTTTCCCTTAGTTAAATTAGAACAAGGTTATGACAATAACAGTCCCCAGCGGCCCCCAGCAGGAGCTCTGTTTTCAGAGATTTAAATTCTTATTGAAACAGGTGATATTGTTGGTTTCAGAATGCCCTAATGACCTTTTAGAGCAGCGTTAAAAGTTCAGTAAGAGCTGCATTCATATTTATGTTTCCTGACCAATCGATGACATTTCCACAGCCCTGCTGCAGACCACTGAGGTCAAACCCTCTTAAAAAAAGCTCCACTATATGAAGCTTTCTGCTCGATGGAAGTGGCACAGCTGCTCTGTGATTTTCTGCTTTGTTGAAGTTTTGCAGTTTACACACACACAGGAACGTAACGAATGAACTCTCCCCGCCGTGGACTCACCTGTGTTCGGTACAACAAGCCTCCCTCCAGCATGACCAAACACCGCGGTGGCTTTGTGAAGGGCTCTGCTGTGAGTCAAGGAGACTTGGGGAGTGAAGAGGTTTTTCCCTCGCCTGCCGAGCGTCGTCCCCACCGCGACCCCTTTGTAGTCGGGAGCCAGGCCCCTCGGAAATGTCTGAGGGTGGGACATGACATGGTACTCTGCCCTCTCTGACACCCCTGGAGAAACAGTGGAAAATAACTGCTGTGGTCAAACGTGGTCAGCTCAGCAACACAGGCGACAGGAGAAACTGTTTTTCTCATACACTGCAGAGGAAAAACATCAAATATACTGGATAACCTTAAACTGGATTTATACTAAACCCTTTATTAGAGTCTTAGACAGATTTTCAAGGTGGAAAAGAAAATAGGTTGGTCCTTGCTCCTGTGATTAGGTCATTTGTCGTAAGATGATCATAAAACTCAATCTAGATGCGTCAGTGCTGTCCTTTTCTCAACTTCGGGTTACGATGAAATCAAGCACATTAAAAAATTCTTGCAGGCAAATGTTGTTCTCTAAAGATGTGTCAGCATTGGCGAGCTCCCGCAGCACCAAACAGGATGCTGAAAACTAACAAAACAAACACAATCAAAGGCCAGAATTGTTTTTAATGGTGAAATAGAAGGAATAACAGAATAAGCTGTGGAAAAAGGACTCAAGGCTTCTTCAATGTATGCTCATATATGTGGCATGAAAGAGTTAAGAAGTGAAGAAAATGTGGATTATTATTGCATAATTGTTAGATAATTACAGCCGCCTATATAATTTCTGGGTTTAGAGCCAGCTAGCTAACAAGTTGACCTTAGATTGGCTCTAAATTTAGTCCTAAAGGAGTGTGACTCCACACTCTGTGAATTGCTGATACAATGTCTCTAGATATGACAGGGTGTCCAATACTAGTCTTTATTTGTTTATTTTTTTAAAGGGGGGTTATATTGCTTTTTTAATTCTTATCATGTTCCTCTGCTGCCCCTGGAGTATCTTCACATGATCTGCAGCCAAATTCTGTTTATTCTCTCTCTGGTGTTTTAGAAAACCTGTATTTCAGCCTCTGTCTAAAATGCTCCATTTCAGCTGCTGTCTCTAAAAGGCTCCCTGCTCCATGAACCCCTTTCCCTCTGATTAGCCAGCTTTTTGGATGCCTGTCAGGGGTAGACCTTGGTGTTTGAGGCCCATACACTAGTCAAGAGACCCTTGGGTGATGAAATCATCATTTCTGCAAACTTCATGAAGATTTCGTAAAGCTCTTTTGAAGATTGGGTGCTATTTTTAGATTTTTTTGAGCAGTTTAGGGTTTTCTACAACATATGAATATGTCTGAAAGGTCTGAAAATCTGCACCTGTTTAGTTTGAACATCCAGCTACAGAGTTGGTACTCTGTATCCACATTTGAGACATGTGAAAGCCGAATCTCCCCTTTTGAGGTTTATTTGTATTAAAAGCATTCGTGTGTAAGCACAATTACATATAAATAATGCAGCTTTAGAGCACCTTTATGGTTTGATTTAATGAACAGCAACTGAGCTTGGAATTCATGTCATCCTCTTTGATGGGCTTATTTACCTTCTGTAAGCTTCTGCAAACTGAAAAAATTCTGTAAACTGTTTTCAAAGTCAGCTGACAGCTGATTATAAAGATAGTTGGCATAACAACCCCCTCAAAAGTGGAGCCAAAATATTTTGACCTCCATCTACTGAGTAGCTATAGCTTGGACCAGTTTTGGGAGGCACCTGGGGAAGCCAATCAGATTTGGAGTAGGCTTGTGCCTCCCATGACCATCCCTCCGGGTGTCAGTGCTCATGGCAAGGAGCATTTTGGCGTCATTGTTCCAGAACTGTAGGGTCAGTGACATGTCATCCATCTTTATATGAAGTCTGCAGTCTTGACTCAGTGGCTCCTTGTTTCAGATTGAACCATGAAGCCTGCGTGTTAAATGTGAGGTTGATACCACTGCAGTCTGTGTGTATGTGCGTCTGACAGGCGCAGCAAGAGTAACTAAAGGGGACGTGGCTTATTGAACGGTCAACCTGTAATGCCCTTCAAGGTGATGACCATTTTTTTTTTGGTATGACAGCTTTCTTATAGATTGCCTCATGGGAAGAAAAACTTCAGAACAAGATGGATTATCCTCCTTGAAACAGAGCAGAGCAACTCTGTAATTCTTTCAAAGAGAAGTTGACCTCCACAGCTTTTTAAAGCGCTCTCTGACCTTTAACCTGGAGGTCGGGCAGCGGGTCGAGGAGCGCGCGCTCGGCCATCAGCTCCTTGTCGATGGAGTCCTGGAAACACATGGGGCTGGTGTAGGTGCGTGACACCGTCAGGTCAGGTTGCATGGATGAATTAATGAGTAGCGGGTTTGCTGAAAAACACAAAGAGATCAAACAAATTACCACTAACACTCAGACATCTTTGAGCAACAATTACATTTCTGTAAAGTGACACTTTGAACTGAAATGCCACCGTCATCAACAGCGATGATAAAAAACAAACGAGGATGTCATCATAATTAGTTTCTATCCACTTGTGGCTACCGCTGTAATATCATCACCATAGAAACAGGACTTTCAGCCCACTTAGCATACCAACGGCTCAATTAAAAGTGACGAATGGGAAATAACGATGGCTGGGGAGCAGTAATATGCTTCCATTTGATGTCATGGTGCATCAGGAAAGAATGTAGTGACAGGGACAGGATCTGACGCTAAATTATCACTTACTCATAATAACAGAGTTTATATGTGAAGGTTTAATTTCTTCATTTTCTTAACTTTCAAGGAGCAGATGGTGTTTTTGAAGCTGCAGAAAATGATAGACTGAATCAAACACGTCTTTTAAAGCTGTTTATATGTAAAGCAATTAAAACAGAATCACTGTGCTGAATGTGTGAAACTAGGAAACAAGAAGAGAAATTATAATCAGTAGAAGTGATGCAAACATGGAGTGGAAGACAAAGTAAAGTGTTATTCTTCATTGTCGAGCAAAACATTATTAGCCACAGGCACACTTTGTGACACATTTTTAAAGTTATCACAATTTTTTTTTTCATGTTTTCTGCAACATGCTTGAAGACATGCTTGAAAAGGTTTTTTAAATTCTCAACAGAGCCTGTCACCAACTGTGAGAAAAAAACCTGTGACATTGAAGAGAGCTGGAAATATCTGGACGTCATTCATGACGACAAACTGTGTTCTGAGCATCCTTGCATGGTCCAAACCTCAGTGGATGACATTGAAAGCCTTTGATTTTCTGTTTTTTTGCAGCTAGTGGAGATTTTTTTAAACTTTCATGGAGTGCAAAAAGGGTAAGATTTTCAAAGATGTTGACATCACCACCTCACCGTGCACATTAAAACTGCTGTTTCCATGTACTTGCAAATTAAAGGTTTGTTCAAACAGTCTATACAGAGATACCGTCTATTTCAAGGGCCCTATGAAATCCGTTTTATTCTTTTCCAAATTCTGTGTTTTCCGTTTTAATTTTTTATAATTCTGTTTTTTACCTTCTATACCTATTTTATCACCATACAGTGTGTGCTTTGTGTGTGAGTAAATAAAACGTCTGTTAAAAATCCTTAAATTTATTGATTTAATGCATCATTGCACAGTATATCAAGTCAAAATATCCCTTTTCAAACAGTTCTAGTTCCGTGCTAGTGCTGAGATGGTTGTTATCCCTTTCTCCCTAAAACCCTGTTTGGTTTTCCAACAGGTGTTCCAACGGCGAGTGCAGACTTGGAGTCACGTCATCGTAAAACGTTCGTACGCCAGTAGTACTTTCTGTGCGCTGTCAACAGCGAAGGCGAAAGTTAAGCTTATAAGAGTGCTCGTAACTTCATACAGATAGTGCTGGAAATGCTTTCAAAAGCAGAGATTTATTTCTGTTTCTGTTGGTGGTTCTCAGTTCTCGTTCTTCGAAGCGGACACAGAGAACAGAGTTTGTGCGCGCAGAATGGCAGAAATGACCCCGTCATGTGAAGTGAAAAATATATCGTCGAGCTTTTTAGTTTATTGAATGAAAGAACATGCAAATGTTTCAGTGTTTCCCCTTGGTTTACGGCCTTCAGGTAGAGATTTATTTATGTATGGTCACACTATATCAATTTCCGCGCTATTCCGCATTTAACAGTTAATCCCATTTTCAATGGCCAATTCAGCGATTCCGTTAACGCGGAAATCATAGGGCCCTATTTTTCCATTGAAAATATCCATACATCTTTCAAATCAAGTTTTAAAGAGTGTGCATTCTGCTTTCTCATATCTTAAACATGGATATAAAGTAACAATGCTCAATGTTCTGACTGAATGTGTGCAGATTTTCAAACCTCTACATATTCATGTCTTAAAATCCTTGAATCTGTCTGTAAACTGATCATAACAGTCTGTTCCAAAAATATCACCAAGCTTTTACTAAACTTGCTGAAATGATGATGTCATCACATAACACCCTCCAAACTGGTTTACGGGCCTCAAACACCAAGGTCTGGGTGTAGATCTGCCATTGACTGGCCTCTAGAGGGCTGGACAATTGACCTATGGCTAAGTTGCTCCTCCCTCCTTTCACTTGGACAAAGAATGAATGTTCAGTGACAGGTGCTATGGTGGGTGTCACATTAGGCCAGCAGATGTTAACTTGGTTAACATCAGCTAATAATCAGAGATTATTCATATTTTACAGCTTATCCAACATTTGAAATGTTAAAGATTACTTCATATTTTTTCCAGTAAAGTGACAAGTTGAGTCAAATATGATGTTGACTTGCCTTAGAAGAGATCTAAACATCCTTGTTAGTTTTATTTATCTATTTTTTATTTCATTTAACCTTTGTTTTACCAGGAATATTTCCATTGAGGTGCAATGATCTCTTTTGTATGGGAGTCCTGGCCAAGACAGTAGGACAAAGCCTTTCACATGAAGCAGGACAGAACAATTGACAGCATCGAACAAACAGTACACAAGTTTGGAGATTAGGGGCATTTGGCAGTAAAACAAGTGCACCTGCTCATCAGATGGTCGTTAATCCTAGTTTTAAAATAATCAAGACTGACAAAATGATCCAATTTTAAATGACTTTGCTGCACAGGCCAAATGAAGGAGTAAAAAAGACTGAAAGCACTTTGACCAAAGACACTGAGTTAATGTTGTGATCACCAAGCCTCTCAGGACTCCTTGAGTTGGAGTTGCATGAAACCCCATGAACAACCATTTTTAAAACTTAAAATCTTGGGGGAAAAAAACGGATGAAATAGAACAAAATCTGACTTTCTGCAATGCATTTCAATGGACATCCAGGCAGGGAATCGAGTGTATGGGAATGACTATGTGCATTGTGATTGGCCACAGAGTAGAGACAAATATGGATTTTTAAAGCTGTAAATCATGTAAAGATACTACTGGAACACCAGAGGGACGGAATAAAGACAGGCTTTAATTGATTGTAATTGACTGTAATTGTTTTGTTGATGTTGTCTTTGTTGATGCTTCATTCTCTGCACTGCGGCAGAACTTATTCGACCTTATGGTACGAAAAATAATAATCTGCAAAAGACAAGATGGAGGATCTGAACGAGCATTAAAGTCTTTCTTAGATTTTTTGCACTTTCTGAAGTGTTTTGGCATGAATACATGTGTTCAGCTGAGGCTTCTGTTTTTAAAATAAGGTCTTAAAAAACAAATCTGAAAAGAAAAGCTCCTCTTGCTATCAGAGCCAGGGTGACAAATGCAAACTAACATCTTAAGGTCTTTGCAGAGAAGGAGTAGTTAAAGGTGCAGCAAGTAAATAAATGTGAGATGGAAATTATGAGGTGCACAAAACAAAGTATAAACAAACTGTTACTGCGTGGCAGGCTGTGACCTATAAGGAGGGAGGATGTGTTGGCTTTTATGGAGGTTCAGCTGTTTTACCCCCCTCCCCCCATCAAAGTGAACAGGGACCAAGATTAAAGCTCTCCCAGGCTCCTGCTGTGTTATCAAAATGAACTTTATTATGCCCTGCTGAGAGCTGCTGCAGCGGCGACCAATAATGCCAGCGCTGTGAAAATATGCCTCAATCTGCAGAGTGCAAAAAAACCCCACAGCATTCCTCCGAGCTCCGGTGTTTCTGTGCTGGAACCACAAATGCTCTGTGCTCTGGGACAGAGCGAAGAAAAAAAAAAGAAAACACTTATAAATTATATCTTCAATTTTACCATCATGAATAATTAATGCTGCGTAAGACACCCACCAAAATCACCAATCCAGGGATCTTTTCTTCAACATTTTCTTAAGTTATAGTTCTGAGGAGGGTCTGAGTGATATTAAACATGAGGTGGACTGTAAATTCAAGGGAGCACAACATGTGCTTGTAACAATAAGCTCCCTGTGAGTGTTATTGCTCGCTGCATACTGATGCTGGTGGTAAAGCAATAAATGCTGAGCGTGTTTTATGGATGAAGCTTTGTTCAGAAGGTTATTGGACATTTAGAGCTTTAAAGCACAAACAGGAAGGAGCTCAAGAAGAACAAACGAAAAAAAAATGAATACATGCAGGACCCCTAAAGCTTTTAATAATTGATGAAGCTATATCACAACACAAATAAATGTATAAATTATTCATAATTATGTACAAATGTGCATAAAGATGCAGACTTCAAGTGTTTGTTGTCGTTGAATCACATGAAATGATGTAAACGTGAGTGAGGACGGATGGAAATGAAATGCAACAAAAGTACAGATGTAACTAGTAATCTCAGAAGTGATTAGATCTATGCAAGTGAGGGTGTTTGTGTGTGTGTTTGGCTGAAAAATTTCTCTTTTTCCTCCAGTGTAGCTTTTTGTGTGAAAAGACCGTCACATCATTCATATCATAGTGTCATCGAGATGTTTTACAAACTGCAGCCTTAATTTAATTTCTTTTGTCGAACTGCTGACTTAATTAGATTTCCTCTGAAGTTTCAGACTCTCTTGAATCATCAAACTGATTGGACAATTATGATTATAACTGCAGCTGTAAATTAAACGTCATTTTTTTAAAAATAGAAGCGTCACATCAGTGTTTCTTTGAAAAGATAGCCAAACACATATATAACCTCTGCATGGAGACTTTGCTGTGCTGTTATTCTTCACTCCCTGTGAGACTTGTGTGTGCCTGTTTGGTCTTTGTAGAAATAAAGTTGAACAAACTCTTTCCAAGGTGGCTGCAGAGGTTGCATTTATGCAGATCAGAGGTTATTGAGTCATTTAAACACTTGTTTTTAACTGCACCCTTACAACCTCTTGTCCCAAAGTCAAGAACAAAGAGTGTTTTTTTTACACCTTTTATCACTGAGAGGCTCTTCAAAATCCCACAAACCCTCAGTGTGAGTGTGTAGAGTTTACCCCCGAGATCTCTCATGGAACTTTTTTTACATCCAGCAAAAATTGAACAAAACAAAACGCTGATCAGAATCTCAACTTCTCTTAAATACAGTCACCAAATGCATTTATAGCTCTGTTTGAACATATGTTAACCTAAACCTCAACCTAAGTCTCAATGTATGTACAACAAAAACTGAAATCTTAGCATTTCAATGTTTATTTCTCATTTTCATCAAGACTAAATATGAGCTACATTCACCTGAAAAGTGCAGATAAATGTCTTATTTCAAGACGTTTCAAAAAACATGACTGAATGTTGCAAAACTATATTGTATCACACAAAACAGTATGATATGGTATGGTATAATTAGATAAATAAAAAATGATTGAATACAATGAGACATGACCCAAAGTGGTACAGTACAGTCAGGTGCAATATCATACAATACCATATGACATGATAAGCTTGATATGATGCAATATGATACAGTAAGGTGGGATACAATATGGTACCAAAAGAAAAGATGTGATAAGATATGATACGATAAGATATATTAAGGCACTGAAGTGCTAAAATCTGCATTTTGTCACATGTCCACTTGAATCTGGCCCTGGAAGTACCTTAAACCACAAACACATCAAGCCAAAAAAATCCAAAACATTTTAAATGTAAATAAACATGTTTAAAGCCTGGCATATAAAACTACTTAAGTCTGAAGAGCTAATTTCTCCATGGCATTCTCTGAGCATGGTGGGGGGATACTAAGATCACACGCTTATTCAATCAGACACACAACTCAGCTGATCAATGAGCGGGCGTCTTATAGCTGTTAGTGACGAGGTTCAAAGCCTCATTTTTAATTTGGCTCCTGCCAACACTTTGTTTCAAAACTCTATTTCAGAAACAGATGTGTGGTGTGTACCCGTTTATTATCGAGCCTATGAACATGATGCAATATGATACAACACATCACAATAAGATATAATAGGATGGAACTGGATACAGAACAATTCCATAGGGTATGATATAATACGCAACAATGGCACTAGACAGAACATGGTGTTGTTGTGAAACACTGTAGGGCTTGTGTAGGGAAAAAAATTGTAAAAAGTTTTTGTTGACCTGAAATGCAGATCTTCTTTTTCAAGGTTCTTTAACTGTGTGTCATTGCTATTTTACATCCAACGGTCACTTATCAGAGCTTTGACCACGGGTAATAGTGACAGCTATTTTTGGTTATAAAAGTCAAATTATGTTGAGCATGATCAATTTTCAAAAGCAAAAAAACGGGTAAAACATCCAAGGAGCTGAATGTTTTTAGCGCTGTAAGTGATGTCCTGCATGAACTAGAGTGAAAGGTTACAACTATCAGTCGTATCATAAAGTAAGAGTAAGAGGCTGTTACCTCCTCTCACCCTGTTTCCTCAGTCTGGGTTCATGTCGCGGGGTGTCTGAGTTCACAGTGGGATGTAACGCTCTCTCAGAATAAACAAGTGTACATTAAAGACAGATAACTTGCTGTCTCACCTTGGCGCGAGGTCTTGAAGCTGAAGGACTGGAAGCCCCCGGTGAGGGCAGACGAGTCAATGACGTCCACGCCGTACTCACTCTGACTCCGTCGGTAAAGAGTGACAGCAACGATCAGAAGCACCACAGTTACTACGCCTGCAGCCAGGCCTGAGTACAAGGCCACATCGCTGCTGCTCTCCACACCTTAGAGAAGAAGAGAGAGAGGGGGAGAGACAGAGTGAGTGACTGTTTCTTCCTCCCGGTTAATTACAGAGTCAGGAAACGTTTCCTCACAGAGTAAACTGAGAAACTGATCATCAGCACTGTAAAATTTGTTTTAGTCTTTCGTGGGAAGTCTATCTCACTTTCAAACTACTTTAGCACCTTTTTAGTTCTCTGCTCCTCTTTCTGACGCACAGCGTCATTGTTCCATCCTGGAGTGTTAAAGCGGCTAATGAGGAACCTCAGAAGGAAGGCGATTATAATCAACGCAGCACCTGACTGTCATTTCAAACACTGCTGGGCTCTGCTGTTGGAAGCTCTCTGCGCTCCACCGGGATAATGTGACAAAAGCAATTCATTAAATTAGCTCATCGACAATGATTACGCTCTATCTGCTCCTGCCAGTTTTGTAGCGTCCAAATGTAGTGCAGAAAGAGAAGAATGAGCGGGGAAATAAAGGGGGATGCTAGCATGTTCTTGAGAGATAATGAGATCTCTGCTGAAACAGGACATGGGGAGAAATCCTCTAAGTAGCCCCAAGCTCAAATGAGGAGAAATCGACAAAAATATGCAAAGTAGCATTAACATCTACAGTAGCAGGTTAATTGGGGGCTTGGGAAGTTTTGGCAGCTTGGATGCATTCTTTTATTTCTGTTTCTGCAATTCTGACAAACAAAAATACATAACTGTTCTAAAGGACGAGAAAGGAGAACATTTGCCTGTGGCTGAGAAGGAATCACATTTGTTTTTCAGCGTGTTAGCGTTGCAGAGTAATCAACACATAAATGGTCTTTTACCCAAGGCAGCAATAATGGATAGAGCGATGGATGTACAGTGTTAAAACACAGCTGCGAGGCTTGAAATGCAATACCTGGTGTATAATAATAACGTTAGAGGAAACACAATCACAAACTGCTGCCTAAGCATTCAGCTTCAGTTACAGAGCGGCGACTTTATGACAAATAAACCCACAAACTACCCGCAGAATGATTGCTTTTAACACAAATGTATTCACTTTTTCACGCTAGCTGGGGCCTGAAAATTACCCCTGTTATTATAAAGCTTATACGACTATACATATTCATGCATGTGGTGAACTTTGAGTTGATCTGTATCTGGAATATTCCTCGATTCTATTTGAAGGTTAGATGAGTCATGCAGAATGCGTTACCTTTCATAACCACACCTGTTGTTGTGAGTTATGACCGTTATACAGCGGCTGCTTTCTGACATCAGAAGAACAGTATTGTTTCCTGTTTTGGCATAATATGCTCTCGACAGGTTTTATATTTTTTGAGGTTTCCTCTTCGATACATCTGACAAGAGTTTAATTCTAAGTTTGAATGTTTTATTTCTATATTCCTTCTAATCTTTGTTCTCTGTTTTTGTAATCACTGCTTTTCAGAAATGCCAATAATTATAGTTTTGACCTCCGTTCTACTCAAATACTTTTATTCTTTTCCCTATCGCTGTGAACACAAATCATCAGACAATAGAGGAACAATGAGATTATTGCTCTCTCATTTCAAACTGCAATAGTTCAGCATTTATTTCTCTTAACCGTGATGGTAATGGATTATAGTTAATGAAAAACACTAAGATTTAGTATCTCATAAATAAGAATCTAGTGAAAAAGTTGAACATTATAAACTAATGGTATCACATTCTGATCAAATAAAGAGCGACATACATCTACAAATGTTTCCTGAGTCTTTAAATGATCTCTGAGTCTGGTTCAGTCAGAGACACAATCGTGGTTCAGACATGACAGATGACTGACAGTCGTCCAGAAGACAGTTGCTAACCTTGTGCACAGGGAGGGTAGGACACTAAAGGAAAGAGCTGATAAAGACGTCTGTCAGTAGAGAGCTGGATCCAAGCAGGTTATTGGAAAGAAGAGTGAGGGGAAAAAATTAACCAGAAACAGGGAGGACTTCAGGACTTGGCTCCTGCACACAGGCACCAAAGCTCGTTAAGTGACCATGATGTGAAAGCTGGCAACTGGCAAGCAAACGGCATTGAATGTGAAACCCCCCAAAAAAGAAGGTAGAAAAAGATGCACAAGCAACAGAGAAACCAAAGAAGCAGAGAAGCCTGGAGAGGATTTTCAAGAAAAACCCGTTCAAGAACTTCACAAAGAGTAGACAGAGGCTTGGGCCAGAGCATCAAGAGCCACCACGCAGAGATGGATCAAGGAATTTATCCACGTCTGTGTCATTCCTCAAGTGAATCCAACCCTGAACCAGAGACCAGGGACCAATCCAAACTGCACCCTTCCCTTCATTTTACCCCTTGTCTACCCCCTTCCTTTTGGCCCTCTGTTTTGAGCTGGTAAAGTGACTGTAATACCACTGTACTTAATTGGACCTGAATTCTGTAGATAATCTATGAGGTGTTGTCAAGAGGAAGATGAACGAGACAAGACACAGTAACACAGAAAAGCTAAAGGCTGCTACCAAGGCAACCTGAGCTTCATCACACCTCAGCAGAGCTACAGACTGAAGTCCTCCATGACACACCTCACTGATGCAGAAATGCATTCAAAAGGAGTCAAAACCAAGTTCTGAGAGAATATAAATGACTATAATTTCAGGAGGCAAACAGTTCTGTCGTTGAGTTTGAGCATTTCTTTATTTGAAGGTAACAATGAGATATGAGGCGAGGAAGACTTAGATCCAGTTTTCATAGATAGGATTCTTTTTAAGTTCACGTCTTTTAGAACGGTCCCCAGTTCTCAGTTTCACACCGGAGACGGATACAAATGCCGCGATAGAAGGTTTAAACAACTTTTCTTTAAAGTTTCTTTCAGAGAGTCATGCATTTTTTTCCCTCTAGATAAGAGTTTTTTCAAACATCCTCTGCAGACTTTGTTTATTTAATATGTTGGTACGAGACGAGGCTAAACCAAATGGCTGCTGCTGATCCTCTTTAAAACTTTGTGTTGGCACTATCCTCGCTCATCAAACACAGACTTAATGTTACTTTACCTCCCAAACAAATAACAGAAGGTGTAGCCTGGCAACGGCGGAAAGGAGCAGCTTGAGTGTAGGACTTTTAAAAACAGGGTGATGACTCTTCAAAAGAAAAGTTAGGCCAACTGGAAAAGATGTACACTCCTCAGCCAGTTGATTAACTTTCACAACTGTTTTAATTACTGATAACTTCACTGTAATAAAGTGATAACAAGCTGAGAAAGAAACTCACCCTGTGGTTTTGCATCATGGAGCAGCTTTCGATCTGCAAAAACAGACACACATCAGAGTTTTAGAGCTCCTCTTTAAAGACTCTGCTTGTTTCAGACAGAAAGACGACAGAGCTGAGATGACTTTAAGCATCCAGAGAAACTTATGAATGTGCATGTGTATAAGGTAACAGAACAATAATCTGCTCATTCTGCTGCTCAGAGAAACTGCAAAGACTGTGTGTGAGTGACCAATCAGATTCGATTCATGTCGAAGTCATCTGATTGGTTGCACACTGAGCGGTGAGTTTCAAAATGTGAGTATGAGCAGAGGTCTCCATTGATTCTCAAAGTCTCCAGAGCTTCAGGTGATGCTCCTCACACACTGATGGATATTCAAGCTCTCATGCAGCCGGAAACAGAAAACAATTTGATGAACCAACTTATGCAGAGCCCATGTGCCAGCTATTTAAAATCAACCAAGCAAACACGTTAGCATGCAGCCCTTCTATATTGCATCAATTTAGTGATAAAAAGCTAGCAAGCCTTGTGTTTTAGTTGACTGTCCTGATTGACAGAAAGCCTATAGCTGTTGGGACCCCAAACCCCTCCTTTTTACTTCACACTGCCTCAACAGAAGCTAGAGGAAGAATAGTTTCTGCTATACTGAAGCTAATGGGGATCCAAGAAAAAAAACCAAACAAACAAACAAACAAAGCAGAGTATGTTCCTGTATTGGATAACCTATAGCCATCCAATCAATCCAGTTCCATCCATCCATGTCAAAATGGCCAGACAAACCAACAAACAATTAAACAAACACAGATAGAGAAATAAAAACAAAAGCAGACATGAAGCAATCAACAACCATCAACAGATGCTGCTAACTGTGGCCGTGATTCAGTCCTTGAGTTGAAGAGAAAGTTGCAACACTTTCAAACAGACATACAAACACAGCAACACCAGCTCCTCCTTCATGCTGTGTCTGATTTTATCAGGGTTATATGGATCCTCACTAGGGCGGCAAAATTCCAAGAATTTTCAAAGTTAGAAACTTTCCGCAGGAATTTATGGGAATGAAAATGAATTCAAAATGAGGAACTTAAATAATGCAAAAATAAGTACATTGCAGAATAAATTTGGCTAAACCATTCATTTGATGCTAGTTCCATTGAATATCTATGCCATTTCTTGACCATATAGTTCAGTGGCTTCCAAACTTTTTTCACAGTGCCCCACTTTTGTCGATGAAATTATTTTCCTCCTACTCTCCAACGCCAGCCTCATGCTCTAAAAAAGCCTAATTCATTTGAAGTATACTACTTCAGAAAATAGCAAAAAAATATTCAAATTTTTGCTGAATGATGTATTAATTTAAAAGATTCATTTTGAAAAACTGCCTTCGTGCTTATACTTTTCCCCTGCCAGGAAAATATCAACTTACTCACGCACGAAGAAAGTTGTCACTTTCATGGCTGAAATACTACAAATGATACTGCAACTTGTGCTTTAAATTCTAAATTTTGCATCAACACACCTTCGAGCCTCTGACTCCTTGACCGCTTGTGCCTCTACTTCCTTTAGCCCCTTGCACTCCCTGTCATGAATCTGGGCCCATCCTCAGGGTCACGCCCCCCAGTTTGAAAACCACTGATGTAGTGGCACTTTACTGACTGTAGGGCTATTGAGGGCACACTCCCATCATGCACTGTGAATGATGCTCACAGCACAAGATCATTGAAGGCACCGCCTGTGTACGATATACAGTCAAAAAAGCTTTGATAAAACTCTTCAGAATATTTCCAAATTTCCAAACTCTAACCTCCCATGGAAAGTTTCTGGAAGTTTACAGGAAAGTTTCTTGGATTTTTCAGCCCCTTTGCAATCCTACTCCTCACTAATGCTCACTCTATTCTTTATACAGGGTCTTTACTGCTCAAGCTTATACATTCCATGGAGCTCAGAGGACAGAGACATTACACTGAATATAACTTAGTGCGTAAAAGTAATGAAGTCTTTTGATGAAAGCAATTCTGACTAAATAGCACCTAAATTTTTAAGTTATAACGTGCCCTTTGTTCATGCTTGTACAGAGGGTCCACCACTTCACATTTAAAAGTATTGTTATTAAACCTGAGCAGCTTATAAACATGCTCATAAACAGGAACTGATGCTGAAGAGGCTATCTTTCATTACATAAAGCTATTTTTAGAAGTCGGCCTGTCATTCATGCAGCCTGTTGATATTTAAAGGACAGTCCCCCAGCAGAGAGAGGAGGGTCGTCCTATAGGCTGCCAGCCTGTCTGCTCCCTGCACCTCCATGAGAAGTGCTCCAATCAGCTGTGTGTGGACTTTTAACTGAGTCCAGTCCATGAAGTGAGAGAAAGAGGGTGGAGGCAGATAAGCCCTTTAAATACACATCTCTACCTTTGGCTATTTCACTCCTTACTGAGTAAACGAGACCTTCAGTGACACAGTTAGGACTTCGTGTTGGAAGTGTGTTTGCACTGGCTACATGTGTTGGTTTATTTGTTGCGTGTTGTGCATGTGGAGCAGAGAGGATGAATAATGAAGATGGACGAGGCGGCTGCTAATGAGCGTAATTAGAATGACGATCATGTTCGAGCCCAAGCTGCTGAAAATATGAGCAGTAAATCTATAATGACACAGTCCCTGAACACGACAGGCTGACAGAAATGATGCAGAACTATCTGTTCCTCATTGGACAGATAGTGATGTTGACCCACTCTGTGTGCAGAGGCCGCCGGTGCAGTTCTCCGTAGCTAACGCCACGCCGTCACACAGCCGTCCTCCATGTTTGGGCTCCGGAGCTGTACACTCTCTGCTGCGCTGCCTCTCGCAGTCTGAGCTGCATACAGACCAGTCTGTCCACTCTCCCCATCCACCGTCCACTGAGGGAGAGAGAGGACAAAAGTGTAAGAGTCCAAAGACGCACATGAAACACTGTTATGATTAAGAAGCCGCAGAAAAGAAGATACAGAGGCAGAAAGGAGCAATTATCCTACTTGACGTGACAAAAATGCAGACTTTTCTTATAAAACATTCAGAGCTGCGGTTGATTTATTTAATAGATCCCTGGGACTTTTTGAGAAAACACTTTCAAGGTAAGAGCTTCACTTCTATCTTTACAAAAACATTTTCTCCTCAGGGTGCCAAAATGTTGTGCCGTCTCGCCGACTTCATGAAACACAAAGAGACTCTGCGTTTGCCACACTCCATCACTGAGTCTCCTTCCACCTCCAAAGTTCCCACTTCTCCCCGCTAATCTGAAGGCAAAGTGCTGTTTATGTTGAACCCTCGGTGTGGAAGAAAAGACTCCTTCAGAAGGAGGCAGGCGGCAAACAGGAGATAATGTGTGCAGGAGAGCGCTGCCTTTGCCTGATAACTTTTTTCTTCTTAAACCTGATGAGAGTTTCTCTTTATACTGCTGCTATGGTTCAAATCATAAATTATGGCCTGTCTTGAAAGAAAAAACCCTGAGCAGAGCAGATTACGCAGACATTTTGATAACTGGAATTGCTGCTCTGCGATTATCTCTTCAACCAAAGCTTTTACTGTTTGTTTCTCTTGCTCAGGTTCTTCTTCCCTTCATGTTTTCAGCCCACCTCCACTCTTCTTTAACTGTCTACAGTTTCAGGACCCAGTGCATCAGATTCTAAGTTTTGTGCAAAGTTGACGCTGAATGGACTAATGTTTTCAAAATGTACTCCCAGCATGCTTTGAAGTGTGTTTTCATTTTAACTTTCAAAAACAAGCTTGGCAGACAAATTTGCCTCCTTCAGGACGACTGTCAAACCTTAGTTTTCCATCAGATTCAGACGACCTCACTATTAGAGCATTTAGCCATGTCATATAAGAAGCTGCTCAGACTTTAAAATATTCAATAAATGCACCATTAAATCTCTGTTTGGTTAGTTTAATGCTGAGTACAAAGCATGCTGACATGTATATACAGTACAGGCCAAAAGTTTGGACACACCTTCTCATACAATTTGCATTTTCTTTATTTTTATGACTATTAACCAGACTGATTGAGCTTCATTTCTAAAAGTAATGATGGCCACTCATTTTCCTGTAGTTAGCTGATTGGTTGCCATAATATGCATTTTTAAAATTGTCCAATAGGGCTGTTGACTGTGTACTAATCTGACTTCTACTATTTGGTAGAAAGTAGGATATAAAACATTTTTTCAGTTATTTCACCTTTTTTTGTTAAGTACATAACTCCACATGTATTCATTCATAGTTATGATGCCTTCAGTGAGAGTCTACAATGCAGATAGTCATGAAAATAAAGACAACGCATTGAATGAGAAAGTGTGTCCAAACTTTTGGCCTGTACCGTACAGGTCTTTATCAAGAGGACAAAGCCTGTCCAGATACCTGTTTGGGTTTGTTGGCACAGTTCTTGTCAATAAAGTTTGAAGACAAACATGAAACCGAATGGTTTTGGTAGGGCTGCATTGATGAATTCATTAAATTGATAAATAAAAGCGTCAACAACATTTTACATCACTGTGCCATTCTTGCACCCATAGACATAAATTAGATAGATGCCTCATTGCGTGCTAGAGCATGAGTGACGCTGCCATATTGGTTGGGTCTCCACTCGCACCAGTACAATGCGGGACAGCATTGAAAGACAAACTTCTAATAGGATAACTAACATATGAATTGGATAAAAAAAAAAAAAAAAAACGTCAAGCTTCCGGCATCATAACTACACCTCTGCCATTTGTAACAAACCAAACCATGTGAAAACCGCATGAAAATTTGGGAGAGTTCTGACATTTTTTAGTTGGGCACACATCTTCCCCATGTAGAAATAAATGCACTAAAGGCGTGTGGGAGACCAATCCAGCTGCTACAAAATGCCACATTTGCTCCTTTACATGCTGTAAAATCATTGTGTGTAATGCATGGTTTGTCTCTTAGTTGTCCTTGCATTCACTCACAACCTTGAGAAGTTCATTAAACTGATGTTACCATTAGCGTTAGTTGCTACAAAGAAACACTCCATCACAGGACTAATTGACTACAGTCCTGTCACCCTGACACATCTGTAGTCATGAAGTCTGCATTACATTCTGCAGCACTTGGACTCAGCAGGGACTTATATGTTTGTGGACTTTGGCTTGATGTTACCTCTCTGTACCAGCTCCCACCTGTCTGTGGACATTTGAGATGTTACCTGTTTTTAGTGAATTGTCGTTACAGGTTTTTTTTCCCCCTAAAACATGTTCTATTGTAAAGTAAAACTCACAAAGAGAGAAGCAGTTTTTTACATTTTGAGCAGGCATAGGTTTCCAGAGCCAGACAGTAGTGCTCTCTGAAACTACAGGAAAGTCCGTCTATTCTGTGGCTGTCAAACTTTTCACTTTTGAAGCCCTCTTCATTATTTATCTTGTTGATTTATTCAAACAGTTGATGCACAAATCTGGAGCACACATACCTTTACAGATTCCAGTTTGGTTGCACAATCTACTTCAATTTCTTATCCATACTATTCAATATTTATAGTTATTTTTATATTTATAATTCATTACTACTTTTCTTTTGTTTTGTCCTTGTTTTTTTCTGAATACAAAGGGGTTATATCATGCATGTTTCCTTTTACTTCTTTTACCGATAGTTTGGAGGTAGTGATAGAGGAGCAATAGGAGGAAGATGGTAGCGATAAACAGTGAGTGTGTGTGCGTGTCTCTTCTGTGTTTTCAACACTGTGACACAAAGTGCTCACACCTTGCTGATGTGAAGCTAAATTAAAAAAAAGTGTAATGACAGCTAAACTTTATAACCTCATTGTTGGATAATGAGTTATGAAAGCAGTCAGAGAGCAACATCTCCACACCTGCTCTGCAGAAAGAGACAGTGTCTGACAACATGAGAGCTCCTGGCATTTTGAGCTGTTTTCCTTCACTTTTCTTACTCCAACATATGGAGGAAGTAACTTTTGAGTCCTTTCAAAATAGAAGCAGGCATCTTTTCAAAAAGACCATAATACAACAATCTTTACTGCTTTAAACAGATGTGCAGCATTGACTGTAAACAATTAGACCATGTTGTAGTCTCTGAGACGTCTCCAGTTTGTTTCAGATACTGAGTTTTCAAGCCCATTAGGATTGTGGGACTGTGTGACTCTCAAATTTTGATTGATTGGTTGAATATATGGAGCTAAAGTGTCATGAACTGCAGTTCCTGGAGTGCACACTAGAGGCTGTCAGCAGAAAAAACAGAGACCACATACACACCCATTCAAAAAGTAGATCTTTACAAGAGAAATTAATATGTTGGTTCAAAACTTCATTAATCACACACTTACTACTCATATTAAGTCATGGCTGATTTGACAGACAGGTGTGCAGGCACCCTGTACATTGTATCACAAAAGTGAGTACACCCCTCACATTTCTGCAGATATTAAGGTATATCTTTTCATGGGACAACACTAAAAAAATGACACTTTGACACAATGAAAAGTAGACTGTGTGCAGCTTATATAACAGTGTCAATTTATTTTTCCCTCAAAATAACTCAAAATATAGACATTAATAGCTAAACCCCTGGCAACAAAAGGCTTAGCTGAACATTTCCATGATGTCTATTAAAGGCTTAAAAACTCTGCTTCATAAACAGATGGGTGATGTCACCAAAACAGCATCCATGAATTATAGAGTGTTTAGGTGAAACCCACTTTATCTGCTTTCTTCCCTGTGTTGGGTAAACACGCTCAGGTCACCATCGTATCAACCCTACAAAGCAGAGAGAAACATCTGTCTTGCTGTGCCTTAAGGTCAAACAATCCTCTTACTGGCCCTACTGCTCACTAATTAACACATTTGTCTTGTTTGTTTAATATGCACTAACACCAAAATGTCAAATCAACAATTAGTGGGTTTGTGCTCGCTTTGTGTTGCTTTGTTTTTAGGTCAGGAGTCAGGAAAGGCAGAGCAAGAAATGGATCCTGCAAATTAACAACTTGAAATATTACAAACAGGGATCCGTACACTTTGGCGTCTGGAGCTGTTAAACAAACAAGATTCAAGGTTGAAGTTTGATGGTAATATATTCTCCTAACTCTTATTTTAAAGGGCTTTGCAGTCAGCTGTAGCTGGATTATATATGCCACATGCAGTCTGTGCTGTGTCTGGAGGTCTTTGTAGTTTTGCAGTAAGTGCAAAAGAAGCACGGTGATGATGTCTTTGTATAGTCCAACGTGAGGCGGAGATCAGAGCAGGAGTGCAGTACAGAGTACAAAGTGTGATTTGTAAGCTTTAGTGCTGATGTGCAGATTTCTTTCCCCCTGTTCCCAGTCTGTGTGCAGAGCTAAGCTAACCGCCTGCTGGCTACAGCTTCATATTTTATAAGACATAATGTGCAATAATGGGACATTACAGTATCTGCAGTGTCACCAATATAATCATGAGCATGCTGAATTAACCTGCAGAACTGCCTTCAATCTGTTTTAATACAGCAGGTGTTCACACACAGAAACATCCAAGGCACAGTGAGGCTTATTTTCAGGGTATTACAAAAGTTATAAAAGTTTATGAGTCAAATGAACATTAAAATAGACTCTTTTTGCTCTGAGTGATGTTGAAACATTACCACATATAAGTGTTTGCTCCATCAGAATCCTGAGCAGATGGAGAACTAACAGCAGCACCTGTAGAAAGTCCTGTTGTGTGGAGTTTTGAAGTTGCTTTAGGTGTTTTCTTTAATTTGATCGATGTCTTTGTCACTCAGTTCCTGTTGTGTTTTAATGTCTCTGCGCTGTTTCCATGTCCTGTTGGATTTTCTCTGCTGTTGGCCCTCAGGTACCATCCAGCAATTGAACGCTCTATGCTCCAGAAACTTAAGAGTTATATCTGAATTATCCTCTTTTTCATGTTTGGGCTACTCCCTTTGACCTTTCACCACCATTACACTGTTTTGTATTTTAATTTATTGTTTTTTATTCCATTATATTGTATTGCTTGTTTTATATCTGTTTTTAGTCATCTTTTAATGCACTTATTTCTTGTAAGGTGACCTTGAGTGCCATGAAAGGCGCCCTTAAATAAAATGTATTATTATTATTATTAAGATTTGTGGTGTCAATAACATCAATATACGTCTCTAAATGAAGTCACATGTGACTTAAGTTTGGCTATGTTTTGTTCAAGGTTTGTTATTTTATCAAGCAGGTCTGTTATGAAGTTTAATTCAACAGGGTGTAGGTTTCACATCAGGTGCAAAACACACAACACAATTCATACCTATGTTGAGGTCAACCAATCATATCTACACTGCAAAAACTGAAATCCAAGCAAGTGTTTGTCTTATTTCTAGCAAGAGTTTTCTTATTATACTTGATGAGCCACATTCAACTGACAAGTCCAGAAAAATGTCTTATTTCAATATAGTAAAAGTCAAAAATGATGTGTGAATTTCTTGTGTCAAGTAAAAAAAATCTGCCAATAGGGGAAGAAAAAATTGCCTGTCAAGTTACTTGTAACTTGAATAATTTCTTAATACAAGTAACTTTTTTCTTGCCCCTTTGGCAGATTTACTGTACTTGTTAAGAGCAATACAGATATCTTTCTCTTTAAATAACCTGAAAAAAGACATAATTCTAGACTGTTCTGATAAATGTGGCTTTTATCAAGTCAGAAAAGATCATTCTTAACTAAAAAGCGTATGTATGCATAATGCAGTGCTACTATTTTATATTCTAATCTGATTTTGTTATATCCTTCTTTCAGTTATTGATATAATTGAGGTCAGTCATTTTGCCATGATCTATCTGAATAATGTTTGATGAAATTCAAAGGAAATCAATTATGCAGTGATACTTAACTACGACTGTAAATGTTCCATCAATAAATGCAGGGTAACCTTTCTTATTGTAATATTGAATTGAAATGATCCCCAACCCTTTCAGTCTACACAGTCAGAAAGTAACGTGTCATTCACATTCTTGAGAGAAAGAAGAAAATATTCACTTTATAGGTTGGTGGGTAGTAGAAGAGCTGGGGTACAATTTATCAGAATTTAAATATTTTGTAGCTCTGATCTATTTCTTTTGCTGATGAGTGGCTGGAATCCACCCCAGCTGTCATTGTGTGAGAGGCAAGGTCCACCCCACTCAGGCCACCGGCTCATCACATGTGGAGGCAGGCAACCAGTCACACACACACACACACACACACTCACCTAGAGGCAACTCAGAGTAACCAATGAACCTGATGAGCATGTTTCTGTACGGTGGAAGAAGGCTGGGGAGAACCCACTGATGCACAGGGAGAGCACGCAAACTCCACACGGAAAGGCTCCTGCCTCTGTGAGACAACAGTGCTGACCACTACACGCCTTAGTTTAAATGTTCAATTCCTCCATTCTTGCAGAAAACTAAAAATCTAGTTCAAAGTTCACCCTGTGCGGTCTTTTACATGTTGACTCTCACTTTTTACAGATTCGTCATTCAGCGTCCTTGGCCCCCGTCATAACCTTGGCTGTTTGTCTGACACTGATTTATGCGTCTGTAACAACGGCCAACTTTGTGATGGCTTGGCCGTAGCCAGCTGTTGTAGATAAGTGACCTTCAGCTAAGACCCCCCCTCCCCCTCCCTTCGTCTATGCTACATGTTTACATTCTCATGAAAAAAAACTTCAAAAGTGTTTGGATCAAAAGTGAGGCAAAATTTCTCTCTCCAGAAATATCTTCTTGTTCATGTGTTTGTGGTGCATCTCAGTTTCTGTAAATATTGGATTGATCCAAATATAAGACGATCCCCTCTATAAAACAAGCCCCTTTTTACATGACAGATTCCTGGAAAAAAAGGCTATTTGAAGACAAGATCTTATTCTATCAAGATGAACATTTTCTTGGACAACTGTAGTGAAATATTGACAAGCTCATGTCACAAAGGAGGGAAACTTATTGCACAGCACCTAGTGCACCCAAAGTCACTGTGGATGGGCAAAATGAATGGGTTACCTCTCTCATAGGTCAGGTCTTTCACTTGTTCTTTTTTATTCAAAATACTTTTATTATATGTCTTTTTTCCATAGCTGGATGTAATTTCTGTCTCTATATGGTCACGAATGGCAGAGTTCCGCCCCGATGCATACAAGCAGAGCATTTCTGAATAATGTCCCTTGCGGCCCCTGATAAAAATATGTGAAGGCACACACACACACACACAGATGAGAACACCCCGAGAAGCAAATAGAGAGTCAGAAGAAATAATGGGAAACCAAAACAAGAACCGTGGAAAGAAAACTTTTTAAGCACTTCCAGCCTTGTCCCACCTTTTCTCTGCCTTTGTACGTTACCTGACACTGCAGGGAGGTTTTGTGGAATGACTAGTGAGAAAGAGAGAGAGAGGAAGAGAGAGAGGGAAAGAGAAGGTGGTGCAGCTGTTCAAAGCCCAGAAAATAAGACGACCCTACTTTTTCATTTCTCAGGCAAAAACATGGTCTTTTATCAGAATAATATGGTAGCAAGTTACACAGAGGGTTCCTTCAGTGTTTTAAAATGGCACCATGCTGCACATTTTTTTAAGGTTGAATAAAGGCTTTGGTAGATTTTCCTCAAGGGGGCAGGAAAACTTTGAAGAACTTTTGTTGAAAAAGGGTCTGATTGATTTTTTCAGATTAATTTCAGGCAGGCGGGAAATCTAAATGCTGATTGGCTCAGCTGCTCAGAGTAGAGCGGATTTGTCACTCAAGCTGAAATGAATCGTCTGATAGGAACTGAGATGTTGATCACATGGATCCATAGGGGTAAAAAAAAAAAAAAACTATTGATGCACAATTCATTTATACTACATGAAAAACAAAGTCTGCTCCAGATCTACTCATTCATCTAGAGCACGGGGTGTCCAGACTTTTTCCCAAAAGGCCATATTGAAAATGAAAAGTGAAAATGACCAAGGGCTGGGGGCTCTTATGGACATGTTTACTGACAGTGAAAGGTACAAATGGGTGCTCTATTGGAAAACTATTTCTTTTTAGTGGTTTCTGAAAAAAAACAAACAAACAAAAAAAATGGTTAAGTCAAACATGCTTGTGCTGTTATTGCAGACCTTTGAGATAAAACCAAACCTGGGAAAAATATGTAACAATCTTATGGCAGGATCAGGATCTGGACTTTATCACGTTTGTTTATACAACAACTATAAAAACATTTTAAACCACAAATATACCTGATCCTGCATTCTGAACCATTTTATGCTTCAACTTTTGTCTTTTTTTTGACCATTTCATAACTTTAATTCAGTATTTTGGTCCTCTTATGTGTTTCTTTTTCTTTTTTAGTTCTAAACAACTCATAAAACACATTTTGCATCATGCCAAATGCAATTAAACATATCAGCTGTAAAAGTTGTTGAGTTTTTGCAGATTGTAGAGAGCTTTAGCTTTATAAAGTTGCCTATACACAGTCCAAATCTTTGTGAAACGTTACCAGATATATCGAGATTTATTTCAAGCACTTGACAGAAACTGTAAATGTTAACAGGTAGAACATGTTTTATCTAAGTGACAAAACTAACACATGGTAAGATGAGACCTGGGGGCCGCTTGAAAATGGACGGCGGGCCACAATTGGCCCCCCAGGCCGTAGTTTGGACATCCCTGATCTAGAGTCTGAAAACAGAGACTACCTGTCAACTTTAAAATCTTGAAGCCCGAAGCTTTTCTATATTTGCAAAGTGTGTCTTTAAGATGCGCACACACACACACATTCACACTCACTGTGGGGGGAACAGAGATGATGTCCTTGTGCTCACCTGGACACAGCGTGTTGCAGGTGCTCTTCTGCACCGACATGCCCTCACAGAACGCTCCCCCGTTGAGAGGAGCTGGATTTGTGCAAGTGCGGGAACGTTTCTGCACGCCACGACCGCAGCGAACATTACAAGGAGACCAGTCTGTCCAGGATGACCAGCCTCCATTCACTGTGTGCCAAAAGAAGAAAAAGAATGAATAGAAGCAAAGCTGGCCTACATTTTTCTGCTTAACGATATATTTCCTGCCAAGAAAAGGCAGCATCACAGGCTTTCACTCTGAGGTGAAAAGAATATCTAATAAAGGAAAAAGAAAGGGGTGTCTTTGTAAAGATGATCAATGGCGTCTTCCCTGCTGTCAACTTAGATTTCTCTCCCTGATTTGTTGTCGGGTATATTTGGGTATGATTGACTAATCAGCTCATTTGCTGTCAAAGCACAAGAAGAAATACAACACACTATTGTACATCTGTCTGCGGCTATCGGGAGCCGTAAGCCTGTCAGAGACTTCATTAGCATTAGGAGAATTAATGATTGATGTGCCTCAGCAGCAGGGTGTCAGAGAGAGTTAGACAAACTCCCACAGCTGCTGAATATCCCCTTGGAAAAAATAAAAATAGCAGGAAGAAAGGTCAGTAAAAACGAGCGGAGAAACTCTTCAATTAACAAGGTTTTCCTCCGCTGTGGAAGGAGGTGGTACAAGTATGACATTTTAATTTCACTTATTCTCCTCTGTGGCTGCAAAGCTCTCTGCAGGGGCCGTAAAATACGCTGGAGCAGCGTCTGCTACCGGCCTGCAGCTCCACAAAATGCTGCACACGGTCCAGGGTGTTTAGTGCTGGCAGATAAAAAGAGGGGGGTTTGTCAGAGTCCTTGTCACTGCCTTCGCCCATTAATAATTGAGTTCTTGTAAATATTGAGCCTGTGTCTCCTTGTTTTCACACATGAGGGATCACTTGCCCATTACCTGCTCATTAGACTCTTGTGTGAAAAAGGACCACACGCTGCGGTCGAGCAGGGCTTTTTATATTAATGACTTTGGGGAATTTGCTTATGGGGCCAATTTGACAGCCGCCTTCTGTCGGGGAAATTGATATTTTGAAGCTGACAAGAAAGCAGTTTGACATTGTTTTGATCATGATGCTGCAGACTCATGACATGTTGGCTGGAACAGAATTTAAAACCCAGACACACTCTCTTTTGAATCAACACAAACATCTTACCGTAGACGACCACAGTGGCGGTCGCACTGCGCCTCTTGGCCACTATGTTGCTGGCCACGCAGGTGTAGTTTCCGGAATCAGAGAGGCGAGCTTCCGAGATGATGAGATTGTGGTCGCCTCTCGTGTCTATGACGGCGTCCGAGCTCAGAGTTTCCTCGTTTTTCAGCCATTCAACCTGTGAACAACAGAGAACATTCATGAGAGAAGAAAAAGACTGGAGGATTTTCAGTCGATGTAAACACGTTGTGAAGCCGAGGGATGAAAGCGTGTAATTTCAGCTCCCATCCCTTTGTTATTACATACATGTCTGAACAAATAAATGCGGGAGCTGACGAAGACGTTTCATTCTTACATCTAAGTTTACTTCGGAATTATCATGCAGGACATTTGTTTACACCCCTACGTCCCCCCCTTCTTTCTGTCTGATGTATCTGCACAGCTCGATCAAATGATTCTTTCATCCACACCGCTCAATGTGTGATCTGATGCTTCAAATGAGAGATCATAAAGTGGATGTTATGTAACCCTTTTGTGATGCAAAAGAGGATAATGTTGCATCTTTTCTATTACAAACATTGAAGCAGAGATCTATCTTGTTCAGTTCTTACTTGAATGTGAGATATACTTTGCTTTGATTGATCGGTTGAAACCTCATAGCAAGTAATTTTCAACAGCTAAAGCAACACCAGGGCCAACCTGATCACACTCATTATACCAATGTGCAGGAAATAATTCAGGTCCTTTTTGCTCAGCCTGTTGACACTGTGGTAAAAATCCAATCTTAAAGTAAACACTCAGCTTTTAAGAAAGTTATTGTGCTTTTTCAGTCTTTCATCTGTCCCTCTGGTCGAATGATTCAAAGTGGGGATGGAACAATAATCAGTATCGACATTTTGATGCATATCGGCATCAACCTTTTTTTTGTTAATGATCGACCAATGGCAGATCATTTTAAACTGGGTTATTTTGGGTCTCATACAAGATGATGTCATAAAGACTATAATGGCCACAAATCAGTTTGGTCCTGCTTGAACCAATCAGGAGACTGAGAAATAGCATTTAGAAATAACCTATTTCGGCGTTTATTATCTCATTCTAAGTTGTTGATTATGATCAGGCATATACTTAAGCATTTATACAAAGTTAAGCAATGGAGTTTTTGTTATTCAAAATTTTGACACCAGTATTTTCACTTTTACTGCAAATGAATATCGGCTCTGATTATCGGTTTTTTGGACTCCCTGACAACTTATCATCAGTATCGGTATCAGCCCTGGGAAAACCATATTGGTCCGACTCTAATTCAAAGCAAAAAACAACTACATTTTTCACTTGCTGTTTCTTTTTTGTTTTGTTTTGTTTTGTTTTAGAAAGCTCTTATTTCAGCCTCCATCTGTAACACTTCGTTTTGGCTGCTGTCTCTTTAAGGCTCCCCGCTGCACAAACCCCCTTCCCTGTGATTGGCCAACTAAATGGAGATCTGTTGGGGGCTGTAGCTTGATGTTTGAGGCCTGTCTCTTCAACATGTCGTGAACCAGTTAGAAGATCCTTACAGGATGACCTCAACTTATCAGCAAGTGATGATCACATGCTCTGTTTAGAATGGAGCGTATTGAATGTAGTAACTGCTGATAAGCTTTAAAACTTCAAAAACCAGTGGATTAAAGAAAGTGCATCCATTTATTTCCAGTCTATAAGCTATAATTTTTTGTTCACTTTTCACTTTTTAACACTGGTGTTAAAATGTGCTGCTCTGAGTTTGAAACCACAGCCATGTTTCTATTTTGGAGCCTGTTACTGCTAATAAAAACCCTAGCTCACCTTAAGTGCTGCTGCAGGAGTCAGATAAAAATGAATACATCACATTATTCTCAAAGACTCTTCACTGGAAGCCAACATGTCAGAGAGTAGAGTTTAAACTGCTCGGCTGCACGTCTGTGGACCCTTCAGCCGCTTACAGGTCTGACTGTCTTCCTGCCATTTGAACCCTTTCGACCTTTGAGGTCAACTGTACCCAGAGTGCAAACTAAACATGGAGAAGGTGCATTTCAATACTCTGCACCACAGAGCTGGAAAAGAGAAAGATGTTAGACTATGAGAGGAGCTTTTGTGAGTTCTCATTCCAACTTAAAGCACTTATAAAGTGCTTGCGGTGTCTGACCTAATTACCCTTTCCTTTCATTCCTTATTTAATGCCTCACTCAATGCTGATATATTGCAAATTACTCTCCAAATGCTTTTCCTTTTTCCTTTAAAGACAATGATACAGATGAAAATTACAAAATGTAATTTTGGACTTTATGGAATGACTCCAAAATAGAGTGATACTTCAGGTGGAGCTGAGTGGCTGTGCGAGAGGTCACTTGAAGGAGACACTTCTATCAATAATCACCCCAGACCACAAACAGAGTTTCATGTGTCTCTGTTATTACATGGGTTTGACCTGTATTTTACAGGTTTGTTCATAGTGGTGGATACTTTCCGTCCCCAGAATGCTGACCTATATTTATGTCACTTTGTTTCGAATGTTTATGCTGCGAACAGATTGTCAGAAAGTTGTAGCATTTTCCCGATAAAAGTGCAGAATCTGCTGAGCTGCCTGGGTTTTGTTTCCCTGACTATTGTCTGACAGGCATGTAACAAGGTTTGTTGACAATGTAACTGATAGGTAGGGCAACTACACATTTCATAGGTTCAAGGAAACAATTACACTACCACTACCATTATTATAATAGACTGTGTCCTTGAGAAAAGTTTATTTATTTACAGGAAAATAAACTATTTGTGTTCATTTTCAAGGATAAATTGATTTTCAAGGTGGTAAATGATTTTCAGAGTAGCTCCCGATGTTCCATTGAATTGTCAAATGGTGCAACCACAAAAGTATGAAAAGTATGAAATCACATTCCTAGAAGTTATGTAAGTGTACTGATGAAATATCATCTCAAAGTACAGTATATTTCAAATATTTCACTTCTAGACTTGATAATTTGAGTTTTTGTTGTACTTAGCAGTCAGTATGACAGTAGACATCAATGTTGTCTCTCCATTTTTGTGCCAGTTAGTTTAGAACCATTTTAAATTTCATTTTTCCAGTGAAGCAAACTCGTAAAAGTAAAAAAACATTCATGGCAGATTTTTTTTTCTTTTGCACAATATCAGATTTTTATGAGAAATACCAATTGCCATTTATCATTTTCATCAACTGACCATGCCTTTTCCCAGTGTGCATTCTACATATTTTTCACGCTGTAGTATTAGAGCATTACCTATAGCTGGATGCAGCTTGTTTTAAGTACAATTTAGTATTCCTGTAAGCTGTACTATAAGAATATAGCAGCTTAAAGTGACTAGAGAAGGTACCTGTGTATTTTGACATTGTTTTGAGTACGAAAAAGTGAAACTGTGTCAAGATTTGTTAAGTCAAGTGTTTATAAAGAGAGTATAATTTTCTATCAACTTTGGGAAATGAAAAAACTGATTGAAAAATGGATTCATCAGGGACAGCAAACAGTTTCCTCTGTCTTCGGTTTTACTTGAGTTTTATCCCATCTTTGTCGTTGTGATACCTGAACTATTTTTCTAACTGCTTCTCCTGAACCTGTAACACATACAGTGTAAAGTGTATGGGTTCCATTTTGTATCAATTAAAACAAACTAGCCTTGTTGTATCCAGATGGTGCTTATAAGAAGGTTAAGACATTTGTTTTTGGGTTGTTATTGCCCTTTAAAAGCCTTGTGTTTTCTTTGAGAGAGCCTAACTGAGGTGAAATCATAAGCACAGGTAGTAATGGGAGTATCAATGACCAAACAGATAATTAGCCTGTTGTATATGTATTTCCCCTGCAGCCCTCGAGTGCTTTTGGCGAAGCCTTTTCTATGTGCAGTCTGGAGGTTTTACTGCAGTATCGATAATGAGAAGGGTTTTTAACCGTGTGCTGTTATTCCTTAAAGCTAAATAGTCTCCTCCTCAGAGCTATTCCACAGACTACACTAAAGCTTCAAAATATTACCTTTAAAGCAGAAATGGGCATTTCTCTGCCGCTGTACTACATGTATTAAGATAAGTGAAGGGTTGCAAGATAAGGGGTTTTGTAGGAGAGTATGACATGAACGACATCCACTCTGAGGGAGGGATGCAGAAGGTAGGGCACATCTTCTATCGTTACAAATTCAGTGGCCGTGTAGTGACTGAAAGTAATAAGGAACTACAAAATAAAGGGCGCTCTGTTGATGCTCCTCTTCTCGCATGACTGCCTCTGTAAATTGCTATTAATGTGCCACTGGCTTGAGCTTTTCATTGAGAGAGACGAGCCGGGGCATGAGGGACCACGGTTTGATTTATGGCAGTGTATTTGAGGATTAAAAACTCCGCCTCACTGGGAGCCCCATGTGCTTGTGCTCAGTGTGTTTGTGTGTGTGTGTGTGTTTGTGCGGTGTCCATTTGCCAAGGGACTATAACAACAGCCAACAAACTCAGAGATTGCTTTGGCTCTTTCCAAGCGCCCTGGATGAAAAAAATTGAGCTGGGAAATCAATAAATCAGAAGTCACGTTGTCACAAACAGTTTTTTTTTCTCCTTTTGATGGCCGAGAAGTCTTTCATCATGCGCCTTTAATTTGACTTTTTTCATCGTTTGGCTCCACAGCTTTCAAGATAAACCGTCAAACCGCAGAGGGTGGCCTGCATCAGTCACTCCATCCATCTTTGTCCATGTATTTTTGTCTTTCACTATTTCACACCTTCAGTGTCTAATCAACCCCGGTGTCAACTGTGCAACATTACTTTCTCTGCTGCTGCAACAATCAGGCAACTCAATTATAGAAGCAGTCCTTTTTCACCTTTTTCCTCCTTTTAATCTGAAAATCTGTACCTTCCTGTGGTTTCACATCCTGGCTATTGATTTGGTCTGATACATCTCAAGAATTATTTATCTTTTAGTGTCCCTCCTTACATTTCTTTCATGGAACATATTACAATACATTTATCTTGTATTTCAATTCATCCATTCATCCATCCATCCTTCCACCCATCTGTTTATCCATTTGTTACCCGTCTATCCATATTTGTATGCTGTCCATCTTCCTATCCATCCATCCATCCATCTGTTACCTGACAATCCATCTTTACATCCATCTATCTATTTGTCATGTTTATCCATCCATCCATCCATCTATCTGTAACCTGTCTATAATCCATCCATCCATCCAACCCTTTGTTACCTGTCTATCAAATTTCTTTCCATCCATCCATCCATCTATCTGTAACCTGTCCATCATCCATCCATCCATCCTTTTGTTACCCGTCTATCAAATTCTTATGCATCCATCCATCCATCCATCCATCCATCCATCCCTTTGTTACCCGTCTATCAAATTCCTATCCATCCATCCATCCATCCATCCAACCATCCATCCATCCATCGGTCTATCTGTAACCTGTCCATCATCCATCCATCCATCCATTTGATACCTGTCCATTTATCCATCCAACCATCCACCCATCCATCCATCCATCCATCCATCTAATTGTTACCTGTCCATTTATCCATCCACCCATCCATCTGTTACATGTCACTCCATCTTTACATCCATCCATCTATTTGTCATCTGTTTATCCTTCCATCCATCCATCCATCCCCAAGTTACCTGTCTATCAAATTCCTGTCCATCCATTCATCCATCCAAAGATCCATCCATCTTTTTATCTACAGGTCTATTCATCTCTTACTCCATCTATCCACCCATTCATCCAAACATCTATTCATCCATTCAGACTTCTGTTACTTTTTTCCCATAAATCCAATCATCCATCTACCCATCCATCTATTCCACCATCCCTCTATACCTTCATCCATCCATTTATCCATCAATTGAGATCATATATTCGACTTTACATATGACACATGTCCGTCTGCCCTTGTATCTCTTTGACATACATCCTGAATATTTATCTACTCATCTAATGCATTCCAAGTGTTCTATCTTTCCTGCTATACATCAGTCCATCCATCAATCTCTCCATCTATCCCTCTCCTCCTATATCACCTGTTCCCTCCGTTGCTCAGCAGCAGTATCTGTAGATGTTATAAAGCCTTACAGCCTGTACCTTTACAAAGAGTGAGGAAGAATTCAGTGTGGCACAGAGTTGTTCTGCTCTGATTGTACAGCTTTTACCCTCTTTCTCTCTCAGACTTTGTCCCTCTCTACTATCTGGGAAGTGGGGAATTAACCTTGACAAGTAGGAGGCTTGTGCTTTATCACCTTCACTGCAAGTACCGCTGCCTCTTCCAACGAAGGATAAGAGAGGTGAACTCTGTTGTTTTACAAGCGTTACATTATACATAGTCTGTGTATCGTCTGAAAAGGCTCTCCCCCCAAAGGCATTTCTAATGTCACCGAGAGACAATTTAAAGGCTCTGTTAAAAAAAGGTCTGAACCCAAAAGTACAACTCTGAGGCCAGTAAAGTAAAAGTTCAGTTGAGGTCGAAAACAAGCAAGAGTCACGACCATGGAGTTAGGCAATATGAGACAAACATATCCAACAGGGGACTCGTGCTGGAGAGCAGGAGACCAAAAGGCGAGTGGGGGGTCATAACAAGCAAAACTGAGGTGGAGAAAACAGCTACAGAGAACACGACGGATGATCTGCCAGAGAATGAATGAGAGGAAGGCGGTCTATGTGTTACAGGCTGATTGGAAAGAAGGAGCAGGTGTGTGAGGGTACCTGGGGGTGAGAGCAGGGCAGGAGGGAGTGGCAGCTCTGACAGAATGAGAGTTTGTGTGCTGGATAAAAAACCAAAGGTGTCGAAAGTGACACCACGACAGAGCCTGACATACTGGAGTGAAACAAAGCCTGATGAGAAGCTGACTCTTCTGCACTGACCGGCAGGTTAGCTGTTGTTAAAAAAGCAGCAAATGAAATGGAAAGGAAGATTCACATCACAGCTGCAGCAGGATAATGCTTCCCTTTTTGTCATCTCTTTCAGTTAAACGCGGGCTATTTTTACAAACTGCATGTGTTGTTATGATGGGAGAAAAGGTCACATGGAAAAAACTGGGATGACACCAACTATTAGATAAGAGAAAATTATGTAATAACACGAGTTAGCTCGTGTAAGGTCAGGTTTTGAGCTACTGTGCACCAACTCAAACACAAAGTGCTTCTTTACTGTCACTCCGTGCATTTTCTTCCATTATATCAAATTACTTGACAACATGTGCTCCCTCATAGTTCAGGAACATAATCTGAAGAGCTTTCTTCCTGCAGACAGATGGCACGATGCAGCGAATTCATTGAATTAAAAATTAACCCCCAACCTTTTGTTCCCTGCAGTTTGTATTCAGAGGAGAAGTCTGTATATGGAGTGGAGCCAAGATTGAACTAGACAAGTACCAAGATTTTAATTCATTCTGTTTTATAAGTTCAATATTTTTCCATGTTCAGTGGATGCTTCTCTTCAAGTAATTCAGAGTGTAACAAGATGCCCTGCCAAGAGGTGAAGAAGTCGGAGGTGTGTCATCACATTATCATCTTTATTTTAGGAGGGAAGACATTTAAAAGACAAGATTTGCACCATCTACTTAAAGGAGAAGTATGCAGGAATTTCCTAAAAATGAAACGTTAGTTTCTAAAGGACTAATACTGCTCAATCATCATCTCTGGGCCTCTATACCTACATGTCAGTGTCTGTGTGTGTCTCACCCCCTTGTAGACCCCCTCTCTCGGCGTTAATACAGAAAAATTTCAAAGTGAACCACCTACTGTACTGTTCCACTGTTCCTGCTTAACATTTCCATTAGCTGGATAATATTACTGTCAGTTCATAGAAATTTCTACCGCTGCAGCAAATACTCATTTAAAGCTACCTCCTGCCCAAAACAGACATGACTAGCTTGTTGCCATCATGCTAATATTATTACGTCATCTAAAAAATTACATTAGCCTATATTACCCTTAGCTTTGCTTTCCCTTTCATCAAGTGGGACTTTTTATGTTGATATTATAAGATAGTGATGCTAACTTTACATTTTGTCAGCAGCAGCTAAAATGTTCTCAAAAAATGCTTTTGTTTTTGTTTTCATTAGTTGTCTTTCAACTTTCAGATCTGGCTGCCGGTTAATAATATGAGATTGTCAGACACTGAAGACAGATTGTGTTGTGTTTACTGTGTTTACATGAGGGAGGCCCTACCCAACATGCAAAGTTGAATATTTCTAATAGCTCTCTGAAGCAATTGTATTATTAACTAACTGAGTCTGTTGGCAGAGGAGCTAAGTGAGCTTACATTAGCAACAGCATAGCTTGCACAACGACAATAATATAGTGTAGTAATTTGCCCAAAGGGGCCCCTGTAGTATCTTTACATGACTTACAGCTCACCTCTATTTTTCTCTCTCTTGTGTTTTAGAAAACCCTCATTCCAGCCTTTGCTTGAAACGCTTTACTTGAGCTGCTGTCTCTTTAAAGCTTGTCGCTCCATTATTTAACCCTCTTCAATCTGATTGGTCAGCCCTACAAGGTCTGATGTGTGCGTAGCTATGGACAGACCTTGGCGTTTGAAGCCTGCCAATCTTACTTTTGATGATGAGGTCATCATTTCAGTAGGCGAAAATCTGGTGTTTCTTTTGGAACAAGTATTTAAGGATTACTACAGCATGAAAATGTAGAGGTTTGAAATCTGCACATGCTTCGTCTGAACATCTAGCATTGGTACTTTATAAACATGTTTACAAAATGGGAAAGTGATATGCCCCCTTTATAATGTTAGTCACGTACAAAACCAAATGGAGCTTTGACAAGGGTTAATCTAGGAAGTTAATTTAGTTGTCTTTTGTTCTTCCTTTTTGGTCCATGTTGCCATTTCATAACAAAGAGTGTTCTCATTCTGATATCATTTGTGCAAAAGGCTTTTCATGTACATGACTGTAATTTCAAGAGTTCCATTTGAAGGAAGCATGACTCAATAACTGCAACACAGAAAAAAAAGTCCAACACTAAGACGGTCTGTATCTTTTGGTCCTAAACTGTGGTCACTGTGAGGGTGGTGTATTGCTTTGTTGGCATAAATAGGAGGTGGATATTAGGTCTGTATTAGCTTTTATTATCCGACACCATTCAGTCGTTAATTCTGCATGACTATCTCCTCCAGCTGAAGGCCATTAACTGGGGTACACATCCAGCCTTGGAGACTCTAAGCTCATCTTTGCATCTGATTTCGTGATCAACAATTTTTTTATGAATTAGCATTTTGAGGTTACCCTGCATTTACCAAGCTCGAAATTGAAGCCATGCAGAGTTAGTAGTGTCAAATAAAGAGACACTTAGCTACATATGTGTGTGTTAGCAGCCCCCAGTGTGTAAGTAAATGTACCTTATTGTAAAGTGTTTCCAGGTTTTAATGATATCGCGGGTGAAGGGTTGTCTCCCCCCTGTAAGGTTACATGAATTATAAATCACAGTTAAGCAACACTGGGAGAAAGATACAGCTTCAGTGAAATGGAATAAGATTTCCAACATTTGAATTCAGGGTCGCAGAAAGGCTAACGCTTGAATCTTTTTACAAGGAGAGAGAGTTATCAAACTTTAATAACTTTTTATAACTGTAAGTGGGAGAGTGAGGGTGTAGGGAGCAGGGAGTTAGTGGACAAGGTGCCCTGAAGGTGAGATCTGATCCTTGACGGGTGGGACGCACATGTGACTCCACCTGACCGTTCAATCAGCTCCTGGCGCGGCATCCTTTGTATTTTTACACATTAGTGTCTTACATAATTCATTAGGCTTAACAGGACCTGACCAAACTGAGTAATGGCCCACCAAAAAAGGGCTTTATGGTTTTAATTCTGCATTCTGCCTGCAGGTACGGTATAAATAGATCTGTGCAGATCTATGGGAGATGGCTGAGGTGTGCTTGAATACTTTCTCTGTGACATTCAGGCCACCACGTCTGCCCATTTGTATCTCAGAGTAAACCTTGGCTCAGGCAATGATGCTATATTGACAATCCCCGTCGGCGGAATCTGATGCAGCCAATATCATGGCTTGATTAAAAAACTTTTTAATTATATTTGTTCACTATCTGACAACAAATACTGCTGTTTACACGGGGTAACATGAGGCCAGCGGCTGCTTTGAAACAAAAACAGCAGTATTAGCTCCTGATGTTAGCACATAGTTATGACCTAAAATATACATTTTGATGTTAATGCTTATGATGTCCTCTTCTTGCTCCCATACAACATGTTTTATGTTCTGAATAAACAGATTTAGATGTTACAGTTTAATGAATAATGCTGTTAACTGGCATATTCCAAACACCATTGCTGGGTGTTATAACAAATGTGTGAAGATTTTCAAAATTCTACATATTTATATATTGTAGAAATCCCAGAATCTGTCTGTGAACTGAACAAAACACACCAAAAAGTAGCATTAGATCCGCGTCTCATCATCATCAGTCTTGCTGAAATGATAGACTCACATAAGGATCTCCTAACTAGTTCATGACATGTTGGAAGGGGTCGGGCCGCAAACACCATGGTCTGCCCATCAGGCCTCCAGAGGGCTGGCCAATCAGAGTGATGGGTCTCGTAGCTTTTAAGAGACAGCAGATAAAACAAAGAGCTTGAGGCGGACACTGAAATAAAGGTTTTCTTAAACACCAGTTTGAGGAAAAAAAGTATTTTTTTTAGCTGTAAGTCATGTAAAGATACAAAGGGAGCACCAGGCGGG
The DNA here is from genome assembly GCA_008086565.1 of Thalassoma bifasciatum. Classification (NCBI taxonomy): domain Eukaryota; kingdom Metazoa; phylum Chordata; class Actinopteri; order Labriformes; family Labridae; genus Thalassoma; species Thalassoma bifasciatum. Next base: position 253,546 of record RPOG01000324.1, read on the forward strand.
TAGAATAAAAACATGAAACAGAAAAAAAAAGAAATATCTCCTCTTTAATCAAACACTTGTAATCAGTGAGCATTCATCTGAAAGTTGCCTCCATTATCAGGGATATAAACCTTGATGCAGTGTCAGGATGAGAAAGCTTTCTTGTGCACCAGCAATTTCCTTTCAACAAATCAACAAATGAGGAAATACATTTGCCAAGATTGGTTTTCAAAAAAAAAAAGGGGGATTAAAAAGGGAGAGAGCAACTGCCTAAAGGCTCATATCCCTGCGGCGGAAGGTGAGACCCTTTATGGGATTTAAATGCTGGAGTAAAAATTGTCAGAAGAACAACAAAAAATTGATGTTTTAGTAGTTGATTGTGCAAACATTTCATTTTTACTGTTGCATCTCAGATTTGAAAACACATTAGTTAACATGAAAGTGTCTGTTTGTTTGCATTAGCTATGTTCTGAGAGTAGGTAACTGGTTTTCAGACTTGTTATTTGAACTTTTATAATTCACTTGCAATTTTCGAACTCTGGATATTGATGCTTGGACAGATTAACTTACATGATAAACTTTCAGGCAGCTGCCATGGAAACATGAATTACTGGGTGCCCCTCCTTTAATCATTCATAATATTCATCATATCAGTCCACATCACGTTAGCGACACACTGTTTTCTCACTTGTTCATCAATCTTTCCCCTCAAACATGTCACCTCTTCTGTCCTATCTTACTGCTAATAACTCTCTCTATGCTAATACAGCTACCACCTACACGTTAAACTCCACCATCTGTAGTTTATTATACATGAAGCCAAGGCAACTATAGATTCAATCATTACTTATTGAGTTAATGATGTGTTCTTGGTTTCACAGCATATTGTTATTAATTAAAAGGTTGATAGATAGAAAAAAAGACAATAAGTAATTAGGCACTTCATTATCCATTGAGTCAATTTATCATTGCAACAATCAATGACAAGTCAACTATTCAAACAGTCATTAGGTGCAGACTTCTGTTACTCATAATTATCACATTTTAATTAAGGTAGCAAGTTTTATGACAGAGATGTTGTTAACTTTTCTAAAACATTAAATAAGTTTAGAGGGACTGTGAGAACTTTCAAAGTGATCTTGAAAAAGTCTCATATCTAGATATGTGCCTGATCGTAATCCACAACTTAAAATTGAGTCGGATTACACCAGACTGATTCACTGCAAGACAAAGTCTCTTTGACAACACCACGCCAGCTGACAAAGATTAGTAGTGAGAAGAGAGATCTGTGTTTTTCTCTCCTGAAAATGATTTCTCAGATTTTCTTAGGGAAAAACAAACAAACCAGTTGCTTAGTTTTATTACTCAAAGGGCTTGACTTGGGTAGGAACTGACAAAGGATGGAAAACAGAGTATTGGTTTGTTTTTAGGAGAAAATATGTGGTATATGTCTCAGGTTGGCTCCAGTAGTTTTACTATTCAGATTGAAGTGGAGGACAGGAGAGCATAGGTCAAGAACTGCCACAGTCCTGGGAACCAATGAAAAAGGCGAGATAGGTTTAACAACCAGTGAGGAAGATAAGAAAGCTGTACATCTGCACCTCCGGGAACACTTCTGTGTATCCTCTGTGGTGCGTGTTTGTGTTCCATTCTTGCAAGAATGAAGTATCACCAACTCATCTGACTTTATGCATCTTTCTCCAGCTCTGATATGGAGTCTAACAAATTTATTTAGAAATAATAAATTTGAAGTAATGTTGGACACTGGTACTGGAGTGTCTAACAGAAAAGGGACAGAAGAGCAGAATAAAGATAAACATGAGAGTGATAGAGCATGAGCTAAAGGCTGACACACAGGCTAGGGGGCTAAAACACGGGTTAAGCTGTAGAAATGTTCATTCCAATCCACATGCAGCAGTTATACAACAGTAACCTGTTCAAACGTGAAAGTCTATCAAGAAAATGAAGGGCCAGGTTATGTTTGTTCTGCTTGGTAGATGGAAACTGATTGGGTATTGTCACACAAGTCTCAGAGCATCGAGTTGTGAGTAGCACTAAATGTAGCCGGCTACTAAACTTTGCTACTAAAATACAAAGTTTGCAAGAGATGAAAGGCAAAATTTTGAAACAAAAAGTCAAGAATTTGAGATTAAGTCAAAATTATGAGAAAAAAAGTCAAAATTTTGAGATAAACATACAAAATTTGACTTTTATCTAAAAGTGCCAACCTTTTGTTCCAAAATTTTGACTTGATGTGGGCAAAAAAAAAAAAAAAAAAATCAACCAAGCCATTTTTTCATCTTTGTAATTTCAACTGGTGGAAATGGGCTCCTATGCATTATTCACGTCTGCTTTATCGCAACTTACCAATTCAATCAGGAAAGAAGGGTTTGAAATAACTGTTTGGGTTATGAAGTTATTGGATGTTTTTGCAGTATCTCCAAGCAATCAGGTAGGGGGTCCTCTCTCTGGGTTTTTAGATTATGGGCACCCTACAATAGTCCTCTCAATCTCTTCAATGTTATGAAAAAAAAGAATAACAGAGTTAAGAGTTTAAGAGAAATTAGGACAAAGATAAATCGCTAGAGATGCAACAAGACAGAGGTCAGTCAAGTGTTCCTGTCTCATCACAGTCCCAGAGTTCAGTTTCAAACCGGCACAGTTTAGAAACATTTCACGGCAGCCAGAACCTTTCAGCCCAACTCAAATAAAACACAACAGCTTTCTAATCAATCCTTTTTAGCTGGTATTGATACCAAGTGAGCCGTGTTTCAGTGTCGAAGTATCGATCACTGCAGCATTGATCTGCCCTTCACCACGGATCAGTCAAACTCTCGTCACTATACTGTTGAGTTGTCGAGCCTCAAGGTGTTTGTTAAACTCTCTCTTCCTCTTCACAGTATTGGCTCTGTGTTGTTCTGAGACTGTTCTCTGTATGCTGTTGTTTATTGTCTTCTTGATTTTCTTTTAGCTGATTTAGCCGTTTTCTTGCAGAATTCGGAAAACTTCTGGGAGTTGCAGGCAGGTTTCTTTGTCCATGGGTTGAGTGGATTAGATGCCGAATAAATCGATGAATGAAATACTTTGTTGATGCAGACATACCAATGCCATAAATGGAGCTCAGTCTGTGCGTGCTACAGTCATTGCTGCATGTGCCTGCTATTTTCATGAGGAACACATAATGCTAACAGCTCCAAAACAGCCTGTTTATACCTGTATTCATCTCCTACATAATTTTAAAAAAGGTGAGATCTAATTGTTATTGTCAGGTCTTCTGCTTTCTTGTATCCCAAGCATGAGAAATTAAGTAACAATGCTGAATGTTAAGACTAAACAAGCAGATTTTCAAACTTCTACATATTCATAACTTATAGAAATCCTTGATTCTGTCTTTGAACTGATCAAAACGCTCAGTTCTTAAAATAGCACAAGCTCCACATAAGACTAACTGAAATGATGAGGTCATCACATACGATATGAGGGATTTGCGTGGCCTCAAACACCAATCTGCTTTTAGCCCCACCAGAAACAGGCCTTTAGGGGGCTGGCCAATCAGAGAGAAGGGGGGTTGTGGAATAGGGAACCTTAAAGACATCAGCTAAAATGGAGTGGAAATAAGGGTTTTCTAAAACACCAGGGAGAGAAAAAAAATGTTTTTTTCCATGTATAGCCACTATAGGGGAACCAGATGGACACCAGAGGGACAGATTAAGACTTTAAAAAAGGACAAAACCCCCTCTTTAAGCTTTTTTTGGAGTAGATTAAACCCAACAGTTTGGGGATTTGCATTTTGGTCCTTATATTCTAACCATTTATGGTGTTATTTTGTAAATGTCTCAGTACATTTAACAGTAAAAACAGTACAAATAGCAAAAGTGTACTGTAATAGAAGTACTAATGGTGATTGCCATTTCATGTGCATTTTTTCATCTTTACTTGTAATTGAGAAATAGGGCTGGTTTGGCTTTGCTGGTTTTCGCAGTCCAGACCAACCCTGCTTCAAACGTTCTCAATTAAGATTGGGGCAGACATTGACATTTCAAGAAAAGATAATAAAGAAGGAAATGGAGTTGAGATAATATTGTGTTTAAAGTAAGAGGGGAATAAAAGTCAAAATGAAGGACTAAAACCCAAACAGATTTACGTAATTTGTTCCATGACCTGGCTGGACTCAATATATTTTGCCTTAACAGACCCAAAAATCATGAATACATACAGCTTGGAGTGTTTAAGACTTGACCTAGAGCAGGTCCCAGAGGGAAGAGATCTTTGACCATATGAATTAGTTCAAAAACTCACATTTCTCAAAAGCTTTGCACTTGTAAGGTGATCCAAAGCCAGCTTAATACACACATCAGGATGTTGTGTTTCAGAATAAACCGATCCCTGACGTACTGTGGGAGGTCACGGGTCTGACCCTGAATGAAGTCCATAAAACATGAATTCAAAAGGGTCCCGAGGGTGAGAGAAAGCTTTGACTATTTTTCCATCTCAGAAAGGAGGAAGAAAATGAAAATGATAAGTAAAAGTAGACAATAGAAGAGGAGCAGTGTAATTTCATTAAACTGTTTCATAGCCTCAGTTGATTTCTTCTTCAGTGTAACAGACCACATAATTGTTCCTCTAGTGCCTCTGTGATCTTATAAGTACTGTGTGCAAACCATCTTTGGTGGTGAGTGTTCATCTTTCAGACCCTTATCTCTGGGAATTCTTTCACAAAACTAAATTAAAATAACCGTCTTGTACTTTGGTTCAATTTTTGTGTCTCATGTTTTGGCTTTGATTTATCTCTTCACTCAGCCCCTCCTCTCTCTCGCTCCCAGTGTTCGCTGCAGGAAGTATAAAAACCCAGAGTGTGATTTGCATTCTGTGTTGGTCCTCCAGCCGCCCCTTCAGGGGGAAGCGATAGAGAGATGCACATGCTGATGAGGAGGCAGGGACAGGACGGACTCAAATGAGCCTGATAAGCCTGTGCCTGGGGAGGACAGGAAACGGATTTGCTTAATTGGCAAATTTGTTCCACTTAGATAGCAGCGACCAGTGTTGAACTACACCACACCTAACCCAGCCAAACAGACCCCACAGAAGACAGCCTGCGGTGGGGTTGTGAGCGGTCAAGGTTGCCATGTTGACCATTAAACAGCATTAAGTGTTAACTCTCTTGAAAGTGAGCTGATAAAAACAAGGTGATAGGCTTTTATCTACAGAAACAACCTCTAAAGAGGACAATCTATCCCTCAGTGTTTGTTTAAATTAAATAAGTTTGCTCATAAATAAAACTGTTTATGCATGTATTTTTTCATTTATTCACATCCGTGTATTTACAGCAAATAAAGAGTACAGCTCTACTCAGCACAGCCACAGAGACAATAAAGTGGTTTCATGCCAAACAACTACAGGTTTTCCTCTTATAGTCAGCAGGGGGTCAGCTCATATAAACGTAAACCTTTTAAACTAAAATGTTGACTGGACTTACTATTATGGCTTTCAATGTTAGCAACTGAACACTAGATGAACCTGGATTCTAAACTGTAGTGTCACAAATCATGCTCATTGAACTAACCTGTACATGTTTTCTGAGATTTGACAGAGAGTTTTTGAATGGGAACACTTCCTGGACTTGAGGTTTGCATAAGACGCAGCGCATTCGCCAGGAAAGATTGACAGTATACATCACAGAGCCAAAAAAAAAAAAAAAAAAGCATCTATAAAAAGAAGCAACAAGCCTTTTGGGAAAATGTAAGGAGTAGAAAGTATTGATATTTGTATTAAAGATGTAGGGAGTAAGTAAAAAGTTGTCGGAAAAATAAATACTTCTAAAAGCACTACGTACCTAAAAATTTTACTTAAGTACAGTAACAAAGTATTTGTACTTTGTTACTTGCCATCACTGACATACACCTTTTCTGTTGTTTTGTCTCTGCAGAAAAGAGAATTAGACTTCTGGCTAATGTCTCACTCCATGTGTGTCGAGCTTGTTTCAGCCAAGCGGCAACCTCCGGTCTGAAAATGTGAGACAATGCAAAAGTGCTAAAACCCTGCTGACCTCTTGAGGCTGGAAGTACCGGAAGTCACAAACACATTAAGCCAAAAAAGCCATTTTCAGAGCCAAAAAAATATTCAATCCATTTTCCTCATTACTTTCTTGACACACGACCCTCGAGGTGACAAAGAGTTTTAACGAATTATGTTAAACTGCTTAAACTGACGATAACAGCTACTGATCTCTAAAGGACACACCCAGAATGATAATGATTTTGTCAAGAAAAAAACAACTTCTCTCCTCTTATGTCCTCTTGTGTTACAACTCAAGAATTTTCAGTTGTTTGAAAATAGAAAAAATGGAGCCTGTTACTTGTTTGTCCATTCTGAGCTACTGTAGACACATGACACTGCAACATGGCTGCCTCCACTGAAAGGGCAAATGTTAAAAGTTCATTCTCCCAAGTCACAAACTGCTCCAAAAACACACCAGGAAACCAAAAGGGACATAAATCATCAAACATCCCCTGAAACATTTATCAGTGGTCAAAGTTAAGTCATTGCAGCCTGACTGACAAAGCTACAGGGTTTCTTCTGGGATCAAGCAGGGGCTCCTCTCAAGTTACTGCAAACAACTACAAGCTTAAACTTTTTACTTTCCCCAAATGTTACCTCAACATTTTGGCACATTTGAAGGATTTTACAGCCAAGTTCCACTTTGAAAAATGATGACATATTTCATCAAATGTGTTGAAATAATCACAGGAGTGAAAGGGAAAAGACTGAGGCTTCAGCTGTTAACTCAGATAAGACAGAAGCAATCAACTGAGGACTGTCATTTTAAGTTTGCTTTGCAGATCACAGTTCATGGCAAGTTTTCAATACCTTTCAAAATTCTCTTTTCTAACTTAGTTGCAGGTTTTTTTTGCTTTTTGCAGATCACACGTTTACTTCATCTTTTACCCTGAAACAGAGTCTGACTGACTTTTAATTTGGCATAGAACTAAAGTTTCCCCTATGACGTTTTCCTTGTTAATGTCTTCATCTCTGACCAGAGGAGAGTAAGTCGTATCAGCTCTTGATAAAGCGAGTGCAGCATCAAATGGTCAGCAGGGGGTCTGTGAACCCTGTGGCTGCAGTCCGGTTTTCCTGATAGCTCGGAGCTGTTTGAAGGGCTTAAGATGAGAGAGCCAACAAGCCTGCAGCAATCTGTGTTTATGTGCAGAGAGATATCAAATTTAACTTAAAAAAAAAAAAAAAAAAGTTTTAAGTCCATCCAATTCCTCTGACACTACTTTAATCTGAAAGCAAATGTAACGACCTGCATTTGCAATCATTGAAACAGGAAGTGAAAGCGACACGAAGACGATTACGGAGCATCGCGCCACGTTTTGTTCCATCCGATTCAATTAAGGTTGATTTTCATTAACAGGCGCCATCCTCCGCCTCTCACTTCCCTCTTCCCTCAGTCATGTGTGGCCTTTCCTTTTTGCAACAACGACTCTCATGAAATCATATTACACAAATGAGCCCTCCAAATCTGACAGCCGCGTGTTCTGGCAGGCGGGGGTGGCTAAACCTCTTGTTTGTGTCCTTGGTTTTATCTCCCCACCATCTCTGGAAATGTTATGTTCATCGCTGAATAATTACATTTTAAGTACTTCAAATGACTTTGGATGAGCGGCTTGATGATTAATTACGCTTGGTGGAGAATACTTGGGAGCTTAATGTGTGGATAATGATTGTAAAACTGTATTTTTTCTTCAAAAAGTTTGAAACCTTTTTCTCCTTCACCGCTGAACTTCTGACCTTTCAAATCTACTTTCTGTTTTCACACCACATTTTCAAAGCTGGCGTTCGCTGTTAGTTCAGGTGCGAGTTTAAGCAAAGCTTTTATTTACAAGACCAATAAACGTGTTTTCGTGAGGATTGGAGTCTTGAAGCTGTCTCTGTGCTAATTGGTTGGACCACAGCTTCAGCGCTTAATTAGTCATTAGTAGATATTTTCCAAAATAATATCTCACAATGACAGCTGAGCTTTGTGGAGCTGTGAAATCCTGTCCAGGAAATAAAAAGTGTAATTTTCACTGATGCTTTTGTCATGGAAATGTGGCTCCCCTGATGCTTGGAAGGGTGTACTAATTGTTTTGTAGTGCTCTGTTCATTATGCAGTCATTATTCCATCCATCATCTTTATTCTTCTGTGAATTCGATTTCATTTTAACATTTATTCTTTTCAAGTCAAAATGAAACGTGGGTTTGCCTTTCTAAGGGCCTGTATTCACTGAGGGCAGCTTTCTGTCTGCAGCACCCATGACCTCGATTCACAGACTTGCTCAGCGGCATTTCCTGTTTCCAGGTTTCAGAAGTTGTCCAGTGGCACTTATGCTCCCTTTAGAAGTGACAGTCTGTATAAATTACTCTTTGTGACTCATATTTACTTTATTTAATGAAAAGAAATTGTGTCCTATTAGTCACAGCAGCATTTGACCTGCAAATTTCACCCTAGAAAATCAGTGCGTGGTTTGCCCTCTGTGCCATTGTTTGTGTAAAATGCAGTCTCTGTGACAACAAACATTGGTTTTTATAGCACTGTTCTAAAGACTAATTAGATTTAAAGGGGCAGCCTTTAGCCTCCTGGCTAACAGCTACAGTGTACTTTTCATTTTAAGGCAGAGTATGCAGGAATTTTCGGTAAGTTTCGTTTATTTATTTACACACAATACCAAAACTGGGCTCCTCCTTTGTGGCTCAGTGCCTGCTACAGCGCATGCTCACTGCCACCAACCATAGCTAATAGCTTAACTAACAGTCGTAGCTCTGTGAACACACCATAGACTGTAAAAAACAGTCCAGCGAGTGCATGCAGCATTGTATGAGAGAAACTCAAGAGCCATACACCTGACTCCTGTAGGTAAATGAGCTAAGCTGCAGATATTGCATCATTCTTTCTCGTGTTGCGGCCGCTGTAGTAGCCACTCAGGATAGCTTCTCCCACTCCCTATCATCAACACACACAAAGTCACTTGCACACTGGGTGCGCTGTGATTGGCTGGTCATCACCCACAACGACACTCTCTGAACCAGGCTGTAAACAAGTTCAATTTTGCTGTATAGATCAACCTTTTGAATGGGTGTGTGTGTGGTTTCTACTCTTTCTGCAGACTGCCTCTCGTGGACACTGGTGGAACTGCAGTTTCTAGTTAGATTTGGGCGAAGTTGCTCTGCTGTTGCAAAAACAAAGGTTGTTTTTCATCTTTTGTTAGAGAAAGGAACTCTCTTGTCTGTATCTGAATAAAGTGCTATTTTCCTGTGCATGTATCTCTAAAAATTCATGACTTCCAGTCCCATGCTGGATTGTGGTTTGTGTCTGGTTTGGGAATCACAAATAACTGTCTTTTGTGAAAGTGCCTTTAGTGTTTTTGCTCCTTCATCCTGCCCTGAGCGACAAGATGACTGTGAGGTAAATTATTTTGTAGATTTATGTTACTTTAAAACTAGAATTGAAACTTGGATTCATCTGATCAGTTTGAGCATGTGTTTATTTCAAAATAAAAGAGCCTCATCTGTGAAAAAAGAATTTCTGTGGTCACATATTTCTGTGTTTCCTAAATAAATCCGCCTCCATTGATACTGTTATTATCCTGGTTTAGTCACCTTGGAGCTCCTTCATGAAGAAAATGTGGAAGACATTTTCTGTTTGTGTGCTTTACATTGAATTTAACCTCCATTTCTCTTTATATTTTTACAGTGCTGGCTGCATGAGTGAGGTTAGAAAGCGCTGGTAGCCCTTTCTCACAGAGTTTGGCTGTCATAAATAAAACTTTTTGTTCTTTTCTTCTTTTCCAAAAGTTGCAGAGGTGAGTCCAAAGGATTTTCAAAAGCTAAGGCTCTGACTGATGTAAGGGTGGCGAGTAAGTGTGGACACAGATATCAGCATGGATTTACTCCTTGCCGTCTTTAATTGTGTCTATTACTTCATAGAGTGAAAATACAGATTTTCTCAAATTCATTCTTCTGGAAATGAATGTCAAAAATCTTCACTTCAAGTACAAATGACAGTAATGTGTCACTTGAAATGCATCAAAGCAACAAAGACCAAACAGCAGATCTTGACATAAGCCCTGCCCCTTACAAAGCTAACAGCCAATCATAGCTCTGGATTGTCTGATTGACACTTTAGGTGGCCAGTCAGAATATTTAGAGGTCTTGTACAGCCTTGGGTAACCTCTCTGGGAACACCCCTGATAATTTGACTCAACTAATGAAACAGCATTTATTAACAAAATGAGATTTTTAGATCACTTTGCCTCAGGGGAAATAAATTATTACAGCTATCATGCTTCATAAGAGTCAATAATTTGATCACGTCAACATTAAAATAAACATAATCTGCTTTCCAAAGGACCTGCTTGTCTGTTGAAGAATAAAGACTTGACCATCTCGACTCTTGTCACCAATAAACCATAAGCTGTTTAACTATGATCCCCCCTCTGTGGAGGGTCTTACAGCGTACACAGATTATTGCCTCTATCACTGCTGGGACAGATAATACAGCATTCTCTCACTTTCATTAACATCCCACACAGCAGCCGAGTAAACTCCCGGGTGGCTTAGTCACAGCGAGATGCGGATAAACTTCTTCCCTCTCTTTCAGTTAGCGTTGCCTCTGAGAACATGACGAGAGCAGCGACATAAGGGGATTTGAAGCTGTAGAGTCGCTCGTACGGCGTTTATGTCTTAAAACAGCATGCAAAGTTGGAAGTGGTTTCATTTGCATGTTGTCAAGAGCCTTTCTTCAACTCCGCAACTATTAATTTCCATCAGGGTCCGTTTCAAATTGCAGGAATATGAAAAGATTCAAGTACATGTCGTGACCAAAATAAGTATGCGTCGGAATACAAATAGAGTTCAACAGATCGCTGAATGGTGACCCCAATTCCTTCAACTCAGGCTGCAGCTGAGCCCCAGCTTCTCCCTGAGCCAAATTTCACAGCGTTGGTTTCAAAATAAAAGCTTTCACCTCGCAGCAATGACAAAAGTATAAAAGGGGAACAGCGGAGCCGCGTCCCGAACTCCTGATGAAAGTCATCCTGGAGAGAGCTGGATCTGTGGCTGCATTATTTACCATTACCATTCTCTTTGTTAGCCAGAGAGCCATTAATGAATGCATGAAGAGTTGCCTATTTGATGACCACAATACATGGGGGAGCCCCGTGGTACACCGATGCTCCATTTGTGTGAGCTGAATCATTCATCACACACACACACCAACACAAATACACATACACACACTTAGAAAATGGACTACGCTCTCTGCTGTAGATAGAGCATCCTCTCCACAAACTTCCTTCCCTCTGATTGGCCAGACTTTGGAGGCTTGTCGAGGAGGTGGAGATATGAGAAGACAGTGGTGTTTAAGACCCACCCCTCTAACATCCATCAAAACAAAGGATCTTAAAACAATGCGAGATTCTCATGACTTGTTGACATGATGATTTTATCACATAGGGATATCCCAACTGATTCAATGCCTCCTCTGGTTCAGGAGTGGCATGCAACATCAAGGACTCATCATAGCTTTGCCTTCACACCAGAGTGCTGGCCAATCAGAGGTAAGGTTGTATGAAGAGTAGGTATTATTAAAGAGACAGAAGCTACCATACAGTATTCCAGACAGAGGCTGAAATACTTGGGCTTTTTAAAACGCCAGAGGGAGAAATATGGGAATGTTTTAGAGCTGTGAATCATGTAAACATATTATGGGGACTCGAGAGAGACAAGATGAAGACTGAGTTGCAGCAACTCCGAGGACTTCCATAAAACTGCTGAAATAGATTTGTTTTGAAAGTGAAAGGAGATCAAATCTTTCTTTTAACACTACTTTTCTTTGTTCAAGATAAGTTTTTAACATATTCAACACAGCAAGGTGATGCATATATCATCAGTTACGTAGCGTTGTTGTTTGAAACATAAGTTAGTATTGTAGTTCAGAAGCCAGCTACATTCAGTGCTACTCACAGCCTGGTGCTCTGAGACGTATCTTCACCGTGTAACATTAGTGAATCCTGGTTATGTCCTACCAGTGTTCATCTACCAAGCAGAGCTGACTCATCTTAGCTCTTTGTCTTATACTGATAGACTCAAGTTTGAACAGACCTCTGCAGTATAATTGAATGTGAGTTTGAATGAACACAAACTGCGAAGTCACTTTTTTACCCTCAAGCCAATGTTTTAGCCTTTAGCCCTTGCTCTAGCACTCTCATGTTTAGCTTTCTTCTGCTCCTCTGTCCCTTTTCTGTCAGGCAGTCAAGCTTCTGATTCCACTATTACTACAAAATAAACCACAGAAATTGTTTTCAGCAGAGAAAAACAGACATCTCTCTTCCCAATGCTAAATATTGCCAGCCCGCGCAGTGTTGTCAGAGAGACTTTGAAATGCTGTGAATCAATAGGGTCCAGTTCTTCCCAATAGGGAAGCTAGGAATAGCATTGAGAAATAACTCGTGCAAATAGTCTCATTCTAAATAAGGGATTATGACCAGGTATAAGTCCTCAAAGTCCTTTTATGGTACTAAATAATGTGATAAAGAAGCCTGTTTTGTCAGAGCGCAGGTTTGACACAATCTCACTTTGGTCTCACTTTTCAGACTTGCAGTCAGCCTCCTCACTTTTGAGTACAGTGTTCTTTTTCTGCAAAAACTCTGTTTCTGATCAAGGCCTTCCACATTAATAGCTTATTCCTCTGCAAATGCAAAGACCTGTCAATCATTTGTGAAGTAATAGCAGGGTTCCAGTCCTGCACTTTGAAATTTGCTGCTCGAGCTGTCACTTTGTTTTGCCGGTGGACTGTGTCTTTAAGTAAATGCAAAGCTTCAGATGCTTGGGCACACCGGCTTTGATATTGACGTATCTGCCCACTGAGCCTTCACATGAAGGCGCACAACATCAGAGCACAGCAACAACACACATACACACACACACACCACTCACCAGGACTGTCCGTGAGAGCCTCATTTCATATTCATAGTAAAAATTAAAATGGCCATGACAGGCTCCCTCTTTCAGACACACAGGCACATAAACACAGAGAAGAGGCAGAGGGGGATGATAGTGAGAGTGAAATAAATACATGACATCTAAATAAGTCATAGCAGTATAGCTTTTACCAGCAAACAGAGAACAGGGTGATGCACATGGATGGATATTACCCCTAGTGTATGGATGCTCGCTCTAACGTGAATGGAAGGAGGCAGGGTGACAAAACAAATGGCATAGTTTGCTCAGCAACAGCAGCTCTGGCTTCATTATACTTTTCACGCGTTCAGGTAAAGGTCTTTATGAATGAAGCAAGTCTTCTCTGCAAGAAAAGTCAACAACAGAGCTGACTCCATGGACCGACTGCCACAAAGAAATCATTTAATGAGAAACAATAAGTGAGCTAACAAGCTAGGTATGGAAGGTGCAGGAGTGAATTGCTGCTAATTAGTGCTAACATACAAATACTGTAAAACTATTTCACACTGAAGCACTCGAAACAATCACTTTTTAATGGCCTGTTAGAGTAAAAAGCTCAGGTATCTGTCTGTCTGTCTGAGGCTTGACTCACTTCAGGGTTTAATTAGCTGAGGAAGAAGCTGCTGTGCATAAAACTCACCTTATTATAGCTCCAACAAATATGTACTGACAAAACCTCATAATAGTTCCCTCGAATGCTGCAATGAGCAATTCAGGCAGAATATGTTTCACACCAGTTTATAAGCATATCTGATGTGATGTAAAATTGTGCATTTCAAAATTGGGCCTCATGGGGATTGACTGATGTTTGGAGCGAATTTCAAGTGGCCAATTAAGGAACTGCAGCTTTTCGCATTGACTGAATTAACCACATCGCCCAAAATTGCCTCTTTACAATCAAAGTGACCTGTTGCAAGTGTGTATAACCCCTATTTTTATGTGTTAAAGTTGTGTGAACTATAACCAAAACTAGAACTGAACAGTCTAGAGTTTTTAACAGAGTAGGCTTTACAGCGGCTTAGCATTGTTACCCCAAAGAAAAAACAGCTTTAAGATTTGATTGTAGAAATCCACAAGAGATGCTGACACCCACTATCGGCTGCAGGTGCCCAACCTATTTTACACACCTGTCTGACAGTCAGTCTATCGGTCCAACTCAATCAATTAGTAAACAAAAATAACATAATGTTTGCCCATCATATATACAAAATACATTATATTTAATACTTGAAAGCACCTAGGTCGTTTTTGTCCTGTTTTTCATTTTGTGATCTGTGAATCCTGCAGAATGTGATTTGTTGTGGTCCCTCTGAAACATGAAGAATTTATGTAGATATGGATGGGTATTGATAAAATTGTATTGATACTTATGCCCTTATTAACCCTGCCTATCAATCCAATTTTAATCCATTACTTTATCAGTTCCTTCAGTGAGTTTTCAGTGCACAAAAATTAGGTTTTACAGGTTTTCTCAGTCAACAACATTTCATTGAGTTTATGAGTAAATAAATGTGACATTAGTCATTCTGTATATCCTTTGCTGTAAATATATAGAAAAAGTTGGAACCTTTGCACATTGTCACCAAACCTGGATATCTCTGGATGTAAATAAATAAAAATGTGTAAAAGGTGTAAATGTGAAAAAACTTACATAGTGATATAAGCAGTCTGCATCGTTGAGTTGTAAAGATTGAATGAGGGAATTGTGAAGCATAAAGGCTACTGGTGTCAATGGATTAAAATGTTTCGAATCAATCACTTCATCATAAAGGGACTTAGATCCATATGAGTCTCTACTAGTTCTGCTTCAGTGTGATACCTAGTTTCCTCTTCCCATGGTACAGGTTGAACCTGACTTTGTGGTTGCAGTGATGAACTGTTTATAGCCATGCATTGATCTCCACTGCACAGTCATGTCTGTTTTTAATGCAGTGCTGCCTGAGGACCTGGAGATCTGGACTATCTGGTCTTAGTTTTGGTCAGTCTCTTTTGTTTTGAGGTTTCTCCAGACTCATTGAATCTTTGACTGATATGATGATCTGTAGATGATGAAATCCACTCATTTTCATCTTTCTCTGAGGATCATTATTCTCAAACTGTTGAACTATTATCATATATAAGTTTTGTAATGTCACATTTTTTTCTTTCACCTCTTAAGACCAGAGCATTTTTCTGATGTGCCTTTCTTATTTCTCTGTGCCATTCACGATCAGTAAGACCTAATAAGTATAAAAACTCAACTTGGTCTTTTTACTGAAAGTTAAAGTAGTAGTGATAGCTACTAGTTTTTAGTTATAAGTGTCACTGTTCATAACTAAACTGTTTCACACACTGAAACGTATGTAAAGTTGTGCTATCACCAAAAGATAACATGGACAGTGTTTCTTAATGTGGCTAATAGATATACATTTTTTAAAAATGAAGTTTCATGGGTCTGAGAGGCAGAAATGTAAGGTCCACATATTGGATGCCAGCTCTTATGAGATTAAACCATTTTTGGAGAGGTTGAATACCTTGCAGACCGTTCTGATTTTATCAACATTATAATCTGATTTCTGATTTTATCAACATTATAATCTGATTTCTGATTTTATCAACATTATAATCTGACTTCTGATTTTACCAACATTTTTGGCTGCATTTTTTGGACTCAATGTTTTAGTATGATGCCAAACTTGGTGCAAAATTGAAGATGTGATGGATGTGGTGGAACAAGCTCTCACAGTAGAATGAAGACAGAGTCACAGTGTGACCACAGCAGACATATGACCGCCCTCTGCAGACAATACAGGAGAAAATGTGACATTTGAAGTGCAAGAAGCCCTCACCTCAGCCACAGGCACTCCCTCTGGGGGACGACAGTGCAACACAATCATGCCGTTCAGAGGCACCTCGGTGCCTTGGGGATCCTGCTCGAAGTTCTTCCTCAGGTCTGAGGGGAAGAAAGAACACAAGGCTGCATTAAAGAACAACCACAGCAGCATGAAAGAACAACAACAAAAAACAAAAGAAGGCTTTGTGTTTCATGTCTGACCTTCTCTCCCCCCCTCATACATACATGAAGAAGAATAATGTCTCCTCTAAAGCCAGGCTTTGAAGAGGACTAACCTTTTCAGGTACAATCAGGTCAGACAGCTATCAAAGTGACATTGAGGTGCTTACAGGCGATACGGACGGTTGCCTTGCGGCTCTTGGAGGTTCCCAAGTGGCTCCAGGCAACACACAGGCACCAGTAATCCTCAGGGCCATGAAAGTCCTCCACCTGCTGACGGGAGACGTTGATCATCACCTCCCGGATCTTCAGCCCTGCAGACAGGATGGGGGATTGCTGGGATTAGCTTTCATTACATCAGAGAGGTGATTAATCAAAGAGATGAAGATTTGTGGGGGCAGGCTGATGAGTGAAACTAGAATCTGATAAGATTATCAGCGGTAAACAGATCTGCTGTTTGCCGGGAGGAGAAGGAGGAGAGAAGGCTGGTCCAGTCAAATTAATTTCAGGGAGATGAGTTTGGAAAATAGACTGTGTACTGTATAAGGCAGAGTCTCCTCAGATATGACATGTTACAGTTTTAAATGTCACCATGATCTCATCACGGAGGCTTGTGGCCAATGTCGTAGTAAATATCTTTGAGATGTCTCCACTCTGCAGGGCATCCTGCATTTCCCAGATGCACTTATTTTTCTCTGATGTCCGGCTAAGAGCGGCAGCCTGAGTGCTGTCAACTGTTGTCCTGCTTTGACCACATTGTCAGTTGTACAACCGTAGGAAGTCTGACAAGATAATTACCAGTCCTTCACTTCTCTGCTGGAAATCTGAAAGGACTTTGCACCCGTCCAGGTACAATAACAGATCTCTCTTCTATAAGAGTAAATGCTAGAAGTCAACCATAAGCTTAATTCCTCCTGTACTATGTAACACTAACCAGCTATAGTGCTGGCTCAGAAGTGGCCAACAAAGGGATTAAAGGCTTGATTTTTTCGCTAACAGCAAGGATGTATATGGCTGTTAGCTATTTTCTGTTATCCATACGATGATCAGATATGTTTCTGCCTTGCATGCAAGTTCTGCAAGTGAGTGCACAAGCATGTAGTCTCTTTGGTTATTTCTCAAGGCTCAGTATCTCACATCTCTTTACACAAGGCATGTCAAAAGTCAGGTTTGGACTCCATGTTCATAAGACCCCCAGGTTTCATCTTATTATGTCTCTGAAACAAATCATGTCCTAAGTCATATAAACATTTACATTTTCTGTCAAGGCTTTAAACCAAACCAAAATGTATTTATTAACACTTTACTCAACTACATCTGGACTGTGCACCTATACACTGTGAGTTTCTACAGAATGTACTGAGCTTTAGTTTTCATCCAAGTGGGTTATTACTTACAAAAAGCTCTGTAAATCCTGCAAAATCTCAACAACTCTTACAGCTGACGTCTTGGAATGAATTAATAGATTCATCATGGTGTGAAAATGTGAGAGTTTAAAAATAACATTAGTGGAAGCCAAAGTAGAAAAAGACAAAAAAAACGGTGCATAAGAAAGAAGAAATCTGAAAAACGTTGGTCTAAAAATGTTGTTTTCAGGTTTAAAATAGTCTGTATACAGAAAACAATATTGATAAAACCGCTATTTGATCCTGATGTAAAAACATGCAGACATATTTCCCTCACACCGCCCCCTAGTGGAGAACATTTCCTTGGTGAGAAGCAGAGTTTGCTGATGTTTACGCAGCACTTAACACTTCAGAAAACGGACCACTTTGTCATCTGGTATCAAGAGACACCTGAGGGACAGGTGAGCTCTGATTTCACTGGTACGTTATGATAGGACAAGGGTCTTCAGCCATAATAAATAGCTGATTTTTAAAAACATCACTTTAAAAATAGTAAACAAATAGATGTCACTTCAAAGATTATGTGTGTTTTAAGGCTGATGGTTCACTGTGGTTTAATACTTGTATTTGCACATTCAGCTTCTTGTTGTTTTTTCTTCAACAGTTGTAGGAACAAAGATGAACTATTAAAGTAAAAACAGACTTGTTACTGTGACCTCCTTTTTTTTTTTTTTTTTTCAATAACTTTTTTTTTATCTGGTTGATATCAATTGGGCCTTCAGCTCTGCTATGAATATTGGACTCTGTAATTTCCATTCATTTGGCAAACCCTTGTTTAAACTTCACTTTTGGCAAACAGAAGGCCCAGCACTGCAGAATGCAGGGTGTGCTAGCAATGCACAAAGTGAGCCCTCTTTCAGCGTCTGTAAAACATAATCCATTTATTCACAAGTGACACTAAATGCTTTCCAGTGGAAGCATTAACAGAGAGGAGGAACACATCAGCCCGCTCTCTTCTAAGGGGTAGAGTGAGGACTCATTTTTCCCTTTGAAACATTTGAAGGGGCTATAATTTAGGAAATAAAAAGGAAGGCAAACAATGTAAACTAATGGTGCATGTGAACACAGACACTTTTTATGAGGGTGAAATCATCTCTTTCTACAGCAGAACTTTAACTGGATGTCAGCCGGGTCATTCGTTAATACCTCCTCATTGTCTGCCATAATGAGCGAGGCGTGAGACCGACACTTTTTGAGACAACTGATGGGAATTTTAAAAGCCTGGTGTTTCAATTATGTCTGACTCTATGCACAGAAGATGACAGGCTTGAATCATAACTGTATGATAGGTTGCTTTATTGGGGAATGGAGGAAATTGCTGCTTTCAACCAGTATACGTTTATCTGTCTGAAACCTGAATGTAGTCGGGGAACTTAAATTAATTTTTAAAAACATGAATACAGTTATTAGCCGCACATTGGCGCCAGGTCTCCAAACTCGTCGTTCCCTGCAGCGGGCAATTAAGAAATTCACAGAGGGATAATGGGCAGGGATAATGACAAACACCCATTTAAAGGAACAGGGTATTATTGAAGCCTTTGGGTACATTTTCAGACAGAGGTGGAGCTTTTTAAATGGCAAACATCTTGGAAATTGAGTTCAAAGTGAGCCATAGCAGCCAATACATTCAGAGCAGGCACAGAGAGCATTACATTACACAAGTGTCTAACTTTATTTGTCCTGTAAGACGGAGCCGTGCCCTTACTCCTGGCTATCTGTAAAAGGGTTAGGTTTGGGATCAAATACATAAGGCATCCATTAGTGTCAATATTTTGATTTGTTCACATCCTCTCACAACCCAGACGTCGTCTCTGTGAAGGTAACCAGTTCACTGGAAAGAGAAAAGTAATGTTCCCTTATAGCAGCCTTCTGCTTCAGGGAGTAGAACTCAAGTTGTCTGGAATAATAATCTACCGCCGCCACTCTGTTTATTGTTGACAAAAGCCAGTTTCCTTCTTTCCCCTCTTTAAAATGGAGACTGGGTAAAACTTGCAGAAATTTCTTTTGATCAGGAAAGTTTTTTGGTACGAATGCTGTTGGGAACAAGTTTTGTTAAAATGAAACCAAGAACTAAGTGGTGAATCTGTTTACAATGCAGAAAAACCAAACTTGTGTTGTTTAATAAAAACAACATGAAATAAATAATTGGTATTTTCCTCAATGTGCCACCAACACCGTGACCTGCAGCCTATTATCCTTGGGACTGGGACATTTTGTACACTGTGTTAAATATGAAATGGAAAAGCTTCTAAAAATGAACAACAGCTGAACACAAATAGTAAAGCAATCCATGTTTGATAGAGTTCCTTCTAGTCACAATGTTTTTGACAATCAATTGTATACCTTTGATAAGTTTGTTTATTTCAATTCTAATTGGAGCCAAAGTGGTAAGAAATATTTGAGGGATGAGCTGTCGAGCTACTTATGCGTGTTGTGCTTATGACAAATTTACCAAATCTTCTCTGCCCATGCCAAAAAGGTGGTTCTACTGATGCTATTGACTCTTGTTAAGGAAGTCAGTCAAGCACCTGATTGACCATTTTCCTTTCTTTTTTGTGTGAGGTCAATTTTGTTCAATAGAAACAGTTGCAGATAGTTGCAACATATAAAGACAGACATAGAAAGACAGACATAGAAAGATGCAGGCATAGATAATTGCAGGATGAAAAATGCAGATATATTGGGGTAGATGGACACAAGTTCCCAAAGACTGATTTCATGCAAGCTTTTCACCCATGAAAAGTACAGACCACAAAGGTGTGCCAGTCATGTTGTTGCTGGAAGGCAACTCGTTCAGTGACAATTTTTGACAGAAATTGACATGAATTATCAGAACTGATGAGTGACAATTTTTTGTGTTATATCTATATCAAGCAATAGTGTTGTACTTCATAGCTGACCCCTACACTAATTTGGGCTGTGGAGTTGGTCTTCTATTTGTTTATGAAGGCTTTTTGGTATAATTTTGATTATTGCGATCATTACTTTTCTTATGTCTTTTTTGTTTTTTACATTTTTTGTAATCATATTTGTCTCCTTATAGCTCTACAGTAGGGAGTAAGTATAAAACTGATTACAGAGAATTCATAAAAAATGTTGCAGATGCTGATAAGTGGCAGTTTGGTATTTATTGATTTACAGCATTAACTTTCAGAACCGCGGACAGCAACATTCTTGATGTCCTAATGTACAGTGCATAGTTGTAGCTTTCTAGTCCCTGGGGAGTCAGAGCATGTTGTATTGACTGAATAACACTGATAAAATTGACAAACATAAAAAATTGTTGGTGTAGGGCACAAATTTCTTGAAATTATGTTTATGTGTGCCTTCAGATGCACTAAACAACCTGATGTGCTTAAGAAAAAAACAAAAAAAAAACAAACAAAAAAACATTTTTTTCTGCTTTATCAAAGCAGCTGTCAAATAAGTTTTAAGCACCCAGCAGGACAAACAAATCTGTGCCTTTGCAGCTATCTACAGGGTGATGCAAAAGCTACCAGATAAGTGAGTTAAAAAAGCAACTGCAACAAATTTTCTTCTTTTGCAAGTTCATTCAGCGTAACCCTGCTTTTGTATCAGATTTGTTTTGCATCATCTGCTCGAACTGCTTGTAAAGTGCAAGGTGAAAAATTTCCTCAATTTTTTTCCCCTTCTATTTTTGTGAAGATGTTTCCAACATATTCACATGTATTTAACAATTACTTACATCATATATTGTAAGATAGACCTCATTTACATAAAACTATACCTCTTTTTTTAGTGAGAAAAAAGCAAAAGTTCAGATTTTTTTTTTTTCATTAAGGTTATTATCAGAAGTTCATGTGTCCATGTATTATCACTGACAGATATTTATCAAAGTGATGGCAGGATATTGTTTTGAAATCATTTCATTTTTTTCAATGGCAGGAAGACACTATAAATTTAGATAAAACATCCATAATTTAACAATAATAGTCGTAACTATTTTTACATGTAGATAGCATTGGTTGGAACCATTCATGTAATTTTCCATCAATTCTATGGAAAAAAAACAAAGTTACAGCAAAATAATTTATGAGATTAGGTCAAAATCACCCAAAGATAACAGGAGAGTTAATAAGCTAAGTTATAATAGTTGAAAAATCTGAACTTAAGTGAATCATTTGCACCACAATTGCCAATAAGCACAAAGACAATGATGTGTGATGTGATTCATCTGGAAAATATGAGACACGTGACTTTCCTGAACTCTGTGACTCCACCGTTATTTATAGGAACAAGATTAAAAGGAAGTTTTAAAAAGTAATTTACATCTTTGGGCACACACAAAACAATCAAACTGCACGTCTGCTCATGCTTGGCGTAAACGCCCAATTATGGAGCAGAATGATGTCATCACCTCTACCAAATGATGAGGCATCCTTTTAGTTTGGCGGTCTCTTTAAGCCACAATACTTCCTGTCTCTGTGTCTGAGTTTTACATTTAGACAAACGACATCATGTACAATCATATTTCTGCTGCACAATAACCTGGATTTATTTCGTCTGAGGGAACATAATGGTGATGACGAGTCAGACTCTGAGCTTATGAGGGAGTAAATGAGCTCCTTTTATAAGACGTGTGCAGAGATTTATCGCTGTTTATTTGACACACCCGTAAAGAGTGGATTCTGCTGACTGCAGCAGAGTGTGTATTATGTCTGTGTGTTTCTCAGATGACTGAGTTATGACTCGGAGAGGAAACGATGTGATGTTTGTGACAAATCCTCTGAAAAATATGACTTTAAAAAGTCAGACGCTTCCATATCTGTTTCAAATGGAGCTTTCTGATTGGCTACAGCTCAGCAGCGATGACACCAACTTTAATAACTCGGAATATTTCTCCTGATGTGTTGACAATTTCGCCTCCTCACTCGAGTCTCATCTCTTGTTTTTATTTCTTGTAGTTAAATCTGCCTTAGCCTCACTTCATCAGGCGTGTTGATTAAGTCCTTAATTTGCAGCGAGGGAAAGGAAGAGGAGTTGGAGTGTTGTTTGTGTGTATATGTGTGTGCGCGTGTGTGAGTGAGTCTGTGTCGTACATAATATCAGTCAGTCATTGCGGAGGATTACAGTGTCTTCAGAGAACATTTTTGTTTTACATTACTTCATTAGGCTCCCTTTGATAACCTTTCATTTCACATTATTAGTTTTCATTTAATCCGGCCCGTGTCTAAGCTGCTGTCTGCAGTTCGGCAGGATGGTGAAAGCCTGCAGAGAGACGACTTGTCTACAAGTGTAGGGCCGCGTAATAAAGCAATAAGCCACGAGAGGCCGAGCTTTACACTGATTTTGTAAACGCTGCAGTCAGATGTGTCGTGAGGCATCGCTTGTTTGCTCGGCTTAACATCAGTGCAAAGTTCAACCTTTATTTACATCTAGCTTTCAGAAAATTACTCCTTAATTATCAGTACTTTCTCAACAGAATACATTTAAACAAAGTTCAGAATACACAAAACTTTCCTCTGATTGTTTAAGCATTGACAAAGAGCCGCAAAAGCATCTCTGCTCCTGCTGTGATCAGTGAAAAGAAGATGTATTGTTTATTTGGTTTTATTGTTGCTTTCATCTTTGTTTTGATTCATGTATTTCCATTTATTAAATTATTCTCTCTCATTCAAAGTACGTTCAGTGGAACCAGAGTACTTTTGTGTCATTTTTTGGTTTGTAAATGGTTTGTCAATTCTGATTGTTTTGTGTGGTTTTTGTAATGGGATGTCAGCATCTTGCTGCAAAACAAATCCACCTACAGGTACAAATCAAGTTAGCTGAATTGTTTTTATTTTATTCTTGTAACATCAATCAACTTTTAAGTGTATTCCAATACTAAATAAACAGTGAAGGAATAAACTCAGCTTAACTATTTTAAAACAAGTGCCCAGGTGTCAAGAACATGAATCCATTTACAACATGGGGACCAAAAGTCTCTTCGATGATACAAAAAATCTAACAGAGAGATCTGTGTTTTTCTCTACGCAAAAAAATCTCTTGGGTTTATTTAGTAAAAATGTTGAACACTGGAGCTGGACTGTCCAAGGGAAAAATGAGGTCAGAGCAGAAGAAAGCTCAACAGGAGAGTGATAGAACATGAGTTAAAACACTGACTAAGCTGTTGGTGATAATATTTATTCCAACCCACATGCAGCAGATATTCTGCAGTGGCCTGTTCAAACCTGAGAGTCTATCAATAAAATGAAGAGCCAGGTTATGTTTGCTCTGCTTGGTGAGGTTGGGGTCAGTAGATGAACACTGGTAGGACATGACCAGGATTCACTAACATTACACATTACAGACACGTCTCAGAGCACCGGGCTGTGAGGAACACTAATCGAATATTCTGCTCACTTTCTGGAATGTAACTACAAACTGAGTTCACACAGTTTGATGGTGTTCCGTTGCAAACTATAGCTCTACCTAGCAACAAAAGGGTACATTACCTTGTCTCTTTGCATGATAGTAAAAGTTGGCTTGCGTGTAGAAAAGAAGCGTTAAAAAGACAAAGATACTACAAAGTGAGCACACATCTTGGCAACAGTCATCTCTGTACCACAGTGAGTGATGGTGCTCATGGGAAATTGTGTCTTTATAGCAAAGCACTATAAAGACAGTACCCATTCTGGCCACCGGTGTCACTGCAATGCCAAACAGGAGGTCCTCACAGA
The DNA here is from genome assembly GCA_008086565.1 of Thalassoma bifasciatum. NCBI lineage: Eukaryota > Metazoa > Chordata > Actinopteri > Labriformes > Labridae > Thalassoma > Thalassoma bifasciatum. The sequence continues at coordinate 277,602 of RPOG01000324.1, forward strand.
GACTCACATGTGTTACAATGTGTTAATAGACCTGGCCTGATGGTGCTGCTCACCCTGTAAGGATCCTGGTTGACTCGCTCACTATCCATTACCCATAATCGGAGTTAACTTTTGAAATTAAGCAATCGATGTGGGTTTTAAGTTGAAAGTGGTAATCTTTCACTGAGCACATGAGTTAACATCTGGGCTGACTTTGAGGTTACCCAGCGTCATTTAATGACTGTTAAAGTTTCAAATAAAACCCCACACTGGCATTATCTTCATCTAGGAGTTGGAGTACATACAGAAACACCGGAACAAGCTAAATGGCTCCATACACTCTTGAACTACTTTTGCCCTGCAAGTCTTCTTTTCTGACAGTTTTACTACTTTTATTCTGACTCAGCTTTGGGAGAATTGCTCAACTTTGAATAAGATTTCATCATAAATTCATTCAGAAAGTTATTCTTGTACAGCTTGTTGACAGGTATATAGACTGAGTAGGAGCTTGATGGTGTGATTCATCTGAAACAGAAAGTAAAGGGATGTAATTTTGTTGTAATCAGATGCAGATATTGTGATGTTTTTGTGACATGATCCCTTCTGCATTGCAGTCTCTTCTAGTGCGTCACTGATTGTTGAACTTACTTTTTTTTTAGCTCGATGGCAATATTGGAGCTGACTTAACAGTTGCATCATTTCACTCAATTTCTATTAAGTACCGTGGATTATCTTAGTGTTAGGGTGATGTATGGAGAAACTTGCTTGTCCCAAAGAGGCTCAGTGAGGAGAGTAAGGATTGAAGAATGAAATAATCCTGTACACAAGCGTTAAAAATAACTCCTCTCACACCTTCATCTCTGCCTTTGATGTAACCTCTAAACTTCACTAAGTGCGCCTTGATGAACGTCTTACTACTGGGTTGTGACAACAGCCTGAAGCTGCTCGTAGACTGGAGAATGGGTTCAGGCGTGTTGTCTCCTAATGCACAAAGTCTTTTTCACAATCAGACCTCCTCATCTTTATTAATGACAAAGAAAACAGAAGAAACAACTATGAATAAACAACAGTCTACTGTTCCTGATGCAATGTTTTTGTGCTGAAAGCAGACAAATTGAGTCAGGGAGGGTGGGGGGAGGCTTAGCTCTGCAGATTCACTCCAAGAATTGCACTTCAAGAGTGAGAAACAAACCACCAGGAAGAAAAAAAAAAGAACTAAGGTGTGCTTTTCTACCAGGCGTTCCAAAGTAAAACAAAAGGGAACTTTTATTCGAGCCAAAAAAAAGCCCAACAAAATGAAAAAGACAGTGTGTTAACCTGCAAATTTGAGAAGAAATTGAGTTGATTGAAATGAGTTTTTGAAAGGCACTTTTGAGTTTTTGAGGATTTTTTTGTGGAAAAAAGTTAAAGGGATGAAAGAACTGCAGGCTGGATTTAAACCAAGGTTACAACACAAGTCAAATCAACTACCATGTTACAGAAAATTTCCAAAAACAGTGCGAGAACACACTTTGTTTTGGCATATTGACATAATTTTCTGTAGGCTAAATATTCAAATGCAATACATATTTGATAAAAAACTGTCCAAAGTAAATAAATGAGTAAATTAATGAATATCAATAAATTAATAAATAACCAAACTTACACTCATAGCTTTACAGTTTGTTTCATAATTAGCACTTATAGACATTTCTGATGGTAAACACTTGACAAATGAAGAATCAAACATAACCCTTTAGAACCCTGTGTAGTGCTGGCACTATGTTTTGCATATTAATTTTGAGTGGCTACAGATTTGAAACCAGATAAGACAGAATGATCATATATTCATTTAAAATCTGCAGACTTACACTAAGATTTTTCACATTCACCATGTGTCAGAGATATTTTTGTTGCAGTGATGGGTTTGTAACAATACACAATAAAGCAACCATAACAAAAATCTATACGAACAGGACCGCAGGTATTTGCAGAACTTCCTACGTTGAAACACATGTCAAAAGGTCATAGACGGTTGACAAAATTGATTTTATCTCACAAAGCAATTTATATTAGCATTTGAGAAATAGGTCTTACATATCAAAACTTGGTACATAAGGATTATATTGATGTGAAGAAAATAAAATGACTCTAAAAATGGAACTACAGTATGTAAAAAGGTAAGAATATGCCCTGGTGGACTTGCTGTTAAAGGTAGAGTATGCTGGATCCCCCCCCCCCCGCAAAAAAAATGTCAACCTTTACAGGAATAATGCTCAATCATAATCCTGTGTCAGTGTCTGTGCGTGTCTAACCCCCTCCTAGACCCCCTACTCTGCCTTTATATTAATGTTTTGGTTGACCCAGGACATTTCTTGGCAGAGAGTAGGAATGATTGTGGGTGGTGGCCAGCCAAGTACAGTTTGCCCAATTTACCTGCAAGAAGTCAGATGTAGGCTCTTGAGTTTCTCCCATGCGATGCTGCAGGTGCTTGCAGGGCTGTTTTCTACTGTTCCTAGTGTGTTTACGAAGCTATGACTGGTAGCCATGCTATTAGCTACTATTGGAGGTAGTGAGCATGTGCTGCTGCTGACACTGAGCCATGAAGGAGGAGCCCAGTTTGGATATTGTATGTACATAAATGAACAAAACCTAAGAAAAATTTCTGTATACTCTGCCTTTAAAGGTAAATGCATCATAGTTGCTTTTGTCCATGAAGGCTTCCATCCCTTTATTGACAGAAAGAGTGCACAAGGGGAGAATATGACCGCTATAACATTAAATATTCCCATTTCTACTCGCTGCACCTTTGGATCACCTCATAATGCAGCATTGGACATCATAATCTGGTTTTTCAGTGTAACCAAATCTCCTCCAAACTACTTTTTTTAAAAAAAGAAAAAGAAAAAGCAACCTGTAAAATTCCCTCTTTATCTCAGGGGAACAGAGAGAATAAATGTATAGACGCATGTCTGCTCTGAGCCCTGAGCACAACTAACTGCTCCTGAGCACTGCTCTTCTCATCTTTTGAAGACAAACACGGAGCAAAGGCATAAACACGCTCTTCTTGCAGCCGCTTAAAGAAAGCAGGGTTATAAAACAGTTGTGCAGTTTCATATTTAAGGGAGGTGCAGAGTTGCTCGTCTGAGTCAGGGTCGAGCTGCTGCTTCTGTAAGTGAGATAATCATAGGAGAAAAAAATCAGGGAGACGCTTCCACTCACAGGTTCTTTCACACTTGGCAGAGATCAGAGAGCTTAGCGTTTTTTTCCAAGTGGCCTGGGATGACTCTGTGTCAAAGGCTTCATCCAATCAGTGCTCGGTCATGTCGATGCCATGCGGTCACTTCTCTGCATTCAGGAATACAAACAGCCGTTCAGCTCCTGTCCCTGGATGCTGGTTTCCTTGTTTGTCTCTTCTCTCTCCCCCCTCCCCTTCAGGCTCCTGCCAGTGGCTGTTGACAGAGCGCCACGAAGCCCTGACGACAGACAGTCTTCACTTAGCCCTTCATTCCCGTCCTTTAATATGCCTCTAATGTAGCTTCAATAAAGGAGTCTGGAGGAGATACAGAGATGCTGATGTGAACGTATCAGCCCACGTTCTCATTTTCTTTCTCCGGCTCTCTTTTGATCTGTCTGGCGCGGGGCCTGTGGTGTGATTTCTCCCAGCTTTGGCTCATTGTTTCGCCTTGGCTGAGTCTATGAAAAGGCCCTGAGGGACTCAGGCGGTGCCAGCTACAAGTGGCTCAGGATCCAAGCAGCTAAAACCAACTGGTCCAACTCAGTTAAACCAAGTCCATGATGTCTCTATCTATCGTACACAAAGCTTTCTCAAACGTGGCTTGGAATAGTTAAGACATATAGATTGTGTCGCAGCTGACGACCACAGAAATCTGGGGGAAATGTTCACGTTCAAATTCCTATCATTATTGAGTTGTTCACACTGACCACGCTGAATAATGATCCAAAATGATGCTATCACATTGTTTAACCAGGCTCAGAACCAAGCCAGTACCAGGAAAGCCAACCACAGTGACAACAACATCAAGATTTGACTTCATATCTAATTCTTTCCTATGAGCCTCATGTACAACTCTGCATGCTCTGCCAAATGGAAGCTCTGCAGCGTTCGCTAATAACTTCATTCACTCCCTCTGGCAATTCCCAGCATCTGCTGCTGAAAATATTCACCAGCAGCCCTCAGTCTATGGAAGCCAATTCACAGTTAATAGGTAGACAAGATATTAATTACAGATATATGTAATTCAATTCTTTCCCTTCAAAATGAGCGTTTCAGACACAATAACTCGCCATCCATCCAATGCTGCACACACATCAATTTCTCTATCCAGAAGGAATAGAGTAGAGGTTAGTAAAAGATGTATTCATGAGGGGGAAAAAAATAATCTTTATTAAACCCCATATTACCAAGATTTCTAAAATGTTTTGGAATAATTAAGACCTTTTATGACAAGCAACAACTGTAATATAGAGATCTGAGAGAGGAGATGGTCTTAGAATGACTTTTGTCAAAAATACTGGAAACAATCATTTGAGATGGTATAAATGATGATCAAACTGTAATCTCAGCACATGAACGTTAGGTTTACAGCATGGTTAAAGGCTCAAGGTTCAAGGTTACTTTATTCGTACCTGTAGTTAGATTTGTTTTACAGCAACATGGTGATGACATCCACTTTGACATTCAGTCACAGAACAAAACAATCAGTACACAAAACCCTCTAGAACCACCTGAATTGATGCACTACCAAAACACTAAAACACTAAAGAGTACTCTAGGTTCCACTCACCATAAAAAATACCTCTATGTAAATAAATAAAACAAATAAAAGCTACCGGGAGAACTGAAAACTACAGGTAAGAGCAGGATAAACAAGGGCTAAAAGAAAATCACCATAAGACCAGCTAAATAAATAGAGCCAATAGAAAAGGAATGTGCAACTATAGCAACTATGATGTCAGCTTGTTTAACTCAGCAATGGCAGCTGTTTCTGTGTCTTTTTGTCCTGCACCTTGGGACCATGAACCTCTGTCTAGAGGGAAGAAGCTGAAATTCATCATGTAAAGTGTGGGAGTCATTATTTAAAATTGAAGCAGCTATCCGCTGTTACTGTCTGGTGTACAGGGACGCTGGTTCATAAATAGTTCCCAAATGTACCAACAACATACCTGCTGTAACAGTTAAATTTATGAAATGTACTTTAATAAGGTGTATGTTGTGTCGCCTTGTAGTGGCGTCATCAAGCTGCACCTATGCTTCTTTTCCTTTATCGTATATGTTGAGATGTACGCCATGCTGGTCGATTACACTTTGCTCATGTTTTCTGTTGCCCCTTAAAAATATCAGTGACAGGCAACTGTTTTTGTTCATGTATGTGACGATAGAAGCCCCACAACCAGGCTAGGCAATGTTGATGTGTGTTAAATTAGTAACGTTTAGCAGTTTGTGAAATCCTAGAATTTGTGTGGACTTAAGTTTCTGCCTGCCGTCTTCTTCTCTCCACAGCTTCGACCGAGCTACACGCACTCAAAAACCCTTACACCCTCATCATTCTCGATTTCTTCAGAAGTCCCCTGCTCTGTGACCTGTTCTCTTACTGTACTCCAAATTTTTAATATCTCCCGATTATCTCTCAATTTATTGCATTAAAACCAATTTTAGGCTCGTTCCCAAGCACCGTGTAGGATACATTTCATCAGATAACCCAACTTGGCAGCGTCAAGCATGCGCAAATCACTACCTGGCACATACATACAACCTCGCTGGAGTGGCTCTCTACCCAGCATCACTCGGCATCATGGTTGCTGTCAGAGATGTCTGACAGGTCAGGTCTAAAGAAGAAATGTGTCTCCGAAGTCAATTCAACTTGGTGTGAACCCTTACCCTGGTGTGAACCCTTACCCCAGTTTTTGCTATGAGTTGTGTAGTTATTGAACACCCCTTTCGAGAGGTTTGTAGGTCAGATTGTAGGGTAGCAAATGGGGGTAAAGATGATAGTAGGTAAAGCTTAGGCACAGGGTGGTGGATCTCTGACTTTGTTAAAGTCAGATGTTGGCAAGTATGTACAAACATACTCCTACATATTCTTACAAACATCTCACATTTCATCCACCCTGCCACTGTTTGTGAGCAGTTACAACTGTGCAGGCAATTTGGCAACAGAATTATAGCTGAGTACAAGATATGTATAGAGGTTGTCAAACTCTGCATAAAGGTTCACAAACAAAAACCACATTCTCTAACTGAAAATTCACTTTGACTGACAGTTAACAACTCCCAGCTGCATGAGGATTAGTGAGTGGATGGATGACTTTTGGACAGCTAGAAAACAATGTCCAAACAATAACTACACTAAATATAAAAGAAGAATGATGATTTAGTATTTCATGATTGACAATTTGTAAGGTTAAATTTTGACTGTATACCAAAGTTTTACTGTAAACGTGAGATATATTTCTATAAAACGCTGCTCTTTCTGTTTATTGAAAAAAACCCTCCTATTTTTTACAGTCCTTATTGGGTAAAGTGTCATATTTGGACATAACCTCCAAAACCAACTTCTTCATCACTCCAAATTGTACCAACTAGGTTTACAGTTTCTGCATTTTGCTTATTTGCTGTCAAACCTGATGAACCAAGAAATCACAGACCCCATGAGTGTTGTTTTTCTGAGTGACTCCAAAATGCCTTTAGTTCGTCTTGAAGAAATATCTGATAGTTTATTTTTAGAGGGGCTGCAGGTCACCAAGCTCATGTTAAGATAAGCTGCACCTTTTTATGTGGAGTTTGATTGTTTTCCCTGTGCATCTATGGGATCTCTCTAGGTTTTCCGGCTTCCTGGGACCCTGAACAGAATAAGTGGTAGAAGATGAATGGATGATTGAATTTAAGATGCATCTATGAAGACTATTTTCATGTTCCAACAGCTGTTGTAACTGCTTCACATTCAGTTAAGGGTCTCCAGACAGCATGGTCACTCTTCGCTCGAAAACACTGAACACTCTGTAGCAGTTAGAATTCAGCAGAGCTTGAGTCCACATTGGAAAATCATTTCTGACAACTAACCACAAAACAACCAGACAGTTTTTATTCAGAGTTTAAAGAATCTATCTGGTGACATAAAGTGTTAGTCTTAATTTTATTTTGATGATCAGGATTGAATGGTCTGCAACACTGCTCAGTGCTGCCCCCACAGTTTCTATTAAACTATAACATTTGATTTGTCTGTAAACTTCATGAAAACATGCAGACATGAAAAAAATGAGTGCAGAGTCAAGACATTTGACTCTGTCAGCATTTGAATTTACACTGCTCATGATATGATCGGTGAATATCTTAAAGGGACTTAGGACTATCTGATTTTCATTGACTGTAGTGACACCTCTGGCCAGAAGTGGTAGTGTTATTTTACAGATCTTGCTTCTAACTCGCTCAACTCACAGGTCACTTATAAACTTCTTCAGTTAATGCACTGTCCTTAAAGAGATTTTATGTCTTTGTGCCACAAATAGATCCATGTTCTCCAATCTGACCACAGATACTGAGAAATGTCCTATATTTAGAAATAACACATTTTGCTGCTGATAATCTCATTTAAAAGTGAGACTGTTTCAAGATCACTTCATCACAAAGCTGGTCACAGGTACAAAGAGATAATTTAATCACACTTTTCTGAGCTTTAGCCTAATACTTTCAAGGTGCTATGGTCTTTTATGTACCAGTATTTGTGAATTTCCCTAGGGATCAATAAAGTATCTATCTATCTATCTATCTATCTATCTATCTATCTATCTATCTATCTATCTATCTATCTATCCCTACAAAGAAAAAGCTAATAGCTTTGCTGCGATAGTTGGTACCATTTTTTCACTCCATCTGGAATGCTCTACATCTGCAGAAAAATGGATCATCAGTGGATGGAAATAAAGTCTCACAGCCAATAAAAGGCCACAGCTGTGGACACTCATCACCTGTGACTGTTATTAATCAGCTGTGACAGGGGAGAGAGGGTGCTAACCAGGTAGCTGCTGTTCCACTGTTACTAATCGTTGTGCTAAATGAAGTGCATTAATCTGACATTATTAGGCTTTTGATGCCAGTTTTTGATTTTTCAAGCCGACTGTGAAGCAAATACAACTCCTGGTTTTGCAGTTAGCAGGCTGCTGAGTGTAAGAGATTTTACTCAGAACTAGATGGGGATCTTTTCCAAATGCACTTAGTATGAGGGATCCTCGTGGGGCAGCTGCGCACATGGTGTGTGACACAGCGTGGGCTGCGGGTCTGATGTGCACTTGGCGTTAGGGAAATGTTTGTGCGATGTGACATTGCAGCATGCAGCTCAGCATGTGGGGGCTGTGAGGGCTGGCTGGAGGCCAGACTCAGATGAACCCTGCTAGACAAGCGGAACATGCTCCCAGCAACATCTTCAGTCTGGTCCCAGCTGTGTGTGTCATACTTAATCCTGGAACCGAAGGGACGCATTACTCCGTGCATAAAAAAATCATGATAATTCAGCCATTAAAATGCTGCGAGTCCTTATTTGTGTCATTCCCTCCACTCCGCCTTGTTTATGTTTATCCAAAAACCGCGTGTGTGCTTATTAGGAGCAAGTTTTGCATACTAAGTGGATTTCACTCTGTGGGCCACTTCATTTGTTTCACTTCAATTTCTTTATCTAATATTCTGTGACACCGAGAGACTCCAGGGCTTCTCGCGTTCCCTCCACCAGTCCCCACCTTTCTTTCTTTTTCCTGACTCCATGATGGTATCTCTCAGCTGGCTGGGATCAGAATACACAACACTGGAGTCAGTCTTTGACAGTGCATCAACAGGAACAGATATCCATACTTCCCCCTTCTATCTGCCCTGCATACGAATGCTTTCCCTCCAACCGCTATCTCCTCATCGCTGAATCTGCAGGAGCTGCTATCCTCTCCTTCAGCACGGTATCTGTTTTCAGCCCCTCTTTCACTCTCCCAATGCTCCTTCTCCGTTTTCCAATGTCCTCTTTTCCCCCTTCTTTCTCTTATCTCTCCATCGGGGTATCATCCTTTCAGCTGAACTCTATAAGCACAGATATCCCCTCTGTTCCACCCTGCTCTCCTTTCACTCTGTCCTTCAATAATCGCCCGGCTTCTATCACTCATTTTCATCTCTTGCAGCATTTCAACAGAGACAAAAATAAAGTTGTGATGGGTCAGAGAATCATCTTTCTCCAAAGAAAAGTGTGTTTGTTTTTTTGCTGAGTTTGAAGGCGAGTCTCCTACCCTGTAGGCAACAAAAACAGGCTGATTTACCGACTATAAAGACTGATACAGCCTCTCACAATCGTTCCAAGGAGTTTATCGGTGGGAGCCAATCTCCTGAAGGGAGGTTAAAATCTGGGTAGCGATGATTACATGAAACATCCAGCTGAGCCTTGTCTGCCAGTGGTTTATCAGAAGGCTTAGCAACCACAAAGGGATAACACTGCTGCACTCAATTTGGAGATGCACTGTGCTGTGCAGCAAAAATCAGCGTGGCCAGAATGCTGATCAAGGTACCGCCTCCTTGGCTGATTCCAAACCTGACTGAGTTAGGACACGTACTTTGAAGCTCATTTAAATGCATGCAAAATCTTTCAGAGTATTGTGCATTGGAGCAAGATTAGTGACTAGTCAGGTAGCACCACGTTTTTGCTGCTGTGACAGTGAGACACTTGTTGACTGGTTGGTTCATCATACGCATACATGGGGTTCACATATGCTGCGGTATTTAAACTTTATGTCAGCAATCAACAAATGTCTTTTTCTAATGCTCTTCCATTTTGGAGTTCTTGCTTTTACTTGAAAATAAAATCAGCAACTTGCAACATGCAGATTGTCAATCCTCTAAATATTTAAATGTTTTACAAATCCCTCAATCTTTGAGCGCTCTGGTCTAAAAATAGCACAACTTCACAAGATCACAATGAGACTTGCAGAAATGATTAGGTCACCACTCAAGAGGTTGCCTAACTAGTTCATGATAGGGAAAGCTGGGCCTCTAACACTAAGGACTAACCAAAGCTTTGCCTTGTTAGAGCCCAATTTGTAAAAGTGACACAAAATGTGACAAAACCTGAAATGTTATAACAAAAATGCTGAGTCCAATATATAATACTAAACTGTAGTAAAACCCAAAATATAATAACTGATCTAAAACATAACAGATGTTGGGCCCAGAATGTATTGACTTTTTGCCAAAATCTAATAACTTGTTACGTTTTGGGTCAGTGACTACATTAAGGGTTTTATTAAATATGTTTTTCACTTTTTGACTAATCAGAGGGAAGGGGGCTTGTGGAGCAGGGAGTCTTAAAGAGACAGCAGCAAAGATGAAGCGTGTCAGACAGAATTTGAAATAAGGGTTTTCTAAAACACTAAACAGGTATCACTGTTATTTTATTCAGTATGTTACTGTATTGTACTCTTAAATCTTTAAAAGCTAATTCCAAAATTTTTACAGTCTCTTTATCCTGGTGATGACTGCCATGGATCAAGAGCACACATCAGCTCTCATTCTTTCTATGATAAATCAAACAAAGAAAAAAAAAGAAAAAGTTGTGAATTTACATTATATACTTTGATACAGACTGCAGCCGAATGTTTGTTAGTGCATTTCTAACACATACGTTGGAAGCTTTTGAAAGCACTGGTTTCCTGTAGGAGCAGTAAGAGTGGGACCTACATCCAACTTATGAAAGTGCACATTGTGGATAGCAAAACAAATGTGGAGAGGCTGCAAATTTGAGAAAAACATCCAAAATAAAGTTAATTGTGTGTTATGTAATGTTATGTGTTAGATATGTAATGTAATATATGTATTTTATATCATGTTATATATGTTATATGTTGTGTGCTATAGTCCAATTAAGTTAGTTATTAAACTCATCATCTACTTTTTTCAGCTATCAGAACTATCAGTTTGGAATAAAAAAAAATACTTTTTTATGGTAAACAAATTCAGGCATCAAAGGGTTACATTTCTATATCAGCATTTCTGAAGAGAGGAGTCCTTTTTCAGCCAAAGTTGATTCTGAGAAAGTCTGAGTCACCACCGCTAAAATCTAAGTCGAGTCATGAATCCTGGTAATCAGGACCCAAGGAAGACTCCTGAGCTTGAGTGCTACAACACTTTTTTTCTGGCAGCTTGAGTGGCTTAAAGATCCCCTCTAAACCTTCCAAACAGCTCAGGCTTATCAAGGTCCGCCCCAACAGTTTCAAACATTTAGGAAATTCAGGATTCAGTCCTAGTGTCTGCTACATTCACCAAACAAAAAAAAAAAAAAAGAAAAAAACGACTCACGACAGACTACAGCAGAGCAGTCCTTCTTGGTTTATAACACTTAGTCTCAGCAGCCAGGCGAGAAAGAGTCTGAGTGAACACAGCTGCACACAGCAGCTCCCTCCAGTCTGTCTTTCTACAGTCACCTAACATCACCTCTCCTCTCACACCACCATGTCTGTGACGAGTCTTCAAATATAGATCTCCTCACCCGGTCTGTGACATGTGTGCCTGTGACTCAGAAAGCCTCTAAAGATCTGTGACCGTGCACAGTGGTGCCAACGCTGTAGGATATTATTCCTACAGATTTAAAGAACACTGTGTGGGTTATTCAGCCAATTAGAGGTGAAAGAGGGAAATGAAAGAGCAACAGCTGACTGATAGTAAAAGTGCCGATGAGCTTCGTGCCGGGGGAACTGGCACACTAAGCTCTTGTCTCTCCCTGAGTGTCTGTCTGTATGTATTCATGTCACACTAATGTATGAAGCCGACTGAAATATTTATGTCCTATTATCGTTGCTAACTGAGTCTCTTATCGGGAGTTTTCTACTTTGTCCCTTAGGTTTCTCAAGCTGCAGATGTGGACCTGCCTGACTGCAACCACAATAACAATTACTATCTGTTTATTGCTTATCATTATTACACCCATGAGGCTGCCTGCAGTGTCTGCAGACAGGATTTCTTTCTTTTGTCTGAAAGGGATGTGAGGACTTTCTAACTGATTTTGAAAAAGTGTCATCTCTAGAATATATGCCTGATTGTAATCCACAATTTGGGTATCAGGACCAAATTGATTTAAGGCACGCCAAAGTCTCTATAACAACGCCACACAGTAAGATGTTTAGCATTGTGAAGACAGATCTGTGTTTTCTCTGCTAAAAACAATTTCTGTGATTTATTTAGATGTTAGAGTGGACACTAGAACCTGAAAGCCTGACAGAAAAAAGACAGAAGAGCAGAAGAAAGCTCAACAGGAGAGTGATAGAACACAAACTAAAGGCTAAAACACTGACTGAAGGCTAAAATATGAGATAAAGGCAAAGATGCAGGTTAAAGGCTAAATAGCATGCTCAAGGCTCAAACACAGGCTAAAGCAGTGGCTAGAGGCTCAAACACAGGCTTAAGGCTAAAACAGGCTAAAGACTAAAACACAAGCTAGGGGCTCAAACACAGCGTTAAGGCTAAAACACAGGCTAAAGGCAAAAATCCAGGCTGAAGGCTAAAGTGCGAGCTAGGGGCTCAAACACAGGCTTAAGGCTAAAACACAGGCTAAAGACTAAAACTCGAGCTAGGGGCTCAAACACGACTTAAGGCAAAAGCACAGGCTAAAGACTAAAACACTGGTGAAGCTGTTTGTAACAATGGTCATTCCAACCCACATGCAGCAGTTACACCCCAGTGAACTGATCAAACCTGAAAGACTACCATTAAATTGCTTTTTTGCTCTGCTTGGTAGATGAACACTGGTAGGACAAAACCAGGATTCGCTACCGTTTTACAGTACCAATATGTCTCAGGGCACCAGGCTGTGAGTAGGCTAAATGTAGCTGGCTTCTAAAGTACGATACGAACTTACAAAATTAGCTTGTTATCATGTTTAAAACAACAGCACTACATATAACTGTTGATAAATAAATTACCGTGTTGCATTTTAGCTGGCAAAAACTTCTCTTGAACAAAGAAAAGTAGTGTTAAAAGGAAGATCTGATCTCTTCTTTTCACTGTTCCAAAACAAATACACTTTAAATGTGCCTCTTGAGTGTTTGCACCAGTTTGCAGCAATTCCCAAAATTCTGGTTTTTCACCAGTGAGTTAAGAAAAAAATGTGTTGGAATGAAACACTTTCCCTCTTTTAAGTGATCACGTTTGATTCTCTCTCTGTCTCATGACACAGATCCAGATGTTGTCTTGCATTATGTTGTACATCCCTTCACAGCCACAGGGATGGTATAATCACTTCTGAGGAGGACTTAAATATGCTCTCCACAGACAATGTTCTCCATTTGTGTTTATGTGCAGGCACCATTACTGTCAGCCCACATCAGCCTCGTGTTTCATACCTCCTGTGCCAAAACGAGGGCAGACGCACACTAATGACACATTCTGATGCTTGTAAAGCCAGAATCTGTGTTTGCTCAACATCATAACATCCACTCAGGATGGGTAAAACACTCTCTGATGTGTGTGAAATACAGATTTGCACTTTTTTTCTCCAACAGTTACGCTCACCCGCAGGGAAATTTACAGCCACAACAAAGTAATGCCGAGAAGTGCTTCTGAAATGAGTGGGAAACTATCGTTATGTATCCAAACTGATAAGATCCAAGAAACTCGATCCCATTTACTTACTCAAATTCCCTCTTTGACAAAACAGATGTGGGCTGCAGCAAAAATCCCCCTCTGGTCTATTGGTGCTGCTTCCTCTTATTCTCTCTCTCTCTCTCTGGTATCTGTCAGTGTTTGTAACATGAGGAACAATGACAGCAGCTGATGTCGCTTACACTCTGAAGTTGGAAAAGGGAACAAAAACTAGAGGAAGTTGAGGAAAAGGGGGAAAATGCACCTGAATGAAAATCTGCAGTCTTTACAAGGATCACTGACTTCTCTCGTGATTGAACTTCTGTGCTGTGCAGTAAAGACACTCATCACATATTTTCTATTTTACAGCAATGTCCATAAAAGATGCTCGGGCGGTGAACCCTGAGTGATCATTTTTACTCACTGGAAGTAAGATTGGGAGGGGAAACCCACAAAAAGGTTTTGATACAATATAAAGTTTTGCTGCCTGACACAAGAAACCTCCCAGCCTCATCCCCTACATCCAGCATATTTCTTTTTGATCTTTAAGGCTGCAGGTTTGAGTTAGTTTCACATTTGTTTTTAAGTTTTCAAACAGAAAGATAAAGTCTACCAGGTACGCTTGTTTTATATTATCCAGCTGGCAGATTTTAGACTCCACCCCTTGATCGCCCCTCGACCCTTTGGGGCAAAAAGCTCCTGTGATGCCTGATAACTTGATCCCACATTTGTTGACTGTTAACCATCAAAAATATCCATCAAAACAAATTATTTTGCATACCATTGTGGTGCATCTTTTACAGCCGCTCACTATCAACAACAGCGCCTAATACTTGTTTGTCCATTATGAGCTACTGTAGAACCCACATCTGCAACCATGATTGTTTTGGTGTTGACTTATCTGTTGGTTATTTTTCCAATTAGTCAATTAATCAAGATTATTTTGTCTTCATACCTCATTTAGACTCAGAATTAGTGGCTAAAGAGTGCACACCTGATGAATTCAACCTTTAGAGTGTGAGCTTAAATGAGCTCCATCGGATAAATGTCATTTTATAGGCATGTAGCACAATTGCATTATTTTTATTTAGTTCTCACATGACTTTTGAGTGTGAGTGTTTTGGCCAATAAGGGCTTCCATACAGCAGACAGTGAGAAACTTCATGCAAAGGAGCAGAAAAAAGCAGCTAAGAATTTTTGTGTAGGAGTTATGACAAATTCATAGAAAGCAGTGCTAGTTGCGTTAGCTCGTCAATGGGTTTTTAGACTGATGTTAGCATCAAGCTAGTGGACTTTCACTGATGGAAGCTAGCAAGTTAAAAATGACTTTCCTTTGCTAAACAAGGCTGTGTTTATTGTTTTGACAGTTTACAGTTTTGTATTTTCAGATTCACAGTGCCTTTGTGCCTTTGTTCTTAATTAATGACCAAATCAAGAACAACGGTTCTCATTTCACAAAGAACCTTTTATCTATCTGTCAAGCTGGGCACCTACGTTAAGGGGAGGCAGAGTAGTCCTCACTTTTAAAAAAAGTTACGAGAGTTTTGACACCAGTTTGTGACGTAAATCCAGAAAAAACTGTGTACAGAGAGAGAAGACAAGACGTTAGGAAGCTTTTATTTCCCTATATTACATTATCACCAGGAGCTGTCAGACTGTCCAACCTGGAGATACAGAGCTTCTATCAGTGCGAGTGCATTCGGAGTTATACAGATATTTCCCTGCCAATTTGTATATAATCAGTGATTTTTATTTTTATTTTTTTCCATAAAAGTATCCATTAACACAGAACCTCGTGCAGTGAACTGTAGTTAAACACGAGCAGCTATCTCCTGGTACTTGATTTCACTGTATGACAACAACAATAAAAACAATAGTACGAATCATGGACCATTGCAATTCTGCATCAATTCATTTCAATTGTCGGCGTAATTGATTATTTGGACTAATGGTTGTGATCATATTAAAAACATGGCAGGGAATAACTAGTTTCTGTTCTGTGCTAACTCTAATACTACTTGGATAAAGCTCTTATCTTAAACATGGACATAAAGTAACAATGCCAGATGCTCAGGCTCAATGTGTGAAGATTTTTAAACCTTTACATATTCATGTGTTGTAGAATTTTATAAAATCTGTCTTTAACATGATCAAAACACTCCATTCTTAAAACTGCACAAGACCTTTGTGAAACTCTCTCAAAGATCCTACAAAGATCTCAGGACAGGTCTTAGACACCAAGATCTACTTACAACCCCTCCCTGGACAGGCCAATCAGAGAGAAGGGGGTTTGTGGAGTGGGGGCCATAAAGAGACAGCAGCAAAAAAGAAGTGTTTCACATAAAGGCTGAAATAAAGGTTTTTCCTGGAACACCAGATAAAGTAAAATGTGTTTTTTGGAGCTATAAAGCATGAAAAGATACCACAGGACACCAGAATGGACACAATAGAGACTGAAATAGAAAAAAAAAACGCCCCCTCTTTAACAAAAATATGCCAGAGTAAAATTAAGCAAAGCTCGGAATGACAGAAAAAGCAGCACCATGGTGGTAAAAAGCTGTTTTTCTCTGCCAATGGAGAGTTAATTTTCACAGTAACACGTCTAAAAAGGCAAAGTGAGCATGCACAGAGAAGTGACTGTGCGAAGAAAGATATTTGATGGGAGCCAGATCCCATTTTGTCACTTCCTGTGCTTTGTATCCTCTTACCATAAGAATTGATGCTTCAAACCTTTACCTTCATACCTTTGTAAGCTGCAGTACTTTCACTTCTTAGCTCAAGCTGTACCATTATTGTTCCTGGTAGTGCTTTGGTTTGTGCAAACTTTTGGAGGACATATAAGCCTGCCCACTGATTCACCTCAACAGATCGACTTTCATCAAAAAGACCCAAGAAGATTTCACTTTCCTGGCCAAAAAGATTAAGAAACAACTCTTTGGACTGAGAGACGAGTGCTGTAATACTTGAGTCTGCTCTGAAGAAGTTTTCTTCTTCTGTTGTTTTGGACTTCTCTCTGTCTTGTGAGCTGTTATCTTGGACTTGGCCACTGCAGTTTTCATTTCAGCATAATGTCTTGGCGAGGACACATTTCAGAGGATACAGAGCCAGAAACAGAAACTAGACACTACACCACTCAACTTTTTGGTTTTATTAGCATACCTAGCTGTTATCTGGGCTGTATCTATAATGGGAAATGTTATTTGGCAAAGACCGCCTTTTTGCTTGGCCCCCCTCGACTGTCTTACTCTCCATGGCAGAGCAAACACTTCCACGAGCAGCTCTCTGACAGTTTGTTTTTCTGTTGTGTATTGTCATACCAAACGTGTTTGCCACAAAGCTGTGAGCAGAAGCACAAACAGACAGCAGTTCTATTCAAATGAGGCTGCGAAGAGCAAAGTGTTTGGTGAAAAACTGGATCATTGATGTGGCGAGAATAGAAATCGCCCACCTCCCAAAAGAATAACGAAAAAAAAAAAAGAGTGCAACCTCACTCAGCTGGTTATTTTGTCACGCCACCACAACACACACACACACTCTAAAATCCTCTTCAGGTAATTTCTAACAACTCCTGGATTAACGTGAATAATGCTTATAACAGTTGTTAATTAGATATCTGCGAGACAGTGGATGTGATTTCAGAACAACGCTCTGCAGGAGTGAAATTTAATTGCGAAGTATTACTTGTGCCTGTCATCTACAGGTGCTTTCTTCTGGGAAAATTAATGCTTTCTTCTTCTGCCTCTCTTGCCAAATCTCCAAAAAACCTCCAAACGCTGCAGGACATGAAAGTACAAAATCTGCACACTCCAATTTGGAAAGAGGAGCACATTGATCGGTTATGTTTGCATTGATTAAATCTCATGCAAAATACACCAAAGTGCTGCAGACTTTCCTGGCTCGTGCTCACATCAGGAGGGTCGGGTGGTATTCTGCATCTTTGTTTGACATCTGTGAAAGCTTTGGACCCAGGCAGCTCAAAGTGAAAACACAGAGACAATTAAAAGTTCACTGTGTTCTCATTACCACTTCTTCCTGCTCTCTCTGCCTGTCTCTTACCCTCTTTCTCAAGTAATAATTAAAAAAAAAACCACTGGATTAACAGCAGGAAATATCCCCATGTGTCACGGCCTCCTTTTTTTTTTGTCTGCCAACAGTGGCATCTCATTTTCATTCTTGGAAGGCATTTTCCAGGCTGTGTAATAGGGTGATACGATACTTGTGACTTTTCCTGTACAAAAAAAAAAATGTACATCTGCTTTTTCTCGCTGTTTAAATTATACTAAAGCTAACATCAGTAGAACAAGTTTAACTGGGGAACATTAGTGGGTAGCATCACAGGAAACATAACTCTCATCTGCCCTTTAAAAATCTCCTCTCTTCCTCTGTTAAATCCTCACCATCTGGCTCAGGCGGCAGATTTGTTGTCCTTTTATTATATTCACGACTCCAAACTCTGCATCATCCAAACATTATTATCTTACTTGGAGAAACTCTCCTCGCCTTTTAGTGAGCTATTTTCAAAATGCCACTCTGATTGCCACAGCTGCTCAAGAGGTATGAGACCTGTAATGAGACTGGCTGAGAGGTTTAATGCCTCTGTCTCTCGGTCTCCTCCAGCTCTCAGCCCTCTGCTTCAAAGTTTTTATTAACTCGGCCAAAGCGTCTCCTCAGCACTCCAAAGAGTCTTTTCTTTGTTATAATGGCCACATTATCTGTGTGTTTAAGGGGAACGCTTGGCATTTTGGGAACATGTTTATTTGCTCTCCTGAAAGGACTCATTAGAGCAGATCAACAACACTTCTGGTGCTTAAAATATGAAGCTAGCATTAGCTTCATTACAAAAATAACTGAACCCTAAGGGGTATTTTTTTCTGTTTGTTTTAATCAGATAAAGTGGTACTATAAAAGTGATAAACAATATTTCAGTATTATCAAAACCAGTAGGTAATTTATCAGACTAATAAATACATAACAAACTTACCCCAGACTAAAACAAGCTTTTAAGTTCCTGAACATAGCACTGACTTTGAGTTAACAAGTATAACCAGTGACTAGAGCAACTAACCAAAGGTAACCTAACCCATTCTAACCAAATGTATTCTTATTCAGATTGATTTAAATAAATAAATAAATAAAAGCTTAAACCCTTAATCCAATCCAACCAAACAAAACCAAAGTGAAAAGCCCATTTCAAATCAAAAACCTAGCTTAAACCACCCAACCAAATGCAAACTAACCTAACTGCATCAAGCCAAAATAATCCAACCGAACATAACCCAATGAATCCAATCAAATCAAATCCAACCTTTAGAAACAAATCCATCTCAACCTAACGGAGTCCAATGCAACCAATGCCAACCACAGACAAGCTTACCTACAATTTAATACAATCAAACCTAACCCAATCATAATCAAGCGTTAACAACCCAACCAATCTATGAATAACATTATCCAACCCAGATCCAATTTGATCCAACCTTTCTTAACTCTACCTAATCGACTTAGCCTGACATATCCAAGCCAACATAAATCCATTTAACCTTAACATATAAAGCTAATTTAACAGAAACTAACCAAAGACAACCCAAACTCAGTCTTACCCAACAGAACCTAAACTTAACTCCAGCTTTTCCAGCCTAACTTAATTTGTTTCAACACGGGCTGCTCAGTGGTGCAACAGTTAGTGCTGCTGGTTCATCTGTATGAACCCCAGTTGGGACAAGGTGGAGAAAAGTGTGAGAAGTTTACATGCTCCCCCTGGGCAAGTGTGCACATTGGTGTGAGTGTTAATGGAAGGTCTTTATGTGTCATTCTTGTGATTGACTAGTGACCAGTCCATTGTGTATCCCGCCTCTAGCCCCAAGACAGCTGGGATAGGCTCCCAGGATAACCACTTATCCTAAATGAATGAATGAATAATTAAATCCAATCCAACCAAAACAGATTAAAACCAACCTGATACAACCAAACGGAGCGCATCCTATTCTAGCCAAACATAACCCAACCTCAAACCAATCCAAGCCAATTCTATCTAGATCTATGAACCTTAAATAACCCAACCTAATTAACTGGATCAAACTTAAGACAACAAATTTAAACTCAACTCAACCCAATCTTTACTTATGAATGTAAACCCATTCCAAAACGAATCCTGTCTAATTCAACCTTACATAACCAAACTAACTGAACCTGAGCCATGCAAATAAAACCCTCTTCATCCAATCCATCTGAAATGTGTCAACTCAACATCAGCTACGACTCAAACTAACCTAAGACAACTAAACCCAAATCTTATCCATTTTGATCCAGTATCACCTTACACTATGTAACCAAACCTGGACTAACCTCAAGTAAACCCAACCCAAACCAATCCAAATCAACCTAATCAATCCAATAATTTGACCCAATCCAACCCAATCTAGTTTTATCCAAACCAGAAAAAACACATCTAAATTAACCTGTAAGAAATTTCAAGTCAACTATGAGGCAAATTTAAAAAAAAATTAACAAACAAAAACATTTTATTCAGTGTGAAAATTACACCATAAAATGTATTCCACTGTTGAGCAGAAGGGGATGATTAAAATTAAGGAAGCCGTCACACAGAGCCAAAAACCTAGGGAAGAAAAGAGCTTTGTGAGGAGTGGACTAGATTGGATTTGACCTGAGTCACTAACAGCGTCCTCTTGTAGAGAAAAGTCTGATGTTTGACCATCTCCAGCACGGTGAGGTGGTGCTCTCACACTCTTAAAGAGAGATCAGGAGGTTAGATTTCAGATGGAAAAGTGAGACATGTTGCGCTGATTAAAACGACTTTATTCACCTTCTTATTCCAGCATTAGTGGATAAGTTTGAAGTTGTTCTTAAAAACAACTTTCTGTAAGTATAAAACTGTGCACCAGGACCCACCATCACCTCTGATGCTAGCTCATTAGCACTTAGTATCCTGTTTCTGCTAAGACAAAGTGTCAAACCGTCGCTTTGTTTGGATCAGTACCTTCCTCCATGTTTGCTTGTTGCCAGGCAACTGGTCCATCCCAAAGAACATTCAGTGTCTGTGTACCCAGTTAAATTAGCCAGCTGCTGGCTGTGCCGCAACTTCATATTTAGCACACAGAGATGAGACTGTTAGTGATCTTCCCGTCTAACTTTTGGCTTGACAGCAAATAACTGTATTTCCCAAAATGTCGAACTTTTTTCTTTTCATACTCGGGGAAAAAAAAAAACAACCTCTGCTTCCTCCAGAGCTCATAACTGATTCATGCTCTTTGCAAAATTCAATATCAAGCCTTCACTGGACAGGCTGCTCACTACAAATCTCCACACTGCTGCAGATGCAGTCAGTGTGTGGAGGAAACATCTTTCAAACTCTTTTACACTCGTAGAAGAACAACTAAACCCGACAATGTGTCGACTAAACTCAAACTGACAGTGGATACAAAGTGAGACAAACTGTTCTGTAGTGCAATATCTCTGTGCTTCTAGCTCTAAACAAACACTGCTTTACTGAGAGATGCACAAATCAAGCTCACATCAAATGAGTTAATGGTGGGAAAAGCACAACAGTGGGGTAATATACGATGCAATAGCTAATTAATGATGATGGAAAGGTTTTAATCAACAGGCGTACACTTATACTGCAGTGATACAAGACAACAGAAAATATATCATATCCTCTGTTTTCTCACTGTTGCTCATATATCCAGTGTCTGGAACATTCTCTCACTCATTAGATGTGAAATAAGCCAAGTCAGTTCTTAGTCTGATGCCCTCGTCAGAATCCACTCACCTTATGACACCCCAAATGAAGTAATTATAGTAATGTGTGGCATCATAACCCTCACCCTTACAGCTCCCCTCTCTGAAATCCAGTCATGGATTCACTCTGATAAATAAGAACCTCCAGTATGTGAAGATCTCACATCTGCATGTAGCTGAATGTCAGTTATTATTGTTTAATTACTGAGCTTTTGCTGCTCCCTCAGTTGGTGTTTTTCTTCAACGCTGTCTTCTGATTCTACCTCTGAAAATACTCAGTTCATGTTGGCACACCTTGAAAAAGAGGGGTGGGGTTAGAGGGAGCTTATTTGGATTTGAAGAGACACGCAACAGGCCCAGAACCAGGCATTAAGATCATAGACTTAATAATATACAGTATATGGATGCAGTCTTTGTGCCATCACCTGTTTGTTTCTGATACATAGTTTTAAAAGCTAATGGCCCTTTTCCACTGACCAGTCTTAGCCCTACTCTACTCGACTCTAATCGCCTCTACTCGGTTTGTGTTGCGTTTCCACAGGCGTGGTACTACTCGTCAGACATCAGTTTTTAGTAACTGCTCTGCTCTGCTCTGGTTCTAAGCGAGCTGAGCAGATATTAAAACGTGACGTCTACAGACTGCTGGCCAGTCATTGGTCAGAGAATGTTGTCTGAAGCTTCACTTTCTGACTCTGAACAAATCACTTACAAGAGGCAAACGAACAAGTCAGCCACAAGTTTTTAATGACATTTAAACCTGACGGCACAAAACCACACTCAATGAACACAAAATACAGCCCTAAAATGCACCTTTATGATTCCTAAATAAGTTAAAAGTCATTTTTAAACGAAAAAGAAGTTAACAGCAAAGATAGTTCGTTTCGTTCGTTCGCTCGGTTTAAAGAGTCTTTTCCATTAAATCAAAGTTCGCCGGCGCAGGAGCGATCTGTCTGCCACGAGAGTCTTTAAGCTCCAATCAGTCCATTAAGCCACAGGGATCCAAAAAGGAAAACCAGTTCAAAGAAGATTGATTGATCAACAAAAAATCTCTCGTACACCAGACCCAAAAATCAAAAATTAAAGCAATCTCACAGGATCCAGTGAAGAGTTAATGTCAGGAAGCAGCTCCTTAGTTTTCCTTTGCATGCAGCAGCACAAGGCTGTTGTTTACCTCCATTGTCATGAAATCTTTTGAAAGCTTTTTTTTTCCTTTAAAGACCACGATTGCACATACGTTAGTACAAAATTATGTTTGTGTTGCGTTGTAGATGACATGCACGCACTTCTGTGCAGCACTTTAGCGCAGCTGTGTTATAAGATCCACGCCCACCGTGAGTCTGTGGTCGGGCTAGTGGAAAAGGTAACTAAACCAAGTTGAGCCAAGTCGAGTAGGGCTGAGTCGAGTAGGGCTGGAATTGTATAGTGGAAAAGCGCCATAATATCAGCAGTCACCATGTTGAAAAAGACTGGCTCAACTTAGCTTTGCTTGAGTCAGGAGGAAGTACAGAGCCACTAACATCTTTGCAGATGGCTTCAGGGTGCCTATTCAGTGTGTGCTGATAGAGAAATGTTCTATTCATTCATAATTTCTATAATTCAGACTAAAATTATGTTTTGAACCAGGCTGTAAACATGTTTTTTTCTGTGATAAAGATCAGCTTTTTTTGGATGAGTGTGTATCTGGTCACTGCTGTTTCTGCAGACAGCCTCATGTGGACGCTCAGTTTTCAACACTTCATGTTTTCAGACAGGAGGCTTCAGCATGGGTGACACTGACAGAACCTAAATGCAGAATGTTTTGTTTAGTTTCCCTCAGTAAATTGTAGCATCTAGCATGAAATTGGAAGTGGCATTTACATTTTGATTTCTGGTGAATAGTAAATGTGCCTAAAAGAAGATGGGTTCAATAAAGAGGCTTTTGTTGAGTGTTCTTTTGTTTGTAAACATCAGGGAGAGGGTTCCGAAAGATGGAGGAGGGGCAGAGTTTTACTCGCAAGGAAGAGTTGTAACACTCTCTTCAAAGCCACCAGATCTCACTCATAAAAAAGTATTTTACCTCAGGTAATTGTTGCATGGATCTGTTAATCTGTTACTTTTGTTGTGCTTTGAGTGTAAGAAAAGTATTGAATTGTTGTTGAATTCATACTTAATATTTTCAACTCCCAAATCATAAATCAGCACCAAGTTATTAAAGCAGCAGTAAACCAGGAAATTCTGTGTCCCGAGGCTTGCTTAATTACTGATTTTGTCAGGGAAGTCTGATGTCTAGGAATCTAGCGACGTGTCTCTGTTTTAAAGAAGGATTGAAACTGTTGGGATCCATTCTGTAATGTCAGAAAATGACCTTTAGATCATCTGAACCTGAGACCCAGAAGAAAATAAATGTTGCAATTTTTGGATTTTCTGCATCACATAATTGTCTTGGTGAAAGATAGGATGCAGAAGTATTTATTGTCATGAACACTTTCTTTTCTTTTTAAAAAAAAAATGAGTGTCCTCTGCAGTGGACATAGGGACTTCCTTGAACTGAAAAACATTTTTTCAGCCATCATACATCTAAAGTTATTAAGAGGACAACACTTTTTTTTTGTGATAAAACAAAGCAAATAATGTTCTATTTAAAAGTTAGCTTGTAGTGGGTGTAGCCTGTTCACACTCTTTTACCAGGTGTTTGAATGTGATCAAACATGGGAAAAAATATTAAAAACTTAACCCTAAACTTTGATTAAGCTATGTATGTATGAGTGTGTGTGGTTGAAAGAATGTGTTCGTAAAAGTGTATTTATGAGTGTATGCATGTGTATACACACATGCATACACTCATAAATACACACCTAGGTATGCATATGCTTTTATGGGTGTATGCATGTTTGTATGTATCTGTATTTATGCGTGTGTATATGTGTGTGTCTGAGTGCTGATGCATGTGTATTTATGTGTGTATGGAGGTCAATCTGTCAGGATCTTTATCATCTGTCACCTGTTGTACCTTGGATTTCATGTACAAACACAGACCTAGCAAGTCCCCATGTCCATCAAACAGTACATTGGACAATTATTTTATTTTTCATTTTTTATTTTTTGCAAGTCAGAAAAAAACAAAGACAAAATGATACCAAAAGTTAAAATAAATAAATAAATAAATAAATCCAAAAGCTTATGTAGCTCTTTGCTGCTGTAACACTGTAAATTTCCCCATTGTGTGATAACGAAGGATTATTTTGTCTTTCTTTTTCATCTAATCTTATCTTACCTTAAACACTTGTGTTTTAAGAAACATCAAATAATTACCTTTAAAAGCTCAGTATTTGCATGACTTGGATAACTCTCTTCTCCTATGCTCATAAATCACAGTAATTTCTCCTTGGTTTGATTGAACTCTAAAATAGCAGATATCACTGGAAAGCCCATGATGTCATCGACAGGGCACAACAGGTTTTGTCCTTGTGGACTGTTTTGTTTTTCAAATGAAGCTTTGAAAGTGATGTCCTCCACAGAAGACAAAAACCTATTGCTGAGCACCAGGAGGTTAAGTGCACTGAAAATAATACGACAGCGATAGTTTTGCAGTCATCACAAACAGTTTCTGAGCTTCTGACTGATGGGATCTCCCAGAAAAACTCTAAATCTTTAGGCACATTTTAGTCATTTATAAATTATAGAGAGAAGCGAAGGATCTTTGGGACACCAGTATGCTAAAAGTTCACAGCAGGAAACTAAATATAATTTATATTTTCAGGAGGAACTCTGGTTTCCTTTGCAGCTAAATTTTACGAGTCCCCTAACAAACCCAGCTCACACGAGCTCATTGCCACGGATGGTTGAGCAGTCAGGATTAGCTCGCAGAGGAGATGAGTTGCAGGTATGAAATATTTACCTGTGACACGGTGTTAAAAATACATTTTCACTCTGCTTCACATCTTACAGATTGAGAAACACAACATGCTGCACGAATAGAAGCTGTACCCCTGCTGCTGAAGCTATTCGCAGACACTGTAATGGATATTTTCTTGTCTTCCACTTCGTCTCCTGGAAGGCACATATGAGCAAAGACTGTCAAAGCAAAACAACACAACAAAGAGAAAAAATATCTCTCTCTGGCTCTGGCTGAGTCGGCCGCCTCTGGACAGACACGGTCTCTGTCCGCTGCCTCAAAGCCGCTGGTCAAACAATGTTCGGGCATGTGTTGTTGAGTCTGTCTGCATTTAATTCACAGCTTACTGCTTTAATAGCTACAGCCTCTTGCTCGCTGCTGAACCCAGGGGCCATTCTACCACCTGAGTCACACCATAATAGCTTGTACTGAGATACAGCTGTTCGACCACCTCCTACAGATGAAGCTGGATGAGTTGCCAGAAGTGTCTGGACAGAGGCAGGATTGTTCATTTTGTCAACGTGTAGCATGTTTGCTCACCTCAGCCGCTGTACACAGCCCTAACACAGACGCGGTAAATAACAGATACCCACTAACACTCTCTGATACCTGCTCAGGGCCCAGAGAAATCTTCTTAACACACCTGAAAGCTGGGGTATACCCAAACAGCAAAGCTCTGCACCATTATGCATGGCACCTTTTAGGGATTTAAACCAGGGCACACGGTATTTTCACACAAGCAGATGCACCAAATCTGCTGTAAAAGTAGTCATATTGTGCAATCAATACAAATATTCAGCCTGCTGTAGCTACATGAACAGCTTCAGTGTGGCGGGATTCAAGCTACATGTTAATATCTTCATGCCAACGTATCGCAGCAGAATGCAAATAATGGTGAGCATGTTTAAAAAAGGTATGTTAGGTTTTCAGGGTGCACATGCCAGGTTCAGGCTGAAGCTGATGACTGATGAGTGAAGCTAAAATGCTTAGAGCTCCCCCTGGTGTCTGGCTGCAGTATGTCCTGCCATTTCAAAACACCATCTTTTGAGAGTGCTGCTCTGATAGTTATGAAAACTAATCATACTCAACAAACAGAACAGAAACTCAACTCCTAATCCCACTCCTTGGCGTTGAGATGTAGTGACAGGAAATATTCAAACAAGTGGATTAATTTGGATATTTAGATGGATAGATTGATTTGAACTGATATTTCAAATAAAAAATTGAAATAAAAAATTGAAATAATCCAGGACAGGATAAAAATGTTCAATATCTTGATACCTGTTACAGTTAAAATCAGTTTGACTGCTGAGGGTAAAAATCCAGTGTTACCTGTACATATCCCAAAACTAAGCAATAAATCTTAGCAAATGTTTGTGACTCTTTTTTAGCACATTGTCTTATTTTTCTTGATATCAGCCACATTCAACTGATAAGTCCAAAACAATGTCTTATTCCAAGTAATTTCAAGACAGAGATTATGTCTGAATTGCTTGTAAAAGGTCAAAAAAATAATCGTAATCTGCCAATGGGGTCAGAAAAAGCAATTGCAAGCAATTCAGCCATCATTTCTGTTTTTAAATAACTTGAAACAAGACATTTTTTTCTGGACTCATCAGTTATATATGGATTGTATTAAGAGTAATAAGACAAGTTTCACTTCATAAGTCACAAACACTTGCCTAGATTTAAATTTTTGTGTTATTCAAAAACAGCATCTAATTTATTTTGAGAATCCCTTTTGCAGGTGTTTCTGGCATTTTTGCGGGGATGGTTATGGGTATATTAAAAATAGTAATAAGTTGACTGTTGGTGTTCTGTACCATTTCATATTCAGTGTTCGAAATAGACGCATTACACAGTTTATATTACAGATTATGAATAATGATGATGACATTATCAGTCAGAACCACAGACGGTATAATTAAATGTAGTCTCCATGACATCACTTGTCTGTTTCTGAAACAGTTTTTGAGCAAATCATCAACAGGAGTCATATTGGGAATGGGGTGGGGCACGGGTTGAGCCTCCACACTCACGGCTATAGGGCACCCACCTGTCAATCAACTGAGCTGTGCCCCTGATTGGGAAAATAATCTTTTTAGACAGGAGGAATTTTTTATATCAGGCTGTATACATGTTTATCTCTGTCACTTTGTGTGTGTATGTGTGTGTGTGTGGTTTCTGGTACTTCCAGAGCAGCCTCAAGTGGACACTCAATAAACAGCAGATTTTAGCACTTTTTCTTATATGAGGTTTGTGCTTGATCAGATCTCATCTAAAATCTCTCCCCTCTTAATTTTATTAAAAACAGACTCTGCAGTATGTCATTGGGTTGTTCTGACTTTAAAGACTGTTGTATAATGTCTGAGCAACTTGTATGACTCCTTCTAAAACCCAGGTGTTGTTTTCTCTGGTGTCAGTTTTCTTTTCATTAACACTTTCAACTTTAGTGTTGAATATTCACAGTGGATCAAACATAGATATAAGCGCAGGTGTTTTTATTTTCCATGGAAAAAACAGTGACCTGACAAAGAATGGAACGTTTAAAAAAACAAAAAAACATTGAATTGTACAATTTCTGATTCACTCAGATTGCTCCCCTTAAACTCAAGATTTCAATCTTTCTGGTGTCCAGTTATTTTCAAACATTGATTTTAACTCTCCTGATTGCATGACAGTTTTTGGTTCCTTGTACTTCCAGTTGTTAGATAAGAAGTTCAGATTGTCTTACTTTCATGGTCCCATTTGTGTCAAAGGACAGAGGTTATAAAAGTGTTTATGTCTCTACTCATTTAAATAACTTACCAATAAATATTAATTCTTTACCCTCATTCCCGTTATTAAAGAATCATCTTCATTGTCATCTTAGAACACACTTTTTATTAATCAAATTTTGCTTGCTTCCTTTATTTTCAGTTTTTGAGTCATCACTGTTCCCTTTAGAACTCTTCTAATTTTTCTTATTTTTTGTAAATTATTTTGGAGGGTTAGGGTTATTTTCTTTGTTTTTTTGTTGTTGTAAAGTTGGCTGACTGAATTTCTAGTCCCTTTTCTCTATGTAACTTATTTTTTATTTTTTTTATTTTTTTGCCTATCAAATACTATCTGAAGATGAAATAATTTATTGTGTTTATCAGTTTCCCTTGGGTGTCAGGTGGAGATTTGATGTCAGTACATCTGGAAAGTGTTTAGATATTTCTTCTATCTAAAACCACAAATCCAGAAGTCAAAGTCAAAATTATCAAAATGAGAAAATCTTTAACTTGTAGATAGAGTGATAAGAAAAGTCTGAAGGTTTCTCCCAGAGGGGGGGGGGGGTAACTGAAATAACTTAGTAGTCTGTTTTTTTTAATATCTCAACGTAATGAACATGTTGGAGCACTGAGCAGGTCTGTATGTGCTCTGACTGATCTGGAAATGTGTTATTAAGCAGTACTTTCACGATTTCTCTCCATAGCATACTATTACAGACTGTATGTAAGCTTCTACTTTGTGCACATTAAGGCATTATACTTGCATGTTAGTAAAACTGCTACACATTTAACCAAGAAGCACTGGAGAGTTTTGCATTATTCTTCTTTCAAAGGGTCGTAAAAGGCTGGCCAGCATCCCTCCTGGCTATTATGATTTCCATTTCACTTTCCAAACCCATCACAGTTCACCTCAACAAAACAAATAAAAATGTGAAATGGAGAAACGCCTGAAAGCAGAAACACTCAACATTAAAGGGGAATCATTTCACACTCCTGCTCATTTAATGTTCGATTGAAGGGAGGGAAGTGCAATCTTTTATTTGGTCCTTAAAAATGATGCCACCATGCTTGAAAGGACGTCTCCTCCGTGCAAAAATGTTGTACAAAGCAATGATTATTTTACCAGTGGAGGCTTTTGACTGCTTTCAGGGGGGAGGCTGCTGGAGTGTGCAGTCAAATCCAAGTGTGGGCTTTAAAAGATGGTCAGGTCTCGTGTTCTTCGAAATCAGCTGATGCTGGCAGTCATCGAGGGACATTTTGTTTTTCTCTCTCTCCTTCACAGGCTTCATCAAACGAAGGAGCAGCTACAGAGTCTATCTTTTAAATCATGCCAGAGGAGCACTATGTGGTTAGTTTGTGGTTTATCTGCCTGCATACGTGCTTTAACTGTTGCATTCACTTCCAATTTGCAGCATCCTGTGCTTGATTATAAAGTTCTGCTCTCCAATGATGAGAGTGGAAACGTACTCACAATGAATATTTAACCCTGGTGAGAAGTTAAGATGGCTAACCAGCAGAGAAAATAATGCCCTTTGGATAGTTTAGATGAAGCACTAATTGAAATGTTCTTTGTGAACTGTGGTCTAGACGTTAGCGCTCTCCAGGCAGTTTTCTATTAGGTTTTGTTAAGTGAGAACCAGCAGCTGAATACAACATGTAGCTGCTTTAATTCTCTGAGCTGAAGTATTTAAACAAGTCCCTAAACTTAAACAGAACAAAGGACATCATTCAATAAAAAGAAGGAGCCATGTGAGGATTTCACTCTGATATAACACAGCAGTATTAGATTGTAGCAGTCGTCCAAATGGATCTTTTAGTTGACTTTTCTGTCCTGGGAGTTCTCTGCCCCTGTGCCTCAATCACGACGCTAAAGAGAAAGGGCTCAACTATTTGCAAACTTAATCTAATTGCGATTATTTCTTGCCGTATTGCAATCCCAATTTATGGTGCCATCACTTTTAAGTCCCCTATTGTATAAGTTCTTAAACACATTTTTGGAAATGAACAAAGACATTATTTACAGCATGACAACAACCCATGAATTATTTTTTCCTACTCGTGACTGCTTTTCACACATTTTCATAAATCTCCACTCTTTTTTCTCACCTTTGAACCAACTTTTTTCGCTACTTTATGAATATTTTCCAAGTTTTGCCACTTTTCTTGCCAAATTGTCTTGCTTTTGACCATTTTTGCCACTTAAAACTGATTATCATGCTTCATTTTCTCTCATTTTTATGCCTCTTTTGGACCATTTAGGCTACATTCCAAATATTTTCCTCTACATTACCGTTTTCTTGATTTTGTCCATTTTTGCCACTTCAAACTCATTTTTAGTGCATCTTCTTGTGGTCATTTTTCAGTCTTCTTGCATCTTTTTGGACCAAATTTTTGCAACTTTCCCAATATATTCTCAATGTTTTGACACTTTCCTTGCCAATTTTTTTCTTTTTTTTTCTTTTGACCATTTCTGCCAGTTAAAATTCATTTTAATTGCTTCGTTTTGCCGTTTATGCCACTTTTCACCACTTAGATCTTTCTCTCTTATGAAGGTAGTTTTCAGCAATTTGTCTCTTTGGTTGTGAAACACGCTGAAAGTGCGACGTCATCTGAAAACAACTTATTTTGAGATTAATTTCGTGGCACTTCAAAAATAAGAAAAAAAACAGGATTTGAATCACAGTTAGGAGATATGAGGAAAAAAATATATTGATATATGAAAAGTCAGAATTATGCTCAACATATAGGCTCCATGGTTTATTTAAGGGGAAGATCTGAAAAGCAGCGAGCCTCCTGCACCAGACGGAGGAATTTGAAGCATCTAGTGAATTTGTACTTTACTTTATATCTCATATAAAGCTGAAAACCCAGCCTTCATAACCACCACATAGTTAGATCTGTTTTGCACAGTCTAGTCAGAGTTAAGTGAGTCCATGATGGAGATGAGCGACTAACAGGCAGATCTGAAGCTTTTTCTTATGTTAAGGTGATCTGTGATCCTCATTTTTGCAAACTCAGCTTCTTTATATTATCCATTTATCGATCAGTCATAACCTGGAACAGCCAATGTTTTTAAACCATTTTTAAGTGTCTTAAGTTTGTGTTGTTATTGCTTAAGTATTGTCATTTTTTCTGAGTAATTCAAGATGAATCATACAGGATTTATTGTCTTTTGAACACTGCTGGTCCTGGTGGTGATTTATTTTCATTTAGAAACATGTAATAACTACAAATAACCTTCAATCTTCCTTAAATAAATCTTATCTATATAATACAACTATTTCAATCACAGTTTCTGCTTTAAACATTCTATACTATACTATACTTATAACTGAAAACTTCATCGTGCTGAATGTACCAGTCCAGTCTCTTTGTTCTTTGAATTCACTGTTATAATCCAGCTTTTATTGGAATAATCTCAATTTTATGTCTTCTTTCTGTTATGGCTTTCTTCTCATCGTTATGTGATATTAAGACATTTAAAAGCTTCTTTATCAATGATGCAGCCCTAATCCTCCACTTTAGTTTATTCTTTTTTCCTTTACTTTCAGGCTTTGCTGATGAACAAATCCGCTACATTCATTGATCTTAATTGACATTTAATTTCCTTTTCTTTTTTGGGTAGATTTGCTTGACTGTCGGCATTCTGTGACTATACAAACAACCAAGGGCCACAGGTCGGATTTCAATCCAGACTGCCTGCTAGGAAGATGTTCATTCCAACGTTCATTTTAGTTTGAAATAATAGAAAAATGAGGATGAACACAACTTAGGCCCAGAGGTTTCGTTGTCCTTCGAGCTCCTCTTTTGGTGTCCACCATGTATAAATGCTATCGTATTAGCGGTTGAATTAGTGCCTTATGTTTTCTTTCTCTCTCAGTTTGTGGCTCAGTGCTGGGAAGAGAGCGTCACTGAAAACAGGAGCTTACTGTTGCAGAATGTGATGCAGTGAATCCAGTGACAGTAATGTAAAGCTACAGATGCCCTAAGCTACAGAAACGACTCCTCTGTGGTTTGGAAAAGATGGCTACCACGGTTGAGAGAAACGCTGCTTAGAGACAGGATAATGCACCGAGCTAAGCTGTGAAATGTACATGCATTATCTGATCCCAAAGGAGGAGAAAGAAGTTGAAAGTTGTGCAGACAGTTTGTTCCAGCCTCTTCACAAACAGCACGACTTCTTTCTGCCTTCATTAAATTTCAACTTTGCAAGAGTTGCCTGTAACTCTGTCACCTCAGCTTTGAGCGCGGTGCTATAGCAACAGACTGAAGTGTTGATGGAGAGGAAGCAGCCCTGAGAATAACAGGGAGGAAATTTTGAACTCTTACAGTTCAGCAATTCAGTTAATGATGGCTTCAATTCATGTATGGCTAAATTGGCGAACGCCTCCTTTTTACGGATATTCTCGGCTCACTTCATAAAATTTGTCCTTCAAGGTTTTCTGTCAGCGCTGAAATCTGTGTGTAAAGGTGTTTCTGCATTCTTGCAAAGGTCGAGGTTATTAAAAAGATAACCAACTCTGGTCCCACACCTTTTATGGCAACTTTCAGCAGCTTGTGCTTGGCTGGACACATGCTGACACAGTCCAGACCTCCACAGATCTTTCTATTTTATGAGAAACTAGCACATCTGGATTTTTAAGATACCTCCTCCTCTGCTTCCCTCTCTCTCTCTCTCTTCCTCTCCCACCACACGTTAGTCCCAGAGGAAACTGATATGAATGGTGATAAGGAGCCAGATGGGAGCAGAGCTGTGAATCCAGACCAGAGGCAGTAAAAATTTAGAGGTCTGTTGTTAACTCTGGAGGGAGGTATTGATTGGAGCTGTGTGTTAACTGAAGCATCAACACTGTCGCACTAATAGCAGCACAGGCAGGCTCGTAAATACTTAGCTTTATGCTAACCTCCATCACAGTTATAATGGTCATCTGAATAGTGGGGTAGATGCAGACTTTTATAATTAGAGAATATCATACCTTCAAGTTTCGTTAGGATTTTTTTTCATATAGAAAGTAGATTTGATTTCACTATAATGGCAATATTCTTAACCCCATAAAGCCAAAATTTCATATTTGACAAATAAATTCCAAGACCTCTGTCTCATCAAAATGATAACAAATTTCTTTAAAAACCTATGAAAAATATTTCTAAAAACATTTTTCTACAACCTTGAGGATTTTCATATCACTACAGTCAGGTGAAGTCGTATTTTAGCCCTTTTCAAAACGTCTGCTCTCATGAAATCATCCACTCACATATTTTCAGGAAAATCATTGCTTGATTTCAAAGAAGTTAGAACAAGAATAACATCAAAAATAGTTTCTTTTTTCTTTTGAAATAAGTGTTGTCTGCATAAAGAAATGCATATTTACTAAAATGATAATAATAAAATAGATAAAATTGTACGCAGAATTGCCCAGAGTGTCAAATGTGATGGTGGATTTTGTTAAAAGGGTTAATAAACATCTCAGTTCCAAAATAAGAATGGAATTTTCTGACTATTTTTTTTATGGGTTGGGCTTTACAGGGTTAAAAATGTCTGCATCATCCAATGGAATGCAACTACCTATATAATGTATGAGAACAACATTTTTTACCACATCATCCATATCAAACATTTTTGATTTCCTTTCTCTGTTATTTTTCCTCTCTTTCACTAAACCTGTCAGATGTTTCTTTGGTGATTTCTCTGAGTTGCATCCTCTCTGGATATGCATTTGCCAAGAGCTGTGGACTGTTTTGAAAACTTTAACTCTCTCTACTGTTGCTGTTGTTGGTGCTATGTTCTCACCGTGCTCAGCCGATTGCTCTGAAGCTGACTCACTTCCTGCAGAAAAAAACTTTTTCAGCAGTAACAGTGAGAAAGAATGAGAGGAGGCTGCACAGCTGTTAAAGCCTAGTGCCCGAAAATGAGACGACCCCACTTTTTCAAAGGTGATTTCTCGAGAAAGAACATGGTATTAAATTCAGAACAATACTGTACTGCATTGTGTACATCAGCGGTTGTAACACCTGATTTAACATGTTGTAAGTAGACATAAAGTTCACAGTCAGGGAAAAATTTCATCCACTGACAGTTTAAACCGCACTGGTGTAGCACTGATCTTATAAATACTTCTAAAAGTCAAGAACATAAAGTACATTTTATCAAAACAGTGGTAAAACCTGCTACATGACATGCACACGTGGAGCTAGAAATATTTGATTTGTTAAAATAATTGAATTTTTTAAGCGATTAAAAGTGCAAGTTATTGAGATTGAGTGCTGAACCTCAATATGTGTGGCCCTACAAATGATACATTGCATTTAGTTAACTTTACGTTGTTGGTCTTTTTGAAAACAAGATTTGAAAACAGGTTGAAAAAGTTAAATCATTTCATCTTCAGTGAGCCTGTGTATTCTGAGTATTGACTTCATCTATGGAAATCACATGAAGGCTATTTCAAATCTGTGTACATCGCTGGTGGAGAAAAAGTCACCGAAGTGAAAAAGCCATTTGACACTCTGATAAATAGTAATGAAAGGCAAATAAAAGCTTTGGACGTGCATTGAAATCGTCTTTTCAGCGGTCACATAGATCATCTGTGATATCTATACATCAAGTCTGAGTGCGTGGACAGGTCTGTAAACATGCCCACTGTCTGTATTTTCTAGCTTTCTCATTGTGAAGCTGTTTGTTTCATTTCGGTGCGTCGGTCATCGTGCAGAGGTGTGAAGCTCACAGCAAATAGAACTTATAGAAAACTAACACCTCTGTCTCCCCTTTGCTCTCTGACTGTCTCCGAGAGATGCAGACTGAACTGGTTCTTCTTTAGGAAATGCTAAAAGGACTTTCCCACATGTTGGTATTTGTGGAAAAGGAGAAGTGTCAGAGGTGCTTCGGCTGCAGGTGTGAAAACCAGCATTAGGGATGCACAGCTTGCATATTTTTAGAGCTTTTACTGCTGTGAAACACGGGACAAGTAAAGTTTACCTGTTTCACAGCTTTATATTATTTAGCAGCGATCACTGACCTGTACTGCTCTTCCACTCCTGACCTTGTGGCAGCTTTGTGCCAGTACTTTCAATGCTATCCACAAAAAGTGTTAATATTAAATGTATGGGGATAAAAAAAAAGAATCCAGATACAAAAACTCACAAAAGCTTTCTTAAAGCTTTTCCTTCTTTCTTTCTACTTTTTCATGTCTGAAATGTAATGTTCAGAATTCATATCTTGGTTATTTGTAAGGCTGCACATGCACTATATGTGAGAGACAGCGAGATCCAAAAGAGGCTTGTGGTATGCCACTGATGCCAAGTGACACCCACAAATCACTCAGTGACATCTGCAAACCACTCAGTGACACCTGCCAATAATTCAGTGGCACCTAAAAATTGTTCAGCGATGCCCGTCAAAAACTTAGTTATTAGCTATTGGCAGGTTTCAATAAGCAAATGGCAGGTATTACTAAGTGTTTAGCAGGTGCCCCTGAGAAATTAGCTGGTGTCACTGAGCGGATCTAATGGCAGGTGTATTAAGTTTTTGCCAGGTGCCACTGAGCTATTGGTATGTGTCACTGATTGATTGGCAGGTGTCAAAGGTATGCCAATGAATAACGGACAGGTGTCTCACTGAGGTGCTCCTGAGAAATTGACTGGTGTCACTGAGCAATTGGCAGATGTCACTAAGTTTTTAGTAGGTGCCTCTGAGCGATTGGCCGGATTCATTGAGTAAATTGCAGATGTACATTTTTGAAAGAAGATTAAGTTTTTGGCAGGTGCCACGGTACCACTGGTAGATATCACTGATTGATTAACGGGTGTCACTGGGAGATAGACAGGACAGGTATCATTTTGCAATTGGTCGGTGCCACTGAGTGATTGGCAGGTGTCTCAGAGCATATTGGCATACCATAGGCCACTTATAGACCCAGGCTGCACAGGTATATTTACAGTGTTAGTTTTATTTCACAGTATTTTCTTTGGTTCTGAATCTTAACTCACAGATATAGATTCAGTGTGTTATACTTTTTTTGCTTCTGTGTCGACAAGATCAAGTTCTGTCTGGCCAGTGCTGACTCACACAGCGGTAAACATCACACTGTTCAGGCTGCAAAGGCCGTGAAACAAACTCTGCTTCCACGATCTATCAGGTTTTAAAAATTCAGAGCTCTATTTTCTCAGAAACAGGAAGGAGCAGCACTCTGGAAACCTCATTTCTCCAAACCACGAAACACAAAATCTAACTCCACAGACTCTGACTGTTTCTACTTCGTATTCTGATAATTGGAAGAAAAATAAATGTAAAGTTTTGAGATCTGCAATACTGGAGTTGGATGATGAAATCAAAAATACTTGGACTTTAGAGAGGGGGAAAAAAAAGGGAAATATTCTTTGTGAATTGAACGACTTCATTCTAGAGTAAAGACAACAACAACTGCATTTCAGCTCGTTGCATCAGTAAAAGACACAATTCGGAGTACAAAGTCAGAGCCTGAAACAGTAGTAGTAGGTGCCTTTCATGCTCTAACAGTTGTCATTTCAGTTTAGATCAAATGTGACACAGTGTGCAGCATGAAGAGGTGAGGCAAATATATTTGCAGGGTTGAACATGGCTGCGGGCTTTGTCATGAAGTCCCATTTGGAGGGTTCATTTTGAAGACTTCAGTCTACGCTGTGAGAAATATAAATGCTGTTTCTATGACTGAAAGTGACAGGAGGAGGATTCAGTCACATAGGAAATAGTAGAAATGGACAGTTTTTTGTCAGTCTGTTTCACCTGGATATGAGCAGTTTGTCGTTTAAATGATTTGAACGCGAGGAAGTGATGCGGTAAAGTTTCAGTACCTGTCCCGAGGTCGGTGTGCTCCTGAGACATGTGCTGGCTCTGGTGAACCCATTCCCCGTTACACTTGAAGAAGATCTGGAGAGCGGGCCTAGCCTGACAATGGAGCTTGATGGGGTTGCTCTTGACGATGTAAGCGTCGACAGGTTCTTCCAGGAAGTGCGGCAGCGTCCCGGACTGGCCATGCTGCAGGGCTTCACCTCGAGGACCTGGAGAGCAACAAGAGGATTAGCACAATTAGACTCAAACCATGAAAGCTTCAGGGCTTTTTTCTCTTCCTGGGAGAAAGTGGATCCATGCAAACATGGAAAAAAAACTTCTTCAACCCTTAAAGCACAAGTCGAGGCACTGTCAACTCTGGTTGTCCAATCAGATTCCAGCATTCAGGGTCCTATTTGAAGAAGAAAAACTAAATAAAATTGACTCCTGCACATTTTCAACCATGTCACATTTCTTCCCCATAGGAAGAAAAAAAACTTCAACAAACACAAAACGCCTGAAAACAAGCTCACTCCCCTGTCTTCCCCAAGCTCCCACAATCCCTCACTCTCTCCCTTCCCCCTACAACCATGCCCAACTAGTAGCCATAACTCCTCACAGCGACGGCTCTCCCAGACAAATCGTTTTGAGGCACAACGTGACAAATAACACAAGAAAAGAACACCACAGCATCCCGACAGTCTATTCTCCGCCCTGGCTTTAGAAACAATAACTCACAGGAAGTCCACAGTCGATCCTCCAAAGTGCCACAGTGACGCACAGACAATGCTACGGGGTGTTTTTCAGAAAACTAAGCTGCAATTCATTTCAAACCCCTGGAAAAGTACCACCCTGCTTTGCTGTTTAATAATTAATGTAGGTGGTGTTATTTTTTGTTAACATTTTATTTTAAATGTATTTTCTGAAAGGTGAAGAGCTCCCCTGGGAAATATGACACACTGGGTCAGGTTATATCAGCCACAGTGTTGCCACAATATATGATGTTTTGATTCTCAGTTAAGATAAATGGCAACACCCCCGCTTACAAGAAACATCCTCAGGATACAGCTGACATGAGGTACACAACTTTGAATATGGAGACTTTTTTTTTTTAATGCTGCAGCAGGAACAAGTTTACAAAAGTTTACCTCAGTCTCAGTGTGGGTAGAAGTTTATATCCTGAAAATAACCAGTCATATTTGGGCTGATTATGAATATTTTCACCAAATAGCATGCAGAAATCAATCAGGTAATAGTCCAAAATAGAATCCACACATCTCTACTTGGCAGTAACTGCACTGTTATTTTCTCCTCTGGTCTTCTTTGATTGGTCTAAAGTTTTTTGGCTCTCCAATAAATTGAAAGTGAAAATTGAAATATCCTCCACAAAGATGAAAGAAATAGGGGTTGAGGAAGAAGAACTTTATTAATAACCTGAGAATATTTGATTTTATCACTCTTATTGGAGCAGGGAGCCTTAAAGAGACAGCAGCTGAAATGAAGTGTTTCATACAGAGGCTGAAATAAGGTTTTTTTTAATACACTGGAGAGGAACAAAGAGTTTTGTTTTTTTTTAGCAGTGAATCATGAACTAAGATACTATAGGGGCACCTGAGGGACAGAATAGAGGCTGGTGGGCAAAGTACTCAAATCCAGTGCTCCAGTCTAAGTATTGATACTTGTGGTCGAATAGTACTGCACTGTAAGCAATAGTGTTTGGTCAAAATTTTACTCAAGTTTCAGTACCAAAGTATTTACTTTTAAAAATACTTAAAGGCAAAGTGTGCAGGAATTTTTGATAGGTTACATTTATTTGTTTACACACAACATCCAAACTGGGCTCCTCCTTTGGGGTTCAGAGCCAGCGGCTGCACATGCTCACTGCCTTCGACCGTAGCTAAAAGCATGGCTAACAGTCGCAGCTATGCTATCTCAAGAGAAACTCAAGAGCTGTACACCTGAATTCCTGCAGAGAAATGAGATTCCCGGCAAATACTGTATCATTCTTTCTCTGTCATGGCTGCTATCATAGCCGCTCGGGGTAGCTTAACCCACTCGCTATCATCAATACACAAAGTCACTTATGCACTGGGCACAATGTGATTGGCTGGTCATCACCCACAATAACTCCTGTTCTCTGCCCAGAAGCGTCCCAAGTAAAAAAAAAAAATCGACAAAAAAGGTGAGGGAGGGGGTCTACAAGGGGATGAGGCTCACACAGACACTGACACACAGATATAGAGGCCCAGAAACGACGGTTGAGAGGGATTATTCGACAGAGGAAAATTCTGCATACTCTACCTTTAAGTATTCAACTGTATGAAGTATATTTCCTAATGGCAGTACACTGCTCCTTTGTTTTCTCAGTGTTTTAATGAAGCATGTAATGCACCTATTTTTATTTTTATTCAAACATCCCCATCCAAATAAAAACAGAAGGGCCTTTTTTTCTCCCCACACATTCACAATGGGGGAGTTACAGGTTCACTGTTCAGTTCATTATCTCAAGTGGCAACATACCAACAAAACATATGCCTTGATAAAATCTGTGAAACACACACATTATCAACCCATATTTTCCCATCTCATGAGGTGATGAGAATCGCTCAACAATGATGCACATTTAGTCTTGTTGATGTATTTCCAAATCCATTCTAGGTATGAGCGACTTGGATTAGTTCCTCTCTGTGAGGAGCACAGCATGTGGCCAATTGTATTATATATCAAAAAAATAAAAAATACCAACAGTTGACAACAAGGTCTGTTGAGCCAAAAAGGAAAAAGTGATTAAGGGATTCCTAGAAATGTAGTGGAGTCAAAAGTACAATGTTTTTCCTTTTTAATGTAGTGAAGTGGAAGTCATTAGTTTTCAGAAAAACAAATACCCAAGTTAGGTACAGATACTCAAAAAAATGTACTAAAAAGTAAATGTGCCTCTAATAATAACACCAAGTCTTCAACCATGTCCCTGGAGAGTGATTCACAGTCACATGACAGACATATTTGCCACAGTGTCAACAGGAAGAGGTAGAATAATGAGTTTTATGAATGTGCTGGACTCCTTACTGCAAATTGATTTGGTGTGTGATGAGTGTAATCAGGTCTTCCCTGGCGCTGTTCTTGCTATTAAGACTAAATAACCCTTGCAATAGAATTCTGACCAATCAGAATCAAGAATTGAACACGGGCTAAAGAAACAGACATATCCACAACTTAACTTTTAAGTGCGGTTGAAATAAATTGTAAAAAGTGATGTTACAAGTCTTTTCATGTGGGCAGAGACGTTCAGTCAGAGTGACTTGATGAAGATAAGGTTCACCACCTACGCAGATGACATGTTAATATCTTTATGACCACTGCTTTTTGACAGTGTTGATGTTTTCTTTATTATAGACTTTAAGGGCCGAGACATCTTTATGATGATCAGATCAGACGTTTGATCTCTCAGAGTTTCAGTGTAGTCGGCAGATTCAGCAGCAGAATCTGCAGCTGTATGTAACACATTAACAGGCTTTACCCCACTTCCCCCGTTCGTCTGAGGTGTGTTCATCCGGCGTGTTTTGCTTCTTCTGAGGCCCTGCAAGTGTAATTACACTCTGACTAATCCCCTCGTTTGCTGGAACCTCTTTCATGCAAGTGTGAAGGCTGTAGAGAAACGCGCCATCCCTCACCCCCGCACCTCCCGATCCCAACTCCCCNTATCACTCTTATTGGAGCAGGGAGCCTTAAAGAGACAGCAGCTGAAATGAAGTGTTTCATACAGAGGCTGAAATAAGGGTTTTTTTAATACACTGGAGAGGAACAAAGAGTTTTTTTTTTTTTTTTTTAGCTGTGAATCATGAACTAAGATACTACAGGGGCACCTGAGGGACAGAATAGAGGCTGGTGGGCAAAGTACTCAAATCCAGTGCTCCAGTCTAAGTATTGATACTTGTGGTCGAATATTACTGCACTGTAAGCAATAGTGTTTGGTCAAAATTTTACTCAAGTTTCAGTACCACAGTATTTACTTTTAAAAATACTTAAAGGCAAAGTGTGCAGGAATTTTTGATAGGTTACGTTTATTTGTTTACACACAACATCCAAACTGGGCTCCTCCTTTGGGATTCAGAGCCAGCAGCTGCACATGCTCACTGCCTTCGACCGTAGCTAAAAGCATGGCTAACAGTCGTAGCTATGCTATCTCAAGAGAAACTCAAGAGCTGTACACCTGAATTCCAGCAGAAAAATGAGATTCCCAGCAAACACTGTATCATTCTTTCTCTGTCATAGCCGCTATCATAGCCGCTCGGGGTAGCTTAACCCACTCGCTATCATCAATACACTAAGTCACTTATGCACTGGGCACAATGTGATTGGCTGGTCATCACCCACAATAACTCCTGTTCTCTGCCCAGAAGCGTCCCAAGTAAAAAATAAATCGACAAAAAAGGTGAGGGAGGGGGTCTACAAGGGGATGAGACTCACACAGACACTGACACACAGATATAGAGGCCCAGAAACGACGATTGAGAGGGATTATTCGACAGAGGAAAATTCTGCATACTCTACCTTTAAGTACTCAACTGTATGAAGTATATTTCCTGATGGCAGTACACTGCTCCTTTTTTTTCTCAGTGTTTTAATGAAGCATGTAATGCACCTATTTTTTTTTATTCAAACATCCCCATCCAAATAAAAACAGAAGGGCCTTTTTTTCTCCCCACACATTCACAATGGGGGAGTTACAGGTTCACTGTTCAGTTCATTATCTCAAGTGGCAACATACCAACAAAACATATGCCTTGATAAAATCTGTGAAACACACACATTATCAACCCATATTTTCCCATCTCATGAGGTGATGAGAATCGCTCAACAATGATGCACATTTAGTCTTGTTGATGAATTTCCAAATCCATTCTAGGTATGAGCGACTTGGATTCGTTCCTCTCTGTGAGGAGCACAGCATGTGGCCAAATGGATTATATATCAAAAAAATAAAAAATACCAACAGTTGACAACAAGGTCTGTTGAGCCAAAAAGGAAAAAGTGATTAAGAGATTCCTCGAAATGCAGTGGAGTCAAAAGTACAATGTTTTTCCTTTTTAATGTAGTGAAGTGGAAGTCATTAGTTTTCAGAAAAACAAATACCCAAGTTAGGTACAGATACTCAAAAAAATGTACTAAAAAGTAAATGTGCCTCTAATAATAACACCAAGTCTTTAACCATGTCCCTGGAGAGTGATTCACAGTCACATGACAGACATATTTGCCACAGTGTCAACAGGAAGAGGTAGAATAATGAGTTTTATGAATGTGCTGGACTCCTTACTGCAAATTGATTTGGTGTGTGATGAGTGTAATCAGGTCTTCCCTGGCGCTGTTCTTGCTATTAAGACTAAATAACCCTTGCAATAGAATTCTGACCAATCAGAATCAAGAATTGAACACAGGCTAAAGAAACAGACATATCCACAACTTAACTTTTAAGTGCGGTTGAAATAAATTTTAAAAAGTGATGTTACAAGTCTTTTCATGTGGGCAGAGACGTTCAGTCAGAGTGACTTGATGAAGTAAAGGTTCACCACCTACGCAGATGACATGTTGATATCTTTATGACCACTGCTTTTTGACAATGTTGATGTTTTCTTTATTATGGACTTTAAGGGCTGAGACATCTTTATGATGATCAGATCAGACGTTTGATCTCTCAGAGTTTCAGTGTAGTCGGCAGATTCAGCAGCAGAATCTGCAGCTGTATGTAACACATTAACAGGCTTTACCCCACTTCCCCCGTTCGTCTGAGGTGTGTTCATCCGGCGTGTTTTGCTTCTTCTGAGGCCCTGCAAGTGTAATTACACTCTGACTAATCCCCTCGTTTGCTGGAACCTCTTTCATGCAAGTGTGAAGGCTGTAGAGAAACGCGCCATCCCTCACCCCCGCACCTCCCGATCCCAACTCCCCACACTGCCTGTTGTCTCCACAGTGATGGGTGTACCTCTGAAAACCCCATCAGGATTAGAGAACCCACTCTCTCTTTCTCTCTCTAGCTAATCTAATCCTCCTACCTTTCCTGCCGGATGTCTTCTGATTGAGGGGAATAGATAAAAGAGTCGGTGTGATTCCCTTGCTGTGAAAATCACAGCGTTCGCTCTGTCTTCCTCTACCCCCCCACCACACCCCCACCCTCTCTCGTGCGACACATTCACATTCACATCCCCCGTTCCTGGAACTGGGGCTGAACAAAGAGACATGCTTTTAATTTCAAAATGACTAGCCCCAGGCAAGCTTTTCTTGTACAGAGCGCTCCAATTTGTTTTGCGCACTGAGCATTGACACGGCATGTTTGTGTTTGGATAGATGCAAAACATAGACGTGAGGATGCACCCGGAAGATGATGGATAGGAACATGAATACACAAACACGCAGTTGTCAAACAAAGCCACAGGCCTCGGAGTAATAACTTATTTGTTAATTGATCGGGTATTATACTAATGCTTGCCAACATGACAGCTTAATACCTGGGACTAATACCTTGGATAAACTGCAGCAGGAAGGGTGAAGGAAGATTTACAGGCTTTATTCCAGAGTTACTTTCTGTTGACTCTCTCCTTTCTTTATTTAGCAGGTAGGAAGTTCGCAGCACGAAGATTAGGTGAGAAACAGGAAGAGACACTGGTGAGTGTGATATCCTGCTGAGACTGAAAAAGTTACTTGGGGTGTTCCTCCAACTCCGCAGCTTGCTGGTAAACGCAAGATAAGCTCAGTGTTAGCATGTGGCTAAAACAACGTGGCCAAAAACCACCGTCACTTTCTTTTTTTTCCCCCCCAGTATTGTTTTTTTTTGGATATTCTTCAAGGTTGCAGAAAGATCTTGGTGAAAATGTTTCATTAATTACTCTTTTTAACATCTGTTAGATTAATTAAAGCCAATTAAATTAATCAGCTTCAACTTTAGGGGTTGGTGTATTTCTCAAGTTCTGCTCTGCAAGATCTCAAATCTAGCTAAGTGTTACTGTCTAATTTTCAATTAAAAAGTCTTATTAGCCTTAATATGAGCCAAATTCACCTGAAAAGTGCAGAAAAATATTTATTTAAATATAAAAGACAAAAATGACTCCTAAATTAGTCATTAATGGTAAAAAATAAAATAAAATACCGCATATCTGCAAGATACGTGGTAACTCTTGCACAATTTTGGATTACAGAACCTTTTCACTGTTTTTGCCATTTGCCTTATATAAAACCTCTCTTACTTGAAGTACTGTTTACAATATCCACTTTATTTTTGTATTATCTGAGAATTTTGTACTTCTGAGGCACCATCCTTATTTCTGTTGTTCTTCTGCACAATAAATGCTTTTACATTAAAATTACATTATATGCTTATATGCTTTTTTGCTGTTTTTTAAATCAACTTAGCTTTGATAAGAGACTACAAACCCCATTCAGAGACACTTCTATTACAAATTTTGCACCACAACATTTATACCATGATATATACCATTACCATGAAAGGATTCAATTTATACCGTGATATGAATTTTGGGTCATACCGCCCAGCCTTACTATGTTCATTTCTTTACTCTTTGCAAATAAGTCAGGCATTAATTTTGCAGTGCAATATCTTAGGGGAAAAAATCTTTGCCAGACTCCTTAAGTAAATTTGGCACATCTTAAGTCTAAGACAATTCCTCCTAAAAAATAAGAGATTGCTTGGATTTCTTATTTTTGCACTGACTCTGCCAGAAGGCATCTTACTACCAGAAGCTTGGCCAGTGTTTCCCATTAAGTGACTTTAACTAGTG
This sequence comes from Thalassoma bifasciatum, assembly GCA_008086565.1. Classification (NCBI taxonomy): domain Eukaryota; kingdom Metazoa; phylum Chordata; class Actinopteri; order Labriformes; family Labridae; genus Thalassoma; species Thalassoma bifasciatum. The sequence continues at coordinate 322,162 of RPOG01000324.1, forward strand.
AGTTTTCAGACCATTACAGCATCTGGCAGCAAATTTAGCAACTTTTTCTGAAGTTTGGAGACTCTGACTCTGTCAAAGCAAGTATCGATCTTAAGTTTGTTCATCATTTAAGTAGCCTCAACCCTCTGCACAATCCCCCTCAAGTGGAAAATTTCTGAGCTTTTCAACTCCAAAAATATAAAACTGCTGCACAGGGATGTGTGGAAGACATGGTGGATGAACCAGAGCTCCTAATGTCTAAAGTACAAAAATACAGGTAGTTATACAATTCACTACACAGCAGAGAAGAGGAATAGGTGGGAAAAGGATTGCTGTATATGTGTGTGAACAAATGTGAATTTTTTTTGAAGCTCTAACAAACATGAGTTAGAGTGTTGCCAGAGTGTTCATATTTCCAAAGAGTTTTCACTGAGAGATGATCAAATTCAACAGTTTCACCTCAAAAATGAAAATCTCTGTGATGAAAATTGGACCGAGGATGTCAGGAGGGGCTGCGAGCTGAGCTAATGAGAACATCAGCCGTGAATGTTTTGTGTGTGCTTCAAAGGAAACATTCACAAAACACATCTAACACTGAAGCTGTCTCATTTTTTATGTTTCTATAAGAGGAGGAGTGAAATATCTGCTCCGACTTGGCTACCTCATTGTTTTCTCATAACTTAATTATGTCGTCATTATTCATTTGATCATATTGTCTTGTCTGTGATCATAAATATTCATCGAAAAAGTCAAACATTTGTTGGCGTTGTTGGCTTTATTTTAGTTCGATTTCCTTTCAGAGGAGGTTTAATCTCTGAGCTCTGCTGCAGACAGAATATGATAGCCCTGCTCCAGTTTTATGTTTGGGCTTCTGAATTTTCCATCTATTTGCATAATCTCCGGCCGGTGCAGGACTTTTATTAGTTCATCTGCATGTTTCCAGGACAGACTGAAGACCAATATTGCACCTCAATATGCTTCTGAGCTGTCAGTCAGAGACCGCAGTGGCCTGTGCTTCACAGTTTCACAGTGATCTACGAGCTGCGCTTCAGCCCGGCAATAACATATAAGAGGCACAGATACATCTCGCAGAGTCTGAGAGGAAAACAAGATATCAGTGCCAAAGGGCTGAGTGATGGCTCTATCACACACACTCTCTCTCTTCCTTTCCCTCACACAAATACACTTTTGTCCTGGGAGCAAAGACACGGTGCAGAATCAAGGTGGAACGTAACCTCACATTGAACTATGAGTTTTCTCTTCACATGCAAAATTAAAAGCAACGAGTCAGTGTGGTCTCTTGCGTTCAATGTATTCATAGCTCTTACTGGAAATCTAAAAGAAATGAGGGGCAAAGAGCCCCTTGCTGCTTGGACTAATTTGGTAGAGCCTTAGGGTGCCAGCCCAGGCTGCTTCACACTGAGAAAGACGACTTGTAGTGATTTGGAGAGACTGAAAGCAGAATCCAGGGTGATGTTTGCCAAATTCCCTTTCAGCAAGCTGCAACCTCGTATCCTGGCAGACAAAGTGCTCTCCTGCTTCCATCTCAAACACCAGCTGTTCCTGTGGGTACCTGACTCCTTGACAGAAAAGATCGCAGGGTCAACAGTAGGTACTTTAATCGCCTCTCTGCACAAACTCCCCACCCCAACAGGCCTGATGTTATTTTGTTCTGAGCAAAAGCAGCCAAGGGTGTGTGTGTGTGTGTGGGAGAGAGAGAGTGCAGCAGCTCCCATATCATCAAATATGCAGATAACACTCTCCTTCTTCCTGCTGAGAGTCAAAATCAGGACCAGATACTGAAAGATTTCATCCACTGATGCAACAACCCCTGCCTGCATCCTGATGTTACAAACACGAGAACATGCTGCTGGATCGTACAGAACAACACATTGTACAGAGAGTGGAAACTACAGCAGCTGGTGAGAAAAACAAAGTAAAACACAGCAGCTTCATGGTTCTCTGATGATAAACTCTGTCTGCTGTGATAAATCCAGTCACAGGAACTCAAAGAAGGAACATTGTCACCAAAAAAAAATCAAACTTTTACACTTACGCCCCACTGCTTTTGAATCTGTGAGACTGAGAATTGCAGAACAGGAAAAATCATCCTTACTCCTTTGAGTGACTTTTAGAGAAAACCTGTCTCTTTGAAGCAATTTTGACTTTGAAACTAAGACAGTTGACTCTTAAAGAAGAACACCAAATAAACTATTTTCACTATGATTTGGAAAGGGTTACTGATATGACAGTGCAGCATTTTGCAAACCCTTAACACCAGTGTTTCATTTGCATGACTTTCAATTTTACAAAAACATGGCTCCAGAAAGTCATCTTGGTTAGTGTTATAAGAGCATTATCTAAAGCAGTGGTTCTCAACCTGGGGGTCGTGACCCAATTTGGGGTCGCCTGGAATCCAACTGGGGTCCCCTGATATGTCTGGTAATTAATTGAAAAATATGCGTAAACATATTTTCTTCTGTAATCATCCTTTTTAAAATCATAACTCAACACACTGAACTACTTTATTCTATATATTTCAGTATGTAGCTGGCATGATTAGTTTTTTAGTATTTTTAGCATTTTATCATTGAGCATTTTAGTATAGTATTATTCAGTATTTTATTATTTGTAGTATTTTAGCATCCAAGCAATTTGTTTATTAAAAGAATTATTTCCCAGATTCAGTATTTTAGCATTTTTAGCCGCAATCTACATTACAACACTGGACTTTGGGCTGTTTGTGTCTTAATTTTGTCTTCAGTTCTTTACATTGTTAACTGCTGGAGGTATATACTTTTTTTTTATTTGAAAGTTCACTTAGAATCAAGTCTTTAACCTGATGAGGACAAATAAAATTGTCACTTTATGCACTCATTCTGGATACTCTGTATTTACAATGCAGTATAAAAAAACATACAAGAAAACTAATTTTAGAAAAAAACAAAATGTCTCTGGGGTCCCCAGAAATTTATGATGTTAAAATGGGGTCCCAGTCCAAAAAGGTTGGGAACCACTGATCTAAAGGATGATACTGGTTTTTAGCGCAATCCTTACCAAATTAACATATGACATAATTACAATTAACAGCGTAAACAAGCTCATCTTTGCACCACTTTCCAAACTCCCTGGTTTTATATACTACAGGTGACTTCATTTCCACCTTTTGCGAGATGTGAAGCTGCTTTAAGAGGCTCTAGAGAGACTGTGACGCAATCTGGCCCTTCTGCGAACCAAAACACACACATGAAATTTCCTAATAAAAGGTTAAAGCTCCCTCAGGTGTGTCCACTCCACAGCAGAACAGATTTCTGAAGCACACACTATCGGTTACAAAAAGCTCATTTTATTTCTGTCACTGTAACTCCTCTGCTCTGATAGTCCAGGAATGAAAAAAAACTGCAGGAGCTGCAGGTGTCCACAGAGCTGTCAATCAATCCTCTTTTTAAACCAAAGTAAACCTTTCTAAGAAAACCAGCACCAGAAGAACCAACTTTAACCAACTTTTTTTCTTGCTTCTGTCACATTTTTACTCACTGTGGTCTCATATTTTTCCGCAAAGTGAAGTCATTCACCTCAGGAAAACCACGGCTATAAGCTGATGTAGCTAAATCATGTCTTCACGCAGTGCAACAACGATAGATTTGTTTAAATTCTTAGAGCCAATGAACTTGAAAGCATTGGTGTTTGTCATTGTTTCAAATTAGATGTCAACATTTTTTTAAATCTTGCTGATAGTCTCTGTTTCTGCTCTGTTTATTGACATGAGAATCAAAGCCATGTTGATGAAATGTGCACGTCTTTTCTGGCCTGTTTGGAGATGTTGCTAAAGCCACTTTTGATACACTCAGACGCCATAAGATACTATTACTATTGTGACAACCCTGGTAGAAACAGGTGAGCTTGTGTTGGAATTCAGCAGACACTGCAATGGAATGACTATGATATATGTTGAGATGCTGATTTCTGAAAATTTGCAGTGGTCTTTTAATTTTTTAGAGCTATTTGTTCAGTTCGGTATTGAATACAGCAATGTAATTTTTTTTGGATTGTTTTCTGATGGAAAATATCAAGTCTGGATAAATCTGACAACTCATACATCTGTGCATCTCCAATTTGAAATGCCAGATAAATTAAGTTTTTATTTATCAGCTGTTCTGCCTCCTGATTACCAGAAACCAGCAGCTCCGCCGCAGCAGAGTACCACCTGCTCACCCAGCAACAGGCCACCAGCAGAGAAGCTTCAGCAGGAAGCTCTGCTGACAGACAGTCCCAAAGGTCTCCTCCAACCTGAACAACATCTTTCAGAGAGACTTTGAAGGGCGCACCGTTACAGCAAACAGCTCCACTCGCTGTGATGCAGAACTGATTGCTGGGTGGATCCTCTTTAAGGAGTCTTAAAGAGGCTGTTGACTTCTGAACCTGAACCTTTTTCCTCCACTGCACTTTACAGGAAGTATTTGTCACACCTCTTTAACACACAATCTCGTTCAATCTGTTTGACAGTTTGTACAAAACAATTAGTTCTGGGTTAATGTGGGTCACTCTTGTTCATGCAAGACGTGGTTTAACTCTGTGGCTTTCCCCAAAGAGTCAGCAGTTTTATGTTTGAACGTCATCAAAACATGTTGCTGTGGTACCTTTGGATTCAGTTAAGTTCTCAGTATAGAACAAACCAGTCTGTTTCACAAACTGTTCCCCATAATGTATGGCAGACTTTTTAAAATCAACAACCAGTGCAACTACACAGCAGAGCTGACAGGAACAACATGCTACAAAACAAAAGCAGCCTGCAGTACGTACTGAATACTAGCTTTGTAAGTTGTTGTAGGCGGTTCGGAGAACTGTGTGGGCAGATTCAGGTAAAAAGGTTTGACCGTTTCTGTTCTTATAAATTCACAGAAAACACTTTTTTTTGCTTTCAGTTTGAAAGAATAATAATGGGTTTAAATGACCTCGCGCTGGCAGCCTCAGTCACCACAGCAGCGCCACTCTCTCAACACTTCGCTTGTTGTTTTAAATGCAAGTTTACTTGTTTGTGTCCCTTTTGTGCACTCCTCTTCAGCTGCTCTTCATGAATGCTGTTCATTGAACCACAATGAATGCAAACACCCACTGCTGCAGCGGCACAAGTGTAATCTCTGATTTCAAACCTCCAACAGGTGCAGGCCACAAACAAATAAAACTTCATAATGGAGAGTGTGGTTATGTCTGTAGGTTTGATTTTATACAAAGAGCGAGTGGAGGAGAATCAATCGGCACAATAAAAAGCTTCATTGCCTCAATGTGTTATCCAATAGACAGGGAATTAAAGCTTATTTTCTTCTTTTAATTTATGTAACCAAGTGGTGTCTGTGAGGACTTTTTGTTTGGAGTCGATTGTTGTGACACCTGTGACTGGAATCAGTCGTGTTCATCTGGAATGAAGACTCCAATTCCCACGAGCACCATCACTCACTGTCACAAAGATGTGACTCTTGCCGCGGTGTGCGTTTGTTTTGAAGGGATCTACTCAAGACAACTTGAACAAAGAATTCAAATGCAAAGAGACAAAATAAAAGACAAAAATGGATGTTACATTGTTGAAGGCCAGGGTTGGTGAGGGCGTTAAGTACATTATGTTTTTTTTATTTTTTTATTTTTTTGTTGTTGTTTTTAACGCAGAGCACAGACAGAGGGCTCTGTATGTATCTGGATCAGTATTTGACATTGACTATTAAAGGGCTTTTACTCACAGCCTGGTGTTATGGCTCCTTGGTGCGTCGACTCGGTGTTTTCTCATCTGTCACTTCATACATTGGCTGTGTATTCAGTCCAGCACGTATCAGGACCTCAAGGCAGCTGAGGTCACAGAGCAAAGAGTGCCTTAGATTTCCACCCAAATGTTGATCCTCTTCTTGTTCATGTTGGGCTGTAAAACCTCAAACCTGTTGACTCTTGGTCTACACAGCAAATCTGACAGTGTTAATTTGTCAGAGTTAGTCAAAATCAGCAGATGCAAGTGTTGTTTTAACACTGTAGAGATTAAAAGTAACACTATCAGAGTAATTTACAGAGAAGTGTTGGGCGTCATTGCTTTCTAACACTTTAAATGTTACACTGACTGCGCCCCCTTTTCTGGTGAAGATGGAACTCTCCACATCACGCTGTCGCCATTTTATCTCACGGCCACGGTAGGTTTTATTGGATTAAAAGTTTGGTTCAAGAGAGAAACTTGGTCAAGAAATGTCATTTGGTGGAAACTTTTACTGGGAGACAACAGAAAAGATGTGCAGTAGACCGAGCATTGAAGCGAGGAGAGCATGTGTTAGCTTGATTTTAACTGCCCTCACAGTTTGTTGTTGTTGTAGCAAAGTTATGTATGATTGTTTTGATAGACTGACAGTCTGTTTTGTTTTGTTTTGAAAGTCCCAAGGTGGTTTTTGGATGGTTTCTATGCACAACTTTTTGTCCTGCTGCTTTGGCTTCCTGCGAAATGAGGAGGCTTGTGATCTGCTGCGACCTGCCGGAGCAGGGTTGTAGCCGGAGAAGATCCAGTGTGAGCTGACAAATTGGCTTGAATAGAAAACAATCTCATCCAGTGTCATAAAGGAGCGGAGCCAGAAAGGAGATATTTGCAGCTTGATGTTGTGCAATCCCATGTACGGATTTATGTTCTTTAGAATATTTGACTGAACATGGATACTGAACAACAGACTTTCACAAAAAACAATTGTGTGTCAGTGAGAAAACTTCTAATCACTTATCAAGTCCTGAGAAAGCCATTAAAAGTTAAAAATAGCATACAAATTGGATAGAATCTCTAAAACAAAAACCAGAATAAAAAATCTGCTATTTTAGTTTCAGTTTTGCAATTAAGAGTCAGATGATTTTTTCTTTGGCTGAGATGCTGAAGAGATGATGTTCATGCAGTTGGAGACATTCAGCAGAGCTTCATTTTCTGCTCTGCGTCTCTGCCTTTGTGTAAACAGTGACTTTGAGGATAATGTTTCTGAGTAAATACATGAACAAATACAGCTGGGTGATGGTCAATGCCGCATTAATTATATATGCCCAGTGTGAGGTGTCTTCATCGGCAGCTCTGACGCAGTACTGCGCAGCAGATGGATGGTCTAGATTGAGGATCAGAGGTGAAGACAGCAGAGGAGATGGGGGTGGAGGGAGATTGGTGAAGCAGATGATAGGTGGGTGTTGGAAGATAGTGAGAAGCACTGGGGGAGCATCTGTTCAGATCAGCCGAGTGCACGGCGAGGGAAGCAAGAAAAAAAAAAGAGAAAAAGCTTAAAAATCAGCAGGCACTGCTCCCATTTTTGGTTTTTGGTTCTTAGCCAACTGTGGCCCACTGAAGGAGCACAACCTTGCGATATACAGCGCCCACACCCACTTCCTCTCAGTCTGCAGGGATTTCTGAATGACAGCTCTGCCACAGGGAATGAAAGACAGGCTGGGATGGGATTTCTTGAACTCAGCACAACAGCAAACGAAGCGAGGAAGGCGGTAACACGTGGAAGCCTGATTGCGTTCGATGTTTTGCAGACACCTCTCACTATTCAAGCACATAAAAACACTTCAGCCTCCTCCTTAAAGTGCTCTCCTGACAAGCTGACAGGTAATGAACTGCTTAGCAACCAAGCGTCAAACAACAGCTGGAAGATTTTCCTCAAAGTTTAACCTGTCGGTGAAGCTATTCACCTTTTTTTCATCCTGTGACTTTGCTCCTCCAACATCCCACTCAGGGTCCAGAGTCCAAACTTTTGGGATGATAATCTGCAGGTCTTTACTTCGGAAATCATTCAGCCATCGGACATTTGACAAATTTTCACAATTTGAACACATTTGAGTAGGGATGGGTACTGATACCAGGTATCATATGTCAAGATTTCAGATACTCGTGAAGCCTGCCGATGCCAGCCACTGATACTCAAGACAGCAAAACAGCGAACCAACAAGGCTCCAAAACTCTTCAAGAAAGACACAGGACTTACTTTTCTGTCCTCAGAGCCTGTGGTTGAACCAAAACCAAAACTGAGACATTACAGAAAGAAAAATAGTCAGTTTACAACACTCGCTATCAGTATAAAAAGTAAATATAACGGCTTTATAAAACAAAAGAAGCATCTGAAATTACCCTCTAAATGCATGTTGTGGATTTTATATGAACTTTACCCTTAGACAAAAGGTCCTGAAGGCTGAAGTGTTACGGAAAGCAGTAATCATGTAGTGAAGTTGACTCAGTTTCTCACCGTGCAGTATCTGAATGAGCTAAAACACCACAGGAAGTTCGCAGGAGGAAAATGTCAAAGATTGTCTATTGAATGTAGAGAGGTAAGAGCGCTTACTCTGACGCTATTTCTGAGAATCAACTCAAAAGAAAAAACGAGCGATCACTCAGACACTAGTTCTAAAACCCAACTGTGAACTGACTTAAAGACACAGTTTGACAGTGAAGAAGCATAAAGGTCAAAGCTTTGCTCTAACTCTGTGCTTTAATTTTCACCTTTGAATAAAATTTAGGGGGGAGTTAACAATAAAACTGTTTATCTTCAAAAAATAAGTTGTTGGTTTTATTTTGCTCTTTGGTTAATTTATTAAAAACAAGTCAAAAACCCAGGGAGTTGTTTTTTTGTTTTTTTTTTTGGACTTCATCACTTTCCTGAGCACACCTCTCCTGCACTGCCTTCAACTCCTAATAACTCTTTAAATCCTAGTTATATCCTGTCTTCTCATTTTCCTTTGTTTATTCCAATTGTTTTTACCTGCACTGTTATTCATTTTACCCTGTATAGAATTCTTTTATCGGCTTTCTATTGTACAAAATGTTCTTATCCGCACTTTAAACATTTTTAATGTAAAGCGACTGAGTTATTGATAAGCTCTCTATAGACAAAGACACTGAGGATTTTTTCTGTAGAACATTTTTGTTCAAAATGATCAATTATGGTGTTTACTAAAAGTCAATGTATCAAAAATATTAGTGGGTATCAGTGAGTACTCTAAAAGGAGTTCCTGTACTGGCATCAGTTTGAAAGAAAGTGGTATCGAACTGGAAAGATAATGGGTGTAGCATCACATTTCATTTACCTCACGTTTCTATGGTGTAACCAAACAGCAATATTGCTTATGCTACCAACACGCTAGTATTTATGTATGTAGTAGTAAAGCTGCAGCAACAGGCTCTTTAAAACATTGTTAATGCCCCTCAACGTGAGAGTGATGTCAAAGGAAAAACTGTTGCCATGTAAAAGTATCAAATTCTAAACCTTTTGCAAAACAAGAGGATTTAATTCAACGTGACAAGCGGACCAAAGTGAGATTAAACAGCATTATTTCAAATCACATCCCTGCTTTCCTCATGGGTCCTCTCCCCCTGTCCCCAGGCAAGTCTCAGTGACTTCAGTCAGACTGCAGAAATGTCAGAAGCTCTAAATCTGCTCTTCTAACTTGTAATTTTCTTCAGCTCGAGGAGTCACACAAGCAATGCATTTCTCCTCTGCCTCTCAGACTCTTAAAAACAGTGTGGCCTCAACAGAAAAGGGATGCCAGAGCGCTTTGTTCAAATATTGATGCAGACCTCTCTTATCTGTCATCTCAGGACACAACAGACACACACAGACACACACACACATACACACACACATGCACCCTGATGATGTGTGTGCACAAGTAAAAAACTCCTTAGAAAAGACAGTCCTCTCCACACTCGTCCAACTCGAAGATGAAGAGACTCTCCGCTCAGATCAACTCATACACACTCACAAAACCACATCTTTTGGACTTTAAGTTAGAGTTTTCCTCTGTTGATTTGGTGCTTTTTCCTTTCATACAATTCGAAAAATGTTCCAGAAATCTGACTGGTTCCCTTTATCTGCAAAGCCGGGCTTCACGCTAAAAACTGCGCTCACACATATGAGCGGCTCAGTAAGACCAAGCCCTTATCTGCTGGACAGCAGGCGTACTGCAGCAGCAGGGGGTTAGGAGCCTTACTTAAGGACACCTGGGTGCTGGAAAATAGAGGATGGGTAAGCACTTCTCATGCACTCGCCTGTCCAGATGTATCCTGGATGTTTTTTTGAGGAGGGGTACAGTATTGTAGGTGTCTGTGAGGGGAATAACAACAAGCTGCCATTGCTTTAGAGATGTTGAGGTGGAGATTACAGCATTGGTTTTCAAGGCGCAGTCAAAGGAAAAGGGGAAAAAAGGCAGAATTTCTCTGTTTGTACAGCCTCGACTCCTCTCTTCATAGTTCCTCCTCCATAGATTCAGAAGAGACAGAAGAGAGAGAGAGAAGTGGAGGCAACAGGCGTTGAACATAAAGAGACAACAGTGATTTGGGGGAGTTTTTCTGAAGAAACACAAGTGAGGAAAGATATGAGAGCTGCAGCATCTGTTCCCTCTACGTTTCTGCTGTGAGCTTTTACCTCAGACACAACCCCGAGGGTGGGAAGCTCATATGTTTTTATATCATTCTGCTGTTGTGCCGCAGATTTACAAAGTACATAAATGTACAGGATCATCATGAAACTGCTTCTCTATGAATAAAAAGCTGAAGAAGACAAGAAACACTAGAAATCGGTTGATGTTATATTAACTAGGAATTAAATCTCCGAAGCTAAGCTCATTAAAGAGGGGTTATTCTGCGTTCCCATATTGCAAACATGGATATAAAGTACCAATGCTGGATGTTCAGACTTAATGTGTATAGATTTTCACTCCTATATACTCTTGTACGTTGTACAAATCCCTTAATCTGTCTGTAAACTGATCAAAACGCTCAGTTCTAAAAGTAGAATGGGATCCTCAGGAGTCACTGAAATTATGAGGTCATCACGTCCTACAAGAGTCTGAGCAAAGTCTCACCCTACAGGCCTCCAGAGGGCTGGCCAATCAGAGGTGCGGGGCAAGGAGCCTTAAAGAAACAGCAAATATGTTTTTCTTTTTAGCTTTCAATGACGTTAAGATACTACAGGGGCACCAAAGGGGCTGAATATAGGATGAAAAATAAAGGTCACCCCACCCACCCAAAAAAAAAAAAAATCCTCTCTCTTTAACTACTTCATAGCTAATGCATTCCCATTTTACCGAGCAACTTTCAACAAATGAGCCTAAACTAGCATTGAGACACTTACTTGCTTTATTAGATAAGCTAATACCAATATTTGGCAACTTTCCAGCTAAAACTGTATAACTAGGAGGTAAATAGCTTTAGATAAAATGAAAACCATAATAAACCACATTCCAGCTTAGTTAACTTAGATTGGAAATTAATCCCTGAGGACAAGATTATATTACATCAAACTGCTCCCAATCTAATTTGTTTTGTGGGAAATTCTCAAAGATAAAAGCCTTATGCAACTTTCTTGGTAATGCAGTAAATCTGGGGAGTAGAATTCTATGACTTTCAAGCTAACATTATATATGTTAAGCTGTCAATTTCCAAGGATAATTCCATTTTGCTGTTAAACTACGTTGTAATTATTTTAAATTAAAATATGAAGTTACTCTCTTGCTGACATTATCTTACCAATGATTTTAAATATTTCCAATTGTTTTCTGTTACATTCTTAAAAGGTGGTGTTTGCTTTGAGCCACCTGTTGTTGAGGTGTTACATCATTTGGTTACGCCTACAGCTTTCTTTCATGATGTCTTTTACAGCATGATAGGAGTCATAAAGAAAAATGGTGCCAAAAGGCAAATTTGCATTTATACATCCTTACTCCTCCTTGGTGGACAGAGAAAACAATGGGGAACCAAACAGTCATTTGAGAGAAGAGTGTGTCATCCTTTCCTTCAATTTTAATGCACATCTTGAGGAATAACACTTTTTTTGCAACATGAATATGAAGAGATCCGAATGAAGGAAATAAACATCCTCTGCCTTCAAACTCTCCAACTTTCTGCCACAGAGTGTTCATGAGCGTATTCTTGGTGGAGGTTGTTGGTTGTTGGCCATATGCAAAGAACGATGAGAGGAGGAATACAGCACATGATGTACTTCTAATTACAAAACTTGATCCATTTTTTATTCACAGTTGCCATTTTCTTAAAATCCAACATTAATCAAAGATAAATGATGACGATCTTTGGTGTAAAATGCAGCACGATCCATCACTGAGTGTCGTTTCTGTATCGAGGGGACATTTATTGGAGCTTTTATTGGGTAGCTGGTGTATATAGAGACATAAAACAAGGGTAGACTGCGATGTGACAACGGCAGAGGTCGAACCAGGGACAGAGCAGTTATATGATACATTTATTAACCATTCGGCTACCAGAGGACGTCAGTGACAGGGCTTTAAGTGAAGTTAGTGCATGACTAATGCAGCAATGTGAATAAAATCACATAATGCTTGTTGTGCTGTTTTCATGTGGAGTGTTAGATTGATGTAAGTAGAGACATCAAATCCAGAATATAGCAAATTCTGCAGAATCTGCTGTGACACTTCAGCACTTTGTGCATTATTGCTGTAAAAACAAACAACATATTTTAAGCTGCGTGTCTGCATATGATCACACCCCTTGGCATATGTGTGTCTACCGTTGTGTGAATATGTGTCACCTACAAACACCCAGGTGGTATATGCATCTTCATCGCTGTTGTGACAGCTTGCCAGCCCAGCTTTGGCAGGCAGGAGATAGTGCTTCCCTCAGCTCTCCGATAATCAAAGAGTAAACATGCCAAAGCGAAAGTGGGTTACCTGGATGTCAAACCCGCAAACAAAAAGTCTCCCATGTACATCGGGACAAATACATCTAGTTTGAACTCTTTTTCAAATTAGCACAAGAAGGGACACACACTCCTCTAAATAAAAAAGCACCAACATGTCAGCATGACTTTAATATTTTAGATGTCAAAGAATTCTCTAGAAGATTTCCTGCAGCAATGCGACGTGGAGAGTAAACTGAAAGCACAGCTCATAAGCTTCAGTCTGGTGCATATCAGAGCAGAGAGCAGTGATAATCCCTGAAAATCCACTCAAACTCATGACTTGACTTTTCATATGTTTATAATGACGGGGGCTCAGTGATGGACAGTACCAATTTAAAAAGACGCTCCCATTTCAAACACCACGGTCTGGATGTGAGACTCGTCCTCCAGTAATTAGTCCTCCTCCAATATTTTCCTCAAACTTTGTTTGTTCTTAACTTTCCAAACAGAGACTTCAGACTGTGTGCTTTGGAGGTCACATGACCTCTGAGAGAGTTTTATCTGCATGTTTATTTTAGAGGTAAGCTTGATAGCTTCTTCAGTACTTTGTTTTCTGTTTGGATCTTCGAGCCAGCAGTGTGGGTATGAAAAGTTTAACTGATCAGTAGTTTGACTGAAGTCATTATAAGTGCAAGTCTATGATAACAAGCCTCTCTGTCCCCAAAAGAGACTTAACATCTAACAAATTATACCATAAACATTCATCTGAGAATGACTGTGAACCTTGACCAACAGCCAATGTAATAAACATAGTGTCTTTAATGTCACCCATCTTTTTCTGATACAGTTTTAAAGACTATCGTCATTGTTAGATGTGCTCACCAACCAACTACATTGTGGATTCTGGTTTAACTTTTAATATGGATTATGCTTATTTCAAGATGAGAGCACATGAATCAAGAATTATCTTAATCATACTTCTCTAATTATAAGTAGTTTTGACTAAAAAAAGTGATATTTTTTATTCCATTTGCTAAAATTAAGAATATAAGAAGCATGAAATTAGATTATATCGCTCATATACAATGTATTTCACTTAAAGTTCTTCTTCAGGAAGTTTGTTTTCAAGCATTTTAATCTAAAAATGAGCATTTTCTTCTTGCTTTAAGATTTGAGAATACTTATCAAGGCCATCTTGTTTTTAGATTTATCAGTTTTATTCCAAGATTTCTAGTCAAGTGAAATTATCTTGCTGCATGGACAGATAATTTCACTACTTTTAAGATATTTTTCCATCAAATTTAGTATTTTTATTTTATATTCAGACTCCCTTTTTTTTGCAGTGTGCACACCTGTCAGTCATGTCAGCTGTGCCTCTGATCTGGAAAACTCGCAACTTTAGCAACTTATAAACAACTCAGTCTCAAGAAAACTCACCCGCTGTACATTGTGAGAGAGTTAACATATTTAGATTTTTTAAACAAGACTGTACACATGTTTCTTTTTGCTGTAAAGACTGAGTATCTATGAGGGCTTTTGTGCTGCTGTAGCAGGCCTTAAGTAGACAATCGATAAAATGTAGTTTTTAGCACTTCTGCATCAGATTCTGTTCTTGCAGATTGAACTTTTTGCCAAAAGTATCTTAACCTGTCATCATGTTTGCCTATTTAAAGATGCAACTATTTCTCACTCAGGAGCCTCGAACTCCCTTCCAAGACCTCCAACAGTCCCCAGACTCCATTTGAAACCAGTATTGTCATGTCAAATTTAAAATAGCTGGAGCAGTAGATAGCATGTTGTGTTAGGTCATGCACGGTGGTACAGTGGTGCATTTTCTCTTTGTGCATGTTTGCAGGTGCCACAAATACCTCCCACAAGCTAAAACCATGATGACTCATGATTGCATGCATTTCTATGAGTGTGTGAGTGGTTGTTTGTCTCTGTATGTTAGCCCTGTGATAAACTGATGTCCTGCCTCTTACGTACTTACAGCATAAACAGGCTCCAGACCCAGCAAGTGGATGAGTTTTAGTGAGATGATGGTTAAATGGAAAGATGAAGCACACAAGACTTTCACTGAGTTTGTGTTGATCAGATTAGCTCACCTCTTCTCTGCTTCCGGTTGCTTTGCCAGTTTATTCACGTTTGTTTAAGCTCAAACTCCAAATGTCAATAAATTAGCTAATGTGGAAGTGCTGAACATTGCAGTTCATGAAGTGTCCACTTGAGAAACTGCAGTTTTGAGAAATATTTACAGCAAAAATTAACAAGTTACAGTCTGGTTCAAGAAACTATTATGTTATTGTTATCTCACTTATGAGTTTTGCCCATATAAGGATTAAGACCCACCCCCTCACCTTGCACTACTACTATATAAGCTAGGTCAAGTTAGCATTTTGTGACCCTGTTAAAATAATCGCTTAACTCATTTTTTAAGTTTTTCAGGAAACACAAACAAATGAAACCCATTTAGATGAGGTACTACTATGTTTTTTTATCTTAAAGGGATAGAATCTCATGATTAAATCAACTGAGTATGTAGGAAATTTTACCCTAAGTGGTCGGCGTCATGAGAAGATGATCTGAACCAAAAAAAAGAAAAGAAAATTAAGACTTGGGTTATTTTAACAGTGTGATGATTTCTAATATGGTCCCAACTGATGATATGCTTCAAAACTCTGCATCAGAAACAAATAAGGAACATCACAGAGACTACAACAGGTATACCGAAGAGTCTATGGTCCAAAAAGGTTGCAAATAGCTCCTTCACTTTCTCATGTGAAACTTTTTTTTTTTGTTTTGTTAGGTCTTAAATGATGACTTGCACTAAAATCTTTTTGAGTTTTGAAACTTGAGCAGATTTATGTTTCCACTCTGTTGAATAACTTTTGAAGTTAAATCTTATGTACACGAACAGAACATTGGTGGGATTATTGTGTCTTCAAAGTCTTTTACGCTTGATACCAATTGATACCAATGCACATGGGGGTAACTGTGATTGGATAACAGATGTCACATGGTGGTGATCTGTGCATGATGGCTGTGTTAGATCAGGTCTAGGATCAGTGTCGTGTTGTTTAGTCATTAAAGACAAGTAACAGACATACAAGATGTCTCAGCTGATGCAGAATAGTCAAAAAACCCAAATTAAGACTTAAGTAAGTAGAATATGCAAATTAGTCCTGGTATCATCCCAAATAATTTAAAGAGGTCAAATCATACTTTAACACTTTTTATGCAATCCCAGCGCAGCATTTCAATCCACACACAGCCTGTACACACTCTGTTTCATGTTGAAAATGTTAAGCCTCATAATCGATGTTTTTCATTTCATTCACGAGATTCATTAATTTACTGCTACATCACCATGAAAGCATTAAGCTTGAAAACATGTTTTTGTTTATTGTGAAGCAAGGTCTCTTGCGCTGACTCTTCAATTTAAAAACATTCATACAACAGACCATTGTTTCACTGTTCTTTATCATTCTTCACTTCTTCAGCAACAGTGGAGGAAAAAGCAGCTGCAGCGAGCTGTCGGCAGAAAAGTTGCAGAAAAATAGTTCCTAGACTTTCTCAGTGAGTGCCAGAACTTTACTTTCTTTCCTTTTCTGGTGTGTGCTGTACACAATGTTAAATAATGTGCAAATGCTTGTGGCATGATGGAAGAAGGCCAATTATTGACTTATTTAGTTTTCATAAGTTTGCTTGGTTCCACAAAAAGTTCTTCAGATGGTGGTTTTGAAGCTTCCCTACTGTTACTACCTGAGTTTCCAACTTCTCAAGCATCAGCATAACAATAGAATACAAAAAAATATGTGCTTCACAAACATAATGAAGGGAGCAGAGCTGAAAATGAGAAAATGCTGCACCTTTCATTCCCATTCTTAACCTTTTCTTGAACTATACGACTCAGGCAGAGCAGGAACAATCTGTCAGTGCAGCTTTCTGGCAGAAAGCCCTGAACACAAACACCTCGTGTTACTGGATTTAGATTTATAAGCTCTGAACGAGGTATTGTGGCAAAACTTATAGCAGAGAGCGAATAGGACACTGAGGGGAAACGTAATCGAGCAAGAGTTGGTCAAGACTTGAACTCACTAAGCAAATGTTAACTGCAAAACAACAAGTTCGGCCTCTAGTTCTCCACTATTATTATGGGTTTATAGACGAGACTTGGCCTGTTACAGAAAAGTTTTGAATATTCGGATATCCAACAAAGTTTTAAATTGTCTTCCAGTTTTCATGATCCTGCTGTCAGCTGCCCTCGGATTAATTTGCAACTATTTAGGGAAGTCTAAAATGGATTGGATTTATTTTAGGTACATGTTGCAAACGCAGGTCTGGTTTCAAAACATGAAAAACAAAAACAGAAACTGGGAGATTGGTTAGTACTCTCTCTATATGATGTGTCTTTTTGTTCAACTTGTGTCACTATTTTATAGTTGGACAATGAAGTCACATATTACATATCTTTGTCTGTTTACTATTTCTGTATCCCCTATGTGACACGTTCCCTTTCCTTTGCACTTTAACTTGAGATACTTAGAGCTTCTCTTCATATTATATTCATATTTAGAAAAGCAGCAGCTGGTGTGATTGCTGAAAAGCACCAACAATCCATTTTCAGCTTGAGTCAGGGGTCTTCTCTCTATGCTCATGTTGCTCCATCTAAGTGCTGCTTTTGACACTGTTGGTCATCACATCCTCCTGCAGAGGGTAGAGAAACTGCTTTACATAACAGAAACCGCTTTAGCTTGGCTTATGTTCTATCGATCCACATTTGTTCATACGATCAATAAAACCTCTGTGCCCACCAGGGTAAGTTATGGAGTTCCACAGGGCTTGATGCTTTGACCAGTTATTTTTATTTTCTATATGCTTCCTCTTGGTACTTTCATGAGGAAACACTCGGTAAATATTTACCGTTATGCTGATGACACTCAGTTGTATCTATCAATAAAGGCAGGAGAAATTAATAGCTCGACTAAACTGAAAGCACGCTATGTTTTGGCCAATGCACCGTGGAAACGAGGCGGGTGCAGAGTGTCATATGTCTGGGAAACTTCCTGGGAAACCTACAAAATAAAACTGCACAACCTTGTCTTGGTCTCTTAAATTTAAATCAGCTATATATCTCAATAATGTCATACTTTTCCAAAGAGTTTATCGGATCCCCAAATATCCTTTCCTTTTTTCTTTTTTTTTCTCTGTCTCTAATGGTAATGCTTGAACAAGAAGTCAGCCATCTTTGAAACAGCCTAACAGGTGTGGTAATCCTGCCATTAGCACCTGTAATGATGGGGTCCACCACCATTAATTTTATACTCTGTTGGAACATTAACCTCGCTCATGCATCATCCTAATCCTTTTTTATTTATTTTTTATTGTTTGTAAAAAGAGCCTGTTTTTATCATTAATGGCTGAATGTTGATGACCTTGACACTAAGGAGAAGGTTTACCGATGAGATAACCAGCTTAGATGGCATCAGCCTAGTGTCCAGCATCACACACATTGTGTCTCAGAGTGATACAGAAAAAATAGTCAATGGCTTGGTCACCTTTAGGTCGGATTATTGTAACTCTCTAATCAGGCTGTTTTTATAGGTCTGTAAAGAATCTTCAGCTTGGGGCCTGACTGGGACTAGGAGGAGACAGCACATTTATCCAGTATTAGCTCCTTCTTTATTGTGAATTGGTGCATTACGACTAAAGACCAGTTGATTGATATTGACTTGAACTTGTGGAATCAACCTTGGGAGATCTGAATTTTGCACTGAGTTACACCTTTGAGGTATAAAATCTTGCACAGGATGATATACACTTCAGAGTAGGTGATCTGATGGTAGCAATAGAAAAGTGTAATACATGTTAAACACTTGTATTTGTGTTATTAATTTATGAGAAATTCCATACTTCCCCTGCAGGACAGGACCAAGTTGGGCCTCCCTAGTCCAAAAAGTGAGTTTGAGGCTATTTTCTAATTCGCCTACTATGTACAACTTTCTAATGTATTATGTAGTAGACACTGCATACTGTATTTGAATGTAGTATATCATATTACAGTTCTGTTTGGTCTGTTTTGTAGTTTGCTACACTGGTTTCCAGTTTGAGGAATGCGAGAGTAAAGCTGATGGATTTTTTTCTTGACTTTATTGTAATTTATTATTTTCATGTTATATTAGAAAAACTTAATAAATATTGAATCGATAAATTCTCCAGAAAGAAACCTCTTCATTTTGGAGGAAAAAGTAAGAATTTTAGGGTTTGAAAAGTCGCAAATTTTTACCGCACAGAACAGGATTAAAACACAGACGTCCTCTGCAGTTATTACAAACTATTATAGGCCCCAGCGCTTTAAACTGCATTAGTTTTACCAGGGGACCTCTGATCTTTTGTGATAACTGCAGAGGACTTCTGTGTTTAAATGTGGATGTATGCTGAGCAAAATTCATCAAATTTGATTTTTAATATTATACCATATTCACTGAAAATAATCTGGAGTGGTTTGACTTTTTATTTTTAGAGATGATGGAAAAGCTTTTTCTAATAATGCAGGTATGATTTCAAATATTTTTATAGGATAATGATAACATATACAATGTAAGTACTCCACTTAAAAGATGTTTTAGGGCATACACTTGATTTGTTCCACTGCTTCGCCCAAACTTTCTCTGGTGTCCGCCATTTTCAATTCAGACCTGCGGCCAGGTGCTTTGCATTGTGGGAAACAGTATGCCAGGTAGACTGGTCAGATGCATACTGAGAAATTTTCCCGGATCAGTAGGTCATCTGGGTAGTTTTGGCATACTGCAACTTTCGCATTTGTTCACATACTGCATACTGCATTTTGGGCAAATCAGTACGTACTGCTAGTGTAGTATGCGAATTTGAAAACAGCCTAAGTCTGACTCTGTGGAGTACAGCTGGTTAAAAGAGGGAACTAACCAACTCACTAACATCTACACCCTTAGACTATTGATTAGACTTCATAAATTTTGTTCTTGAGTAATGGAGAAGCAGATCTGTAGTGCCTTTATTACCATCTTCTCCTCAGCAGCATTATCACCTCATCTTTCAGAGTTCATTCTGCGCCTCTCCTCTGGTGTGGTTTGGAAAGCGGGCCTCTGTTGACTGACAGAGATCGCAGACAAAAGCAGATAATTGCTTACTTACTCTTTCCCACATAGCCTTTGATCCATTTTGTCTTTTCTGACAGAGGAGAGACAGCGACATAATTAAAGGCATTGTGTGAAGTATACAATCTCAGCCAGCATCAAGCTGAAAAGCTGACAGCTCACTCTAATGTGAGGAGGCCTCCATAAATAAGTAAAAAGCCTAGGAACCTATCTTCTCACACTCTTTTCTCACACTTGTACGCCCATAACTTTCTGAGAGCTTTAACACAGACCACATATAAAGATGGGCCTCTATTTTGGGATAAATTTATGAATAAATTATCACTGTGGGCAGATAGGTGAGAAAAGTTTTAGAGCTTAGAAGAGTGTGGTTGTGTTGTCTTAAAAAAAAAGTTAATATCCTGCACAGACTCAGTGCACAGCCTCTGTATTAACATCATTAATCATCATCAGTTATTGCGTTCAGGGATGAAGATGGAGAGAGATAACTGTGATGGCTTTTCTCTCCTCTCAGATGCACGTCATTGCTTTTATGTTTGGTTAAAAGAATGCCAACGTCCTGCTTGTTTTGTGGGTTTAGAAGCAGAAGAAGCAGCATATTTCATGAGAGACTTATGCCTCAAAGTCTGATGGCGATAACTTTATCGACGGCACAAATGGTTGTTGACACAGAGCGCTGCTATTTGTGCAAGCTGGCAGTAAATAACACAGAAGGTGCCTGAGCTGGCGGAGCACCAGCAGCACAAGTTAAGTTATTTCAGCACAGAAAGAGCCTCAGCTGCGTCTCAACACCGCTTCACCTTTTCATTTCAATGCAATGGTTTTATCTCACAGTGGAGAAAACTGGTCGACTACACCTTTAAATTGGCTCATTAACTGTAATGGGCTCGTTTGAAAAATAAATGTCTTTGTGCTTTAGAAGTGCTAATTAAACACAGAATTTGTTATGTGTTATTAAGGCTGCAAGAAATGTGTTCCCGGTGCGGCAGGACTGCATGAAAAATGAAATATTAATCACCATCATTAAGCCATAATAGCCCAGCGCATATTATTTGTGTTGCTCGATCCATCCAGGACGTAAAGACGAGGCTGCACCCAGAACACTCGGTCAATTAATTCATAACCTGTTATTCCAGCTGGCATTTTCAAAAGCAGTGCATCTCTTTTCTGTGTTCAGGGAGGCTTTCAACACGGTGATGGGTTTAGTCATTATCATGCCTCTGTGTTTGAAGACAGGTGAATAATTCCTGCTGTGGCTCTTTCTTCTTCCTACAGCCACAGCGGCTCTGAGGGACTTTTCCACCGCTGACACCAGCTACCATCCCCCTGATAGCATATAAACATATTTTTTAAGATGTTTGTTTTTTTAATCCCTGCGTTGATTTGTTTTGTGTGGGTTTGATTGTATGTGGGGGGTGCATGCAGCAAAAGTGATACCGGCAAACACTGCAGTGCATCCTCTGTATAATGATGAGCACGTTCTCACCAGCCTCCTGCTGATGTGATGATTAAAACATGCTGACGTTCAGCGGACTCACTTTCCAAATGTAACACAAGATTCTAAACTTTGCTTGTTCGCACAAGACAATCTTTACAGCTCAACCTAAGAGGTATGTGATTGATCTTGCAGGGTTTTGGTCATAAACCAAAGCGACAGAGAGATCAAAGAAGTTCTGATTAATGAACATTAAGGGTGTCACGGCACAAAAAAAGTCTTGTCGGTTCGGTTCGGTGTTGGTTTTGAAGCCACAGTTTTGAAGTGAAACAAAGGCAGACCATAACACGCCTTTGAAGGGACTGTGAAGACTTTCTAACTGATCCTCAAAAAAGTCTTATATCTAGATGTATGACAGATCATAATCCCCAATTTAAAATGAGTTCATCAGTGCTAAAAAAAAAAATATTTACACTGGCTGATGTCGAGCTCTGAAATGAGAAATCCAGGTTTTCCCTGATGAAAACGATGTCTGTGATTTATTAAGTAATTACAATGGAAGCAGGAGCTGGACTGTCTGATAGAAAAGGGACATAATAAAGCTAAATGGGAGTGGGATAGAGCACGGGCTAAAGGCTAAAACAAAAACTAAAGGCTAAAACCAGAGCTAAGCTGTTAGTAAACATGTTTATTCCAACCCACATGCAGCAATTGAACAACAGTGATCTATTCAATCTATGTTGCACGACATGTCTCAGAGCACCAGGCTGTGAGTAGCTCTAACTCTGGCTACCAAACTATGGTACAAACTAGGTTCATTAAGCAATACAGTATGTATACACCAAAATCTAGCGTAAAGAAAACATTCCCTCTGTGTTATCCTGAAACCTAACAAAGACTTCCATTCCAGAAATTGTTGTCACGTTTCAAACAATAGTGCTACGTAGCTGTTAAAACATAAATTACATCCTCCCATTTTAGCCAGTAAAAAGCTGTCTTGAATGAAGAAAAGTTGAGTTAAAAGGAAGATCTTCTCACTATTCATTTTTCCAAAACAAACCTGAACTGAAACCGACACATGCCTTTGTTTATCACAACAGTGGGGAGCAAAGTCTATATCATTTATGCTAGCTTTAATGCTGGCCAGAAACTTTTCACAGCTGGTATAAGTAGGAATCAAAGCACATGTGGTCACACTGGCCAGACAAACTGGACTTTGGGGTTAAAGCCTGATCGATGGATGGCTAGTGTGACCGTATACTTAGTCTCTGTTTCTGTGTTTATATTTGAACTGTAACTCTGGTGTTGTGCTCAGAAAGGAGGGGACTTCCTGGTTGTCATCTGTCAGTTCACTGAAAAGACATTAAGATGTTTCAATCAGGACCAAAGTGATGAAACAGCAGACCTCTGAAACCTCACACACATCATCAGAGTTACCTCAGCGCTGCCTGGCAGACTTCAAAGCTTACATCACCACAAACTGTTGAGTTTGAGTAACACTCCTGAGAAGCATGATAGACATTGTCACCCAAACCCGACCAGGGCCTTGCATCAAATATCTCAGCTCAGGCTTTACGCTTTGAAATTTCAGATCTGCAAGTCTGCCAACTTTATGAGAGCATGAAACAAAGTCATTTCGTTTCAGAAGTATCTTTCCTTTGCCATCTTTCTGTCCCCTGGACGGTGAATACGCTAAGCCAATTCACAGGCTTCACACTGGAAGCCTTTAAGTCGAACATTATTGAAAATGAATGGTGCAGTAAGAGAATATATCATTGTTCAACCTGTGACACCGTGATTGCGGCACATCATATTCCAGCGTCTGTCTTCTGAGCTTTACGGAAGAGATTAAGAGCTATCTGGGGTTTCGGGTTCAGCTTTAAGGCTTTGTGAAAGCCTTGAACATTTTCAAAGGCTTATCTATAATTTGAAAACACTCTTTCTACTTTACAGGAAGGTGTTAACTTCTGCCAATATCAGTCTGACTCATTTTGTGCATCGGCCTCACTTTTCATTTTTCCCTCTGGAGAATTAGGGCGCTGCAGAAAGGATCGACTGCGGTGCGATTCCCTATTCATGATATTTATTCCTGAATACATGAAACAAAGAGAAAAATCAAAGACAAAAGAATCTACGAGGACACTTGTCAGCCGGTGATGGAGGTAAAGAAAAAGGAGCTTTTGCTTTGCCAAAACCCCATCAAGGAAACAGGCGGAGGTCTCCTGACATTTAAAATTCATGACAATCAAACACCTGTGCAGTGCTTTTCCATGTCTCGGAGCATACACGGAGGGGGAAGATCTCTAATGGCCCCTGAAAAATGCAAGAAAGTGAGAAACTTTATCCTCACACGGAGCACTTTTCTCTCACCTCGTCTCTGATTTGCTTTCCTGAGCGAGGATGGCCAGAGGTTCAAAGAGCCTCATCGGCGCCCAGTCTGCCCTGCATTTCATGTCCCAGTGGACTCCTTCAAATGTTACTTTTAACTGCCCCGGTAATGCAACCTGAGCGTCTGGCGAGTGTGTGATCCGGCCAAAAAAGCTCTGCAGTAAATGGCATGTGATTAAGATAGCATGAATAATAAACAAGGAAACAAAGTTGAGGCAAAGGTTGTTTTTAAATCAGGTGGCTAACAAGCTTATTCAGCGACAGAATATATGATTCCTGCCAAGCAAAGTGGAGCAAAACCCCCTGCTTCACTGAGAAATACATTACAAATGAACTATTTCCCATCTCACTCCTTAATAACTTAAGAGTCCTGGCGTTCTGTGCCAAGAACTCCCGATGAATGTTTAAAGCAACAGAAAAGAGCAACTAAACAACAAGAATTTGGATCTTTTACAGCTGAATGCCCCCATTTGTCAAGCTTAGATGGACACGGCATTAAGTATGTCAACACAATCTCTTTGCTGTTGTCGCACAAATGATGCCTCACTTCAAATAAGCAGGCGGGGGCACGCTCAGCACCTTGTGGCACATCCCCTGCACAAAGTGTCCCAGATTCCACCTTACATAACCCGATTATTTGTGCACTCCGTACAAATACTCACGACAAACAAAAAAAAAAAAAAAGGAAAGAAAGAAAGGGAAAAAAAAGGATAAGGCAGCACATTCATTTCTCACTGTCTCAGGTAGACAACAGGACCTTATGCTTTGTAAAAGTTTGCTGCTTCAGCAGAAGAAAGAGAGTGCTGAGTAAAGCTAGCTGAAAGGCTAAAGCTGCCATAAGGAGGGGGTTGTACCGTCAGATGTCCACATGGATGTTATGAGAATCAAATCTACAAGCAGAAGGCCATCTCTTCCCTCATTAGGAATCCTGCTGGACTTTAATTAACAGGTTAAAACCACCATAAACCTGCTGCTAGCTCACCGTCAGAGGCAATAACGCCTCAATTTGAAGACCCTGACAGCTTGAGCCCCAGAAAACGAGCACCTCTCACTCTTCCACTCGCACATAAACACCTCATTTATGTCTCTGCTCTGTTGCCTTTGGGCAAAGCAAGAAACCGCAAACACCCCCCACCGGGCTGATATCCTGCTCAATGGAGAGCAGTAGAAGTCTGAGGCTGAGCACTACTGGACATCTCCCACGTGGATTGGGGTGTGTAGCTGGATGAATGTGAAGTAGGATGCTGCTGGAGCAGAGATGGTCAGCTCTTCTGCTGAATAAATCAATGTGGAGCATAAAAAATGCCATGTAAGCTTGTAAATCCCTGCTGATCACAGATATCAGATAATGCCAACCGTACTCTAAAAGACTTAAAAGGCTTAAGTCTGTCACTCTCACATCCAAAGACATTTAAGTCACTGACTTTAAGATTCTGCAAAGCCTGGGTATCCTGTAAGGTCACGATGTAGAAGACTAACATGAGACTCCTGATGAGAGATCGTTACTGGTGGGAATCAACAAAAACAAACAGTAAATAGTGGAAGAAAGAACTTGGTTTTGACCTATAGCTTCTTTTTGCGTGCTGCAATTTCAGTTTAGCCCTGCTAGAGACGCATCTCCTCTCTCTACGTTTCCCTGGATGTTGGCAACTCTGTTTTTCAATCTTCTAGTGTGAGCCCAGCAGCTAATGCACTAGTGCATTTAGCAGTCAGATAGCACAGTATTTTATTTCTCGCTTTACTCCACATTCTAATTTAGCTGCAGCTAACCACCCCCACCCTAATGAGCAAGAGCGGTTTTATTTCCCCAGTTCACTGGAGCTAATTGTCACTGTGCTAACATAAGCTAGCAAGCAACCACATTTGCGTGGTGCTGAAACTGTTTCATAAGTTAGCATTTAGTCTTCAAATACTCAGTTTAAAGGTATTAAGAATAAGCGTGTGTTACAGTCTCGTCTACATAGTTAGCTGTTAGCACACAGATCCCCCTCTTTTATATGCTAGTTTCAGGCCTTGTTCAGAGCCACTCCCTAATCAGGACTTCTTGCATTTCAACTCCCAAAGAAATGACCCTGAACCAGGAAAAACAGTTCCAGAGTAGCACCAAGTCCTTGCTTGGCTTTAAGAAAGTTCATCAGGGGCTGAAGGTGGAGTTTTTATGAAAACTTTGTATCGATCACCCCAGTAGAAGTGGAGGTAATCGACTTCCAGTTATGGCCTGTCCTGCTCGGTTGCTAATCCTGAATTAAATACTTTTACGACAAACATAATCACTTTTAAAGTGTGTCTGCTCGGAAGCTTAACCAAAGACACCATGAGTCTTAACAAGTCAAATGTGTAAGAAACTAACTTCAAGGATGAAAATGTAGCAAGCCCTGCAGTGGCAGGCAGCACCAACACTGATAACTCCAAAAATATGTCAAATCCATGAAGGCTGGGTAAGACCTTCCAACAAGACCTTCATGCTGAAATGAGTGGTGTCATGGCACCAATTAAAAAGTTCAGCCTGATGTCAAAGAATGCAGTGGCCACATTACTACAGTTGAATACAGCATTAGAACTTTGAAATATCATCAAATAGCTCTTGGTGACTTGTCCAATGGTAGAGGTGTTTGATTATTAGTTCTTAGACAGTTATTGGTTGAACAAATGCTAAAGTAGAACCAGGGTCAGTTCGGTAGAAAAGGGTGGTTGTCAATAATGCTTAGGTGATGCTGGTTTTACATGAGCTAAAGCCAAAACGTTCTGATACAATTACACCACTGAGTTCATCAAAATGTCAAAACAGAGGAAATTAAATGGAAAACAATTCTGAGTTTTGACAGTTTTCTGACCACTTCGGACCAATAAGTGGATGATACAGTCTTTTCTAGTCTTGAGACAATGCAGGAGGTGAGATCAAACCACTGACTTCTCCTCTGATCCACAGCTTTCTTGAATCGTAAATTCTTTATCGAAGGGCACCACGATTCCAGTTAAAATCTCATGTTTCAAGCATCATCCAGACCCCAGGAACGATTTTGGGTAAATTATCTTCAGGTGTGCAGCAGGCTTTCAGGGTTTCAGTTCAGTTTATTGCTAATGAGGGAAATATTTTATCTGCTAATGAATTTGAAACAGTGAACCAAGCTGAGTATGTCTGTAAGAGATGTGATTAAAAGAAGCAGGGGCTATCTAATCAGAGACCAAGACTAATCCAATCAAAACAACAACACTATCGCAAGACTGTTTTTGATTCACCCTGACTGTTTTTCCGACGATAACCCAGAGTGCATCAGTGGCACACAGAGTTACACCGAAGTCACGGGAGGTCAAGGTGAATCTGCCACTCAATCTTAAAAACATGAGAGAGGGTCTGCAGTGTGCTGACCTGTGAGCTTCCTGTTTATGCAGCCTGTCCAGAGTGTGTGTGTGAAAATCTTTGCATGTGCACGTGAACCAATGCATAATGTCCAGACAAACAGGAAGAGGTGACAAATTACTGTGACCCTGTTTATTGAGTGAGACCGAATGCGTCTGTGCGCTCATGTTTGTGCATCACAAAGTATGAAAGTCAGCAGAACTCTGCCTGACCATGTTCCTCCAATAATGAATGTATTCAACAAACACCCCGGATTACAGCTAATCCCAGGCATTGACTGATCCCATAATGCAATTGGAGTCAGATAAATGTTGGGAAATGATTCACATTTTAAAAAGGACAAATTAAAGGAGCAGTTCTTCTTCAATTGAAGCATCATTCTATGTTTGTACACCTCAGAGCGGCAGACCACAAAGGCAGGAAGAGATGAGCGAGGACGCCACATGCAACACAGAAATCAGCACGCCCTCAGGATCAATACCAATTTCCCTCTGCTATACATAAACATCAGACCACAGCTTAATCCTCATGCTTTATTAGAACCTATCAAAGCTATTCAAACACACATTCTTCACAGCTAACCGCCCTGTTTCATATGACAGCAATTAGAATATTCATTAGATAAAAATCTCTTTAGCTCAATCGATGGTCCTTTAGCCAGAGATATCTCTGCAGATATCTGAGTCAAAATCCATTGGATATAAAGGATCCAATTGCATGAGCTTTGTGACTCCTCCAACCCAGCTAGAAATCAATAGACCAGTCCCTCCAGTGGATTTCGTTTTGCTTGTTAGCAGACCCGAAACAGCTGTCCAAACCACGCGCCCTCGTGATGTTCCACTCTCGGTGTCGTCCGCAGTTTTTGGGCTCCATTTTGAGCTTCATTGTGCAATGTGGTGTGCTCAAGTGAGTGAACACAGCACCGCGCCCACTTAGGCTTTTCAATTTCACCGTGACACGGTCAAATCAGGGGAGCGCACCAGATTAAATCGATGGCTGGCCAGTTGACTGCTTGACGCAGCATTCTCTTCCACACCATTGCCTCGGCAGCGGCGTCTATCACTCACGGCCTAAATAACCTTCGTCCTATCTCTATATACTCCTCTTCTTCCCAATAACAGGATCAAACCATTCGGGTCAACGGGATGGGAAAATGGGAAGATAAACGACCAAGAAATTTGATCACACTGACAGTTTGAAGAGTGTCCTGAGAACGAAGAAAGTGCCAAGAAACCAGGTGGTCTTGTCGCCACAGTAGAGTTCATAACACGTTAGAAAGAGCCCTTTGATTTAGCTAAAATAGGTCAATGTATAATCAAGTGGAATTTTGCTTATCTGGAGAGTAAGCTGTGGATAAAAAAATTTGACGTGCTAGAAAAATACTGACTGCCATTTTGGAATAAGCATGGCATTTTAGTTTTAATCAGCATTAAAATCTAACTCAACATTATTTTTTACAGATTGTACTATAGGATCCCCAGTGTTAAAACAACACTGGGGATCCTATAGTTCAAAAACTTGACATGATAGAGAAAAACTGAGATGAGTTTTGGATTCTGCACCAAAAAATTAGTTAAAAACAGCTATCAGACCTAACTAAAAAAAATTGTGTTCCCCAGTAGTATGAGCAGTCAGAACAGAAAGTCCTTTTTTATGCTAATTTATGCTTTTGTTAATTCTTTGAAATATTTTTCTCATTTGTATTGTTCCTTTTATTATGTTTGCCTAACTGTCAAGAAACATATTGTTTATGTCCTTGAAAAATGCAAATAAAAAAAATAAAAAATAAAAAAGTCCTATTTTTTCCCCTCTGGTGAAAAGAAAAAAAAAATTCCTTCTCTATTTTTCTCTCTCTGACTTTTTAGAAAACCAGTTTTACGGCCTCTGTTTAAAAGGCTTCATTTTAGCTACTGTCTCTTTAAGGCTACCTGCCCAACAACCCCCCTTCTTTCTGAATGGCCAGTTCTCTGGAGCCCAGTTTCGGGTAATAGCTCTGTGCAGACCTTGTTGTTTGAAATCTCCTTAAAGTTAGGAGATTTTAATTTGGTGACCTCATTATTCTCGCAAACATCTTGTGCTATCTTTACAACAGTGTGTTTTGATCAGTTTACAGAAGGATTCAGAGATTTCTACAACACATGAATATGTACAGGTTTGAAAATCTGTACACGTTGTCTCTTGCTGCATTATTTCGTACCATGTTTAAGATTTGATGGAGCAGAATACTCCCTCTTTAAATTTATTATGACTTTCAACATACATTTCGTCGCTGCTCTATCAAGATCAATTTACCGCCAGGCTTGTTTGGCCCTCTGGAGATGTGACACATTTGCTCGAGTGTGCTTCATAATTTCAACGCGCCGAGTGATTTCTTTGCTGACAGTGGTTGTGTTGGGTGGTGGGATGACAAACAGAGGTGACACAGCAACACTGTCTGTGCTCTGGAAAAAAAAAAATCTAATTTACAGTTTGCCCCTGAGGTCAGCCTGACGGTCCAGGTCCAAACATCTATCAGATAAATCGGCTTTGGGGCGCAGGCAATCCACTTACCAACTCCACCTTCTGCCTGCTGCCCTGCCAGTTAAGTGACTAAATTGTGCTTCAGTGGAAATAGACAGGACACATGATAAAAGTTCTCCTGAAGCTTCAGCCTTTGAAATATTACAAATGTTGGTGTGTAATACCGATGGATACATATATAACAGAGGCCTGGGGGGACTTTAACAATGCATCAGGGTTTAAAACAGAGGTTTGAATGATTGATCGCTTTCCTGCATGAGCACTTTTATCTCACTTTGCTCCATCTGCACTTTTAAACCTACAGGTGTCAGCAACTCGAACCCCCTAACAAGCATCCTCCTCTCATTGATGTCCAGGTGGAGAGACAAAAAAAGAGGAAGTGTAGCTCCCTCTGTGAAAAGAAACCTGCACATATGCCGGGGAACACTGCAGTCTCGTTGCAGTGGTAGAATAATGGTCAAAGCTGAGGCTGGATGTCGGAGGAAATTGCTAATGTTTTTGTAGCTGTTGGCTGTTTCCTATTTAATGGAGAAAAGTACAGCTGCTTAATGGTTTCTTCTTTAAATCCTTATATCAGCAAATGGGAAATGCTGACGTTCTTAAAAGACTACTAACTCAGTTTTATAAATGTCTCAGAGAGCAGTGGTGGAGTTACAAATCCATGATAGGTGAGCAGGTTTTCAATAAGGAGTGAAATGTCCCTACACTGAGCAGTAAACATGTTTTTTATGTTCATTCTGCCCTCTAAATTCCACTCTTTATTCCCACTTCACAGAACGTCCTTACGTCTAATCTGCTT
Organism: Thalassoma bifasciatum; assembly: GCA_008086565.1. Lineage (NCBI taxonomy): Eukaryota > Metazoa > Chordata > Actinopteri > Labriformes > Labridae > Thalassoma > Thalassoma bifasciatum. The sequence continues at coordinate 352,427 of RPOG01000324.1, forward strand.
TGTATTCACTCAACATCTTTTCCCTACTGTTTCCACTTCATCATCCCCTATAGATTGTAGTAAAACTGCTCGATTCGCTGCATTCTGAGGCATCTGGCTTGTCATTTTGGCAATCATGAGCTCAGGTTTCTTATAAAAATTCATCATATTTACGCAAAATGTTTGGCACAGGAGATGAAGCAGGAGTTAGCGTTAAGCTGTGCAACGCAGCACTTCATTTATTGGACTACAGGAGCTCATGGGACTAACTCTACTTCTACTTACTCACATCCTCTGTGGGCTGAGCTAGCTGTGGGTAAACAAAACTGCTAGGTAGCTTAATCCGCCTTCTATGACTAAATATATTCCCTGTTATAGAACAAACAAACCACAATCCTGACCTTCATGAGTTGGTTTTGAGTATCTGTCAAAGCATTACAAAATTTTAAGTGTCGGAAAATCAAGAAAAGACACTAAAACATTCTCATTGTAGCTAGCATTTTGGTAAATTGATTCTTGAGTTGTGTTCATAGAAGTATTGGGAGCTGTGAAATTTTGGACCTACTTTTAAAGTAATAAATCCCAAAGGAAGACAGAAATGACACAAAGGCATCTCTGAAAGGCAGCACCACAAATACACCAAAGTAAAAATATTGTTACTTTTGAATAATATGACTCAAGGAAAAGTAAAAACTAGTCCCCCAAATGATTAGTTGGGTAATTCCTAGTTTATTTCTATCTAGTATGAATGTAAAAAGACAAAATTATAAAGTCGGTTTTTGCAAATTCAGATATTGCCAAATAATTTCACTTTAACTGCAATAATGATAAATTAAATGTTGATGAAATAACATAAATTAAGACATAGTCAGCCACAAGATGCAGTATAAAATTAACTGGTTTTTTTTAGACCTGTGAAACAGCACAATGGGCTCAGCTGGCAGAGATAAGAGGAAAACAGGAAAAAGGCAGTCCGTGCATACAGCGCTTTGTCTGATACACTGTGTGTGTGAAAATGTGTTTTTTCATGTTCTGTCCCAAAGAATCCCTCAGTAAAGTGACTGTTAGGCTTCAAACAGTGTTGTTTCTGTTATACTTCACATAAATTAGTCACTTTGCTTCAGTGTGGGGCCGTGTCTGGCTGCTTTGTATTGGTGAAACAGAGTCAAATGTCGCTAGTGGTATGTTGGATTGTTGAAATAGTCATGTGACAGCGCCCAAGGCAGAAGTCTCTCTGATGAACCCAAGCAAATAAGTCGTGCAAGTCGTGCAGTTGTGATAGATAAATAAAAATGGCAACTGGTAAATGGAGTGTAACACAACGTAATGGAGTAAAACTGGCTCCTCTTCTTGTTTTTTTCTTATACTTAAGTAAAACTTAGAGTATGTTGCATCAAAACTACTCTGGCATGTACAAATTCTCTAAAAAATTAGTCAAGTAAAAGTAACAGATTAAACGTAGCACCTAACTTCCCATTTCTGCAAATAAAGCTTCAAATTTGAATTCAGCAACTGAAACTAGCTAATAACTAGAGTCACTAAACCATCATCTCAAGTTTATTATACTGAGCAAAAATCAAGACTCATATCAATTACAATGAGAAAGTTATGTAAAATTGTATTCCCTGACTTTATGACAGGAGTACTGTTGAGATACTGCTGGAAATTTACAGCAAAGTCTTACAGTGCAGCTTTTAATAGTAAATTTACATGAATGTCCTGTAAATAATGGTATTTTAAATAATGGTAAAAAAAGGGGGGGAAAGTTAGAAAAAAGTAATAAGGAAGGAAAAAAAGGAAAAAAAATGAAAAAAAGAAGAAAAAAATAATCCTGTAAAAAGAGTTCCTTTTTTTCTACCATTGCCATTTATATTAAACTCCTGTAGGAAATTAATACAGTCAAGTACTGTTGAGATTTTACTGTAAGTTTACAGCAAAGGTTGTGGAGGAACTAAACAGGATTGGCGTCTTTTTGGAACCAGCCTCAAGTGGCCACAGAAGGAACTGCAGCCCATTTTTCTGTGATGACTATTTCACTTTGTCTCACTCCATAAAAACAATTATTTCATTCTGGTTACTGTGCTTTCTCACAGTATTCCAGTCTATTCATGAATGCACTCTTGAGTTTTTCAAGAAAAAGAATGCTGACATAATTATGATGTTAAGTGAAGCAAAATTCAATATGTTGTTGTTGATGACACAAAGATTTACTTTTTCACACCAACCACACCTCATTGCTGTCATCTTTTCTGTGAGTTTGTCTGAACATTTCCTGCTGCCTTTGGCTCACGTTGGCTCACTCCTTGTAAAAGTTTTACAAGCATCTGCTGCAGAAATTCTGGGTATGAAAAAATGTGTCTGTTTGCATTCGAACATGCAATCCACCTACAAGATTTTAGAGATTTGTTTTGGAGTGGAGTGTGTGCATAACAACAGCATTGCTTTATGATCTTCCCTCACTGTTCCTGTCACTCAAACCAGGACCTGCACACACTCCTAAATCCTCGTTACCTGCAACAGGTCTGCTTGCCTGCCACAGCCTGCCAGTACCTGTCTGTAAACCTTCATCTGTGCACTAAATTATTGAAATCCACCTGTCTGCATTTGGGCCCTTCTTCTGCCCACTGAAAAACTCTATCTCCATCCATCTTTGATGCAAACATAAATAAGAGAGCACTGCATCCAAACCCTGTGATTGTCACTGAAACAGCAGAACATTTCCTCTGTGGACATGTCAGTAACAAATCATAGACATTAGTCAAACCCCTTACCATTATCGCATCAAATTTTTTAACTTATATTTAATCCAGAGGATATTATTTATGAGGTACTGGCAACCCAATTGAGGAGTATTCTCCACAGACATACAGCCAGAGGTAGACTCCACTTCCACAGCTCTCATTAACAAATAACAACATCTGGTGATGACACCAGCAGCACAGGCCTGTCATTAGTGGGTCCTTCCAGCGAGGAGCCGTCACATGTCCATGTTTACCCTCTCTCCTCAAACACAGCAATTAGAAAGACTGAGCAGAGTGTCACTTCAGCAGCCTCATTGACCTTTCTGTGGCCCTGCGTGGACCGCCCGCTCTGAGGCAAACGCTCCACGACGCTCTGCAGGATCTTCATTAGCACAACCTGACCACAGAGGGCGTTTGAGGAAGACCGCACTGTACTGATGCACAGCTGATACATGCAGAGACAGTTAGGATGCTGAGAAATAATCACCATCACCCGTCATGCTTGTTTGCATGCGTTTTCAAGAACACCTACGTGAACACAGAGCAGATCCAGCTCCGACTTCTCAGCTGAAAACTTTGTTTAGCTCCAGTCCACACAGGTCCTCATCAGAGAGACTGTGGCTCCACTTCTTCAGGCACATTCTTCTTGTTATGCAGGCGAAAACTAAAACTCCTTTTAGCAGCTTTCAGTTCATTAGTTTCTGCCCAGGAAAATGTCTCACTTTAGTTGTGTTCACGATGACTTCTTGAAGACGAATCAAGACAACAACATTAACATACCTCCCTCACCAGCTGGGACAAGATGTACAGGAATGTTGACGTCCTTACTGATGTGTTACAACTACAAAAATACAGGGTCTAAGTAAAACATTTAAAGGAAAATAATATGGTGCTGGATTTTCTCATGGCTTTGTCTTTGTGCTTTACTATTTAATCACCACTTGTACTGGCGCAAATAACATTAATAAAGGGTGTGTGAACAGCAGTTTTTGGGGCAGAGAAATTTGACATGGGTGAAACACTACAGAATGTATGATATCAGGAAAAGGCAGCGAGATGCCAGACAGTGGTGAAATGAGCTAACAGATGCGCTAACTGCCCTACAGCATGTTCCAGAGCTTGATCCTGAACAAGTAGGATGATAGAAAATAGTTTCACCCTCCTGAGGTGGATTGCCAGAGTCCAGCATGTCAGTTACTACTTCTATAACAGAAAGTTAGGGGTTTTTATGGCTATAAACAAATGCAACTCACAAGTGACAGTATTGATACTGTATGTGTGAAGTTTTACTGAACAGGAAGGAACAAACACCAGTTCGTTGCGTTTTTTCAAGCACCAAAATGTAACATTTTTACACTAGCTACAGTTCTTCTAAAGCTTTGCTTATTTAATTTATAGACTAGAAACATAAACATTGTTTTAAGTCAGTGAAAATTCTTGATGTATTGTTACATGTTGATGAAGCAAAGTATCAGTTATCTCACACTTTTACTGTATTGCGTTATTGAGGGTCAGTTAACAGGTGTCCTGTTATGTGGTATCAAATTGGATCATGATATAATGTGTTTTTTTGTTCTGTAGTTTTGTGTAGTTTGTTGGTCACTTTGTCGGTCATGTTGTTTTGTATCTTTTCATGCTGTATTATGTATGGTATTGTGTGGTTTTGTGTGAGATTGTCTTGTATTGAGACGTACTGTGTGATGAAATACAGTGTTGTGATGCATCTTATTGTGACTTATATTGTGACGTATCATGTCATGACATGTCTTGACCTTTCGGGTTGTGACATATCATGGTGTGACGTAAAATACTGTGAAATATCATGTTGTGTTATATGATGTTTATATACAATAGCATTTCATATTGTAAGAAATCAAGTCATGACATTGACATCAAATTGTGACCTATCACGACGTCTTCTGTAGTGACATAAGGCAGCTTGATGTATGGTATTGTCACGTATACGGATGTGGCATTAAAATATGACGTTTGGTGTTGTGGCATATCAAGACCAATTTGGCTGTGATATATGTTTTGAGGTATGATAGCATTTCATATTGTGATGTATCATGATGTATTGTGACGTATCCTGACGTATGGTGATGTGGCATTAAAATATGATAGTATCATGACAGTATGTGCGATATTATAGTAACATGATAGATATTGGTAGTATCCAATTGGGCAGATCTCATTTATTTGTACGGTACCATCCAATAAAAAGTATTATCCTTTATTAATGACGCAAACACATTCCATACTCACACTTCCCTCCTTTCGGCTAAATATATTCCTGTCTGCCCCGCCCCCTCCTGACCCCTGTGTCCCCTCTGATGATCCTTGTATCTCAACTCCTCCTTCCAGTCTGATCAAACCACCAGGACACTGAAACTTGTCGTGGGTGTAAATGTGGTTGTTTTGTTTCTGCTCACTCCTCTTGTAACAGAATCATATGCAGGGAACCTGGTGTCACTGCAACACTTTGAAAACCTGCGGCCAAAACACGACCCAATAAACACCAGTGGGAGGCTTCTATGTGTGTGTGTGTGTGTTTGGTGTTTGTGTGTGTCTAACACCTCTATTTGTGGACTGTGTGCAGTGACAGTAGGCAGAATAAGAGAGTGTTTTATGGCATCTCATTGAGACACCCTTGACGGTGACACCTCCTGTATACTATTCCTGTGGCTGGCTCCTTAAGCTCTCTTCTTTCCCCCCATTCAGCTCTTCTTCCCCCTCTCCTCTCTCCTCTCTCTCCCCCACTGACTCTAAATCACTTCCCCCTTTTCTGTCTCTCATCTTTCCACATCCGTCTTTCTCAATCATCCTCTTCCATATTGCTCTCCATCCTCACAAATCTTCATCTCTGCCCATCCTGGCGCTTCCTGTGCCCCCTGGTCCCCTTCCTACATCTCTCTTTCTCTCTCTCTCTCTCTCTGGGTTCAGCAGTGGGGCACTTTAACACCACGCTGACACTGATACCATCCCCAAGAGTGTCTATGTTTATATCTGAACATGAGACATGCTTTTATTGTGGAGGAACTGTGGGTAGAAAGAACAGCTCTGCTTACATCAGGTAATAAAAGCTTTTAATTTTTAGAAAAGGGAGTGAAAGACACCCTTTCATTGTTCTTTGCTAAAATTAAGGCAATGCTTTCATTTTGAATGAGTTCCAGCGACTGGAAGCTCAGCTCTGGTTGTATCTCCATATAAGAAACACTTTTATTTTGAAAGAGGCAACCACAACAGTGAAGCACTTGGATCATTTTATTTTTTTATTTTTTGGACCAAAAACATTAAAAGCAGCTTTGCCTTTATCAAATTACAGGGGGTACTTTTAATTTGACGGAGTTGTAGCAAATTAAGGGGGGTGGCTGTTATTTTGGAAGGAATATGGCAAAGAAAATTATTTCCTTCTAGTTTTCATGTAGGTAAGACTTTTATTTTTGAGATTATGTGTGGTAAAAGTGACTCTTCTTTTATTTGAATATACGGGGGGGGGGGGGGGGGGGGGGTTATAAAAAGGAGATAGTTACTTGTCTTAATGTCACAGAGGCTTTTATTTTGTAAAAGCTGAGGCTGATAGAGTTGTTTCACTTTTAGGTTTGAAGAGTTGAACCTAAAGATTATTGCTTTGCATTAAACTGTTATATTATATTATATTATATTATATTATATTGTATTATGTTTTATTATATTATATTATATTATATAAAAAAGTGCCGTTGCTATCAGAAATGCTTTTAAATTGACTGAATAAGTCAACTGAATAACTGATGTGCTTTTATTCTTAATTAGCTGCAGCTTAAAACAGTGGCTCTTTTCAAAAGAAAATTACAGAAATGCTTATCTTGGCCAGACAAAAAAAAATCAGTCAAAAAAGATCTCAGGTTACATCTAGTGTCGGGTACCACTTTATCTCTACTGGTTCCTGTTTTGATTTGGGTTCGTTTGCTTTAAAAGACTGAGGACCTATCTTTTTATGAGTAGTACAGTGTTGTTTTCCCATTTTGGGGCTTTTTGAGTTTAAAAAAACAGCTAGTACATTTACATTAGGGCACCTGCTGGGAGTGTGAAACCCTAAGGGGGGAGACAGAAAGCTAATTTTATGTTAATTTACTCTAAACACAAGGTAACAAAAACATCTCACACTAATCAGATTCAAACAGGATCAAATTAGTTTTTAAGGTGCTGAAACAAATGAACTAATGAATAAAGGGGAGATTTCAGGGGGAGACAATATTTTTCCTTTCTTTCCACCACCTAATTTCTGCTGGTATTCTTCGCACGCTGTGATGGCTTTGGAGTGGGTCCACTTATTGATCCGCCTGGCGACTGGAGGCGGCAGCTGCCTGCATGGTTTGTCTGACTCTGGTGTAATTAAAGCTGAGGCAACGGATGTGTAGCTCTGACAATGCTGGCCACGCTGCTTAGAGGAAGCTGTTTGAGGTAATGCTACAGCTCAGTGAGATCAAACCGGGGCTTTGGCTGGGCAAGTGGAAATTTGAACACAAGCCCTCAGGTTTTAATGCCACGATAATGAGACTGCTGCAAAAATAAAACTGTATGGGCTTTGTGAGTGGAACTGTATTATAAACAGTATAAAAATGCTTTTACATTCTGATTTACTGATCAATAAAAGCTGCGAGAACAGAGAATATTAATCCATATCTTTTATTAAATCATGCCTTTAGGTGGGAATATTCTTTTCCTTATCTTCCAGTACCTCATAATATCTGCTGAGACTCATGTTTAATACTTATTACTCCAATACACCTGTGGGCTTTGTCCATTTTCCCACATCAGTGTCTTACGAAAAGCTCGTGCTGTGATCTAGAGAAAGGAAATGTGCCATTTGTGATTGACAGCAAAGCCATAATCATCAACCTGTGCACAAGATCTGATCTTCTTTAACCCTGTGGTGCATAGTGGTCACTACAGTGGACACCTAATTAAAAGTTATTTTCTCCTAAATTCAATGGTTCATGTGTCAGGATATTTTTATTCTTCTTAGGGCCTGAAAAATGTTTTGATTTCTTTTTTTCTCCAAGCATATATATATTTTTAAAAATATTATAGACAAAAATTTGAGGGTTTAAAGCTTATAAACTATAAATTATTCAGTCTTAAAACAGATGAAAGGGCACGCAAATGGCCTAGTGGATTAGGTTGCGTACCACAGGATTCACCCCTTGAGCGGGTGGCCGGGGTCCAAATCCAGCCTGTGGCCTGTTTCCCGCATGTCACTCCCCACTCTTTCCCCCTTTCCTTCTCCTGTCCTTGTCTGACCATTAAAGGCATGAAAAGCCGAAAAAATAGCTTTAAAAAAATGGATGGAAGAGAGTTTAAATGTTTTGCAAAGCATTAAAAAAGATTATTCATTAAATTACCAAAAGAAAAAAAAAGAAAATAGGTTAAAAATACTCATATTCACATCAAGTTTACACCGTTTTATGTTGAATGCTCAGTTAAAAATATTTTAAAAAATGGAAAACTTTTTTTTTTCATGCCTTGAGACAAATAAAAACACTCAAGGGAAAAATCCTAACACTGACTTTCATAATTCATGCATTGGAGGATTAAACCAATTTGCCCCCCATTTCAGTCCTCATCTTTTATTATTTCCATGCGGTAACTAAAATTCGGTGGTATGACTCTCTTTGGGTGTGGAATGCCAAAGTCCCATGCAAGGAGAGTCCACCTCCTTTCTCTTTCATGTGCTTCTTAGAAAACTGCAGGAGCAGGGTGAAGGAGGGTTTAAAGAGGTCTGAAGAAGGAAAGAGAAGCTTGATAAAGACATCTTAATAGAAAAAATACTTTGCTTGATAGGCTTGGATTGATGTGACTTAAACACCAGATAGAATCTGAAACATGTCTTGTTTCACAGCGGCTCTATTTACAACACAAAAGACAAGATAAAAAGATAAAACATTTGACATCAACATATTCAGGCTCCTTCAAAGTACTTCTGATTTTAGGGTCAACTTCATCTTGAGTTTTGTGATTTAACTGGAGTGAAAAATGTGTTTTCTTCTGGGCTTTTTTAAAGCACAGGGTTTGGTACCTCAGGCTGAATGCTAAGAGGTCATCTTCACTATTCAGAGCATGTGTAGGGTCAGAGATTATCTTCTCAACCAGCCTCGACATGCTTTTTTTTTTATTGTGCACTGATTCACAGACCCTTTGAAGAGGCTGACCTGTGATCTCTGAACATGTTTTCATCTGGTGGGGTAGTTCTGATTTGTACACATGTACCGTTATAGACAGGATACACTATTTATGAGTCGAAGACCTCTGAGTGACTGAGGATGGAGGAGTGTGTGTGTGTCTGTACACAGCAGGTTCTGCAGACAAGCACTGCCTCACCTTAATGGTGTTCAAATGTCCTCCTGTAATGTCTTTCTTCTACATTTGTCATGATGTTTTGATGTCCGGTGTGAGAAATTTTGAAGTGTCTCATTGCTGAAAAATGTCTTTGTCTCACTCATTTCTCATGTTTGATGATCTTCATGGTCGTGTGACACTGGGGAGCTAAAGAACAGAGCTGTCACCACACAAGAGTGGAAGAAAATGACTGGAAACAATCCGAGCTGTGGTCTATGCTTCAGGAAAGTTCTCAATGGAACTTAAATGAGTATTTTGTGGGAATTGATTATATATTACACATGCTACCACATAGACTGTATATAGAATGGACAGCATGGATCTGCCTTTTACCATTGTATGGTTTTGAAGCCATAAGAAGCCCATGTGAGGCTCTGTCATTGTGCAGTTAGACCGGATGTAGACACATATTACCATTGCCAAAAGAGCAACAGAGTATGGCAGCTGTCAATCACCGCGAAACGTAATGTAGAACCATATGTTTTAACTTCTAATAGCTAATGAAAAAGAAGCCCTTTAGGAAAAAAAGGACTTGAACACAATAAAGCCCAATAAGATCTTCATTTTACTGCAGCATACAGATGTGAGAAACATTTCTATGAGGTGTACTTATTTTTAAAGTTTGACCACAGCCCCATTGAAATAAATGGAGAGACATAGTTATTGACCTATACTGCAGTCAGCCACTAGGGGGAGCAGTTCACTTCCAGCCAAGTGTTTTCCAGTCTATGTACTACCAGATTTTTTATGTTTCTTTTACAAGTTCAACTTTTACAATTACAGAGAGGGTGTCACATCAATACCGCACCATCAATATCTGATCGTTGGTTGCAAAATACACATCACCATAAGCATAAAACATCAGCATTTGGAAACTTGACATCACTTTCAGACAGTGTGAGGATATTTGGAGGGATATTTTAAGACAATTGTTGCCAATCTGGGTTTTAAGTTGTACAGTGATTTTGAGCTGGACAGTCAAATTAAAACTGTTAAGTTTTGTTTTCATCATTTAAGACAGTTGGCAAAAGTCAAATCCTTCATGTCCAGGCAGCACTTTGAAACAGTAATCCATGCCTTATTTACTCATGTTAAAATTACTGTAACAGACTTTATGTTGGATGGAGTCAGTCCCTACTTTTGCATCTACAGCTGGTACAAAATGATGCTGCACCACTTTTTACGGGTGCTTGTAAAAGACAACACATAATCCTTGTACTGGCTTCACTCTACTGGCTGCCTGTGCATTTCAGAGTTGATTTTGAAATTATTTTTGTTTTTAAATGTTCACATAATCTTGCCTGCCTTACCTCTTTGAGCTTCTTCACCCCTAATCACCCTCACGGTCTCTCAGGTCAGAGGACCAGCTGTTCCTGCAGGTACCAGGTATCTAATTCTGCGCTCTGATTGTGAAAAAATCTGCTCTGCATGTCAGGGAAACTCTTCCACTTTCAGCTTGTAAAACACATGTAAAAATATATTTTTATTCCTTGACTTTCAACCTCGGCAAGACTTTTCTCCTTTGAATGATTTTATTTGCTTTTATTTTCTTTTATCTGCTTTGAATTGGTTTTGATTTGTCTTCTTTTATGCGTCTATTTTTTCTTGACTGATTTAATTTATTCATTTATATAGATTTCTGTACAGCACTTTGTTCAGCTATGGTTGTTTCAAAGTGCTTTATAAATGAAGTTGGTTGGTTAAGAGGTGAAGAAATGTCTGCCGTCTTTATGTCGTAGGCACGAGCTAAAGCAGGGCTATTCAATTGAATATTTTGTCGGGACAGATTTTCAGACAAAGGACAAGAGCTAGAGCAGACGATTACAGCAGACAGTGAGCGAAGTTAACCAATTAAAAGAAAAACGAATCGAATAGGATAACAAACACACTGGATGTTTATTGGATGTCTATTACCACATCCAACTGGGCATAAGCACAATTAAAGAGCAATAGTTAAACTAAACCTATGCTATGAGAATGGCCACAAGGGGGAGCACTCACTACTGGAGAGCAGCCAAACAGACAAACTGCCTGCAGTGTCTGCAGACATCATCTCCTTTACTCTTTAAACCAGTTTCATGAGGGTAAACATCAAGAGATTATTTTTGAATGCCACAAATCTACCAGATTAATCAGCCCAATGATGAATCCGTCTATCCCCAGAACAAGCGATACGGTTTGATGACACGTTACGACTGAAGGGTTATTCTGGGAGCGCTCCTGTTGACGGCATTAAAGGGTTTGGGCACAAAGGGACTTGTAAAAGTTTATAGCATCATGTGGGGGTTACACATTTCCAAAGCAAAACAATACTCAAGGAGCATCTGTGCGGTAAAAATGAAATTTAAATGATGAAAAAAATTGGACTTGATGCCCTCCTGGAGTCTCTTCTGCTTTCCTAAACTCATGTTAACTTTATAAGACCATCTGTTCCAGGAGAGAGGGAGGGAAAGCACCCGCTCAGAGAGTACAGTCAGAGCCACTGGAGTGTGAGTGTGTTTTACGGCTATAACTCCAATTCTCTTTCCTCCTGAAAAGCCTGTGAGGAGAGTCAGAGTGTGGTGGGATGCAGAATGAAATCCCGCTCAGGGATCATGATTATCACGGAGTGGAGCGTGCAGGATTTAGATTCTTTTTTTTTTTTTTTTTTACAGAGAGAAAACAAAACTGCTGACATCACAGCGTGAGGGATTCAGCCACTAACACGAGAGCGGGATGTGAATGTTGGGGAGTAATGACGATGGGTAAATGAGCAGGCCGGGGCGACCCTGCCTTCTGTTACACTACATTACCCCTGACTGCATCTGAGGGCCGTTCACTTGGAGACTCTGAAACAGAACGCACTGTGGTAGGCAGATGTCACACACTGTTAGACCAAGAAACGCACAAAAAGCACACACACACAAACTCGCGAGGGCGCAAACAGCTGCACACAAGCATACGTCGACGTTTTTCATGGACCATTTCATTTCGCTTGATCTTGTGACACAGCGATGATCTCCATTTTGTCATTTTAAATCGTAATTGCCCTGAGTAGCCCGGCAGAGAGAGAGTGAAAAGAGTGAAAAAAGAGAGAGAGAGAGAGAGGGGATTGGAGGGAGACACTTCATTGGAAAAGAGGGGAAAAAAAGGAAAGTGACAAATGAAAAGGAAAGATTAAAGAAGCTCAGAGAGAGAGGGAGAAGAAAAAACTCCTTGGCCTTTGTTTCCTGTCATTCCTAATACAAGAAAGAAATATAGAAATGTCCCACTTTTCTTCCCTCCACTCCGAGAGGTGGATGATAACTCTGATTTTCATTTTCTTCACCTTCCCCTCTATCACTCGGAGACGGAGCTCACATAATTATTCCCCGGCTGGCTGGTCTGTAATTACAAGCCTGCAGAACAAATACACTTCAAGTCTATCACTTTCCCCTCATCATAATTCTCCTCCGAGGCCGACGCTCTCCCCCGGGAGCCTCGCTGTTTGTCCACTCCCTGGGTCGTAAGTGTCACTCGATTTCTCCATTGACACTGTCGATACTTTCTCCATTAAGGGCTTTTTATACACAAATATATGTAATATAGAGTGAGAGTTACCTGTCTGCATACTTTAATTAACACAGCCGGGCTGTGGGAGTGTGAATGAACGAGTGTTTAGGGAGCGGTACTTAACATCCCAGGTCATGCATGTTATTCTAACAGCAGCGGACAGAGATGATCCTTCACTTTGATGGATTGGTTTGGTCTAAGAGTTGGAGGAAATCCACTCCTCTGACCGGGGGCGGCTGAAACTGAATAAAAGTTTCTAAATTTCTGAATCACCAGACTTTACCTTTAAACATCTCAATCATAGGAAGGTGCGTTTGACGGAGCAGCTCCTGGAAGAGCTGCACAGATTTCTGCTTAAAGCTGAGATGAAGAGAAGATATTTAGGGTTTGATGTACTCAGATGGTAACACGGTGTATAAGTTGGATTTGTCAGGCTAAGTCGCTGCTCCTGGCCCAGACGGACAAAGCTGCAGCTCTGAATATTTTATACATGATCTTAGAATATTTTAGGGGCGTGATCAGTTTTGAACTGAATTTGACAGTCTAATATGAAACTTTGACTGCTTAACCCTTTTTTCATAGAGAGAGGTATGATGGTAGTACTCTTTCAGTGAAACTTGTGTTATCATTTGTATTTCTCCTATATTAACTCTTTAAGGTCAACACAAGTCGACAGACACTATCGTCTGTATATGGTGTTGGACCATGTTTGGAGTTGTTCTCGAGGTTTATTTTAGTGTATTGATGCTTTGTACGTCTAAATACACTGTTATTTCATTTAAAAGCCTTATACATGTCAGTAGTTGTTGTTTTTATTGTAGAAATGTAAAGGTAAAGAAGACTACACATATTATAATGATGTGAAATTCTCATTTAAAGTCAGATTTCTAATTTTTCGTAGCAGCTTTCCAGGAAAAAAAACAAAAACCAAGAATCTGTTGAACTTTGAAGCATGAAACATTCTTTGATAAAACAAGGCCTACAATTACATCTTAACATTATCATAATAGACTAAAACTATCACAGGATAGCATACCATTGTTTTTGTTATCACAAAATGACATACTTGGTATGTTGTACATAAAGTTCTTGTTTTTATTATTTTTTTCTCTTCCTTTTTTATAAGTTTCATGTATTTCACCTTTATAACACATGTTTCACTAAAAAAGAATAAATAAATTTAAAAAAAAAAAGAGCAAAAAATAAAAAAGAGAAGCTTACTCTCTGCTGGGAGAAAGAAGCTTAACGGCCTAAAACTAACTCATGACCAGAAGAAGAAAACCATAACTGAAAGTAGCTAGAAAGCTGGAAAGTAAAGCTAACAAATGCTAACTAACAGCTGAAAGACAGAAGCTAACTAAATGCTTGTAAAAAAAAAAACCTGTCCGGAAAGAAAGAAAAAAGCGATGTGGCCCACTGTTTTCCCATTTTCGTGTTCTATCTGATGACTAATATTGTTAAAATGTTAAAGGTTTCACATCTTAAATTCATTTCTTGTACCACTGGACTTTTGGTTCGGAAATCAGAAAACTAATAGTGAAAACAAGGAGTGCATTCCACTCATGTGATATTATCAAATTCTACTTCCTGCTTTGGTTCAGAAATGGAAACTTTCTGCTGTTTGAGCTCTATGGACGATATAATAATGCTTGCATTAAGAGGGAGGGTGGTTTTCAGCTGAGCCTGAAGCTTCAGGGACAAAGATCAGCACCTCTAAGTCTGGGACCATGGTTTTCAGCTAGAAAAGAGTGGACTGTCCACTTCAGGTTTGGAGAGTATCTTTGCCCCAAGCAGAGGAGTTAAAGTATCTATGGGTCTTTACAAGTAGGGGAAAAACTAAGGAAGAGATCGAAAAATGGACTGAGGCAGCAGTGGAAAGGTGTTTTACACGTTATGTGCCACTTCAATTGCTTGTTACTTTTTTTTTCTACCGGAGGCCACATGGACCTCCATACCTGCCCAGCTCCTGACTCCTGGCACCTGTGAGTTGACTACAAAAAATCAGCAGCACCATTTATCCTCATTTGTATCTTGTAAAAGTACTTTTTGTGATAAATAATTGTTCAACTCTCTTCCTTTGACTCCTATGTTACTTCCCCTGAGCCAGAGTCGTAACATGCATGTTCATCTGAGAGGAGACCCTGGACACGATAGAGAGATCACATTCCTCGCCTGACCTGAGAACCCCTCTGTAACCCACCAGAGGAGCTGATGGAAGTGACCAGGGACAGAGGTCATTGCTCTTCACTGATGACTCTGCTGCCCCTGTGACCTGAATGCTGAAAGCAGTGGAAGATGAATGAATGGATGGATAGTTTGATGGATCTGGCCCAACATTGAGAGTCCGCTAATTTATAACAAGATATGAAGCAAAAATGTACAAAAAGAATCATGCTATAGTGTTCAAATTATGTATACTGAAATAGCGTATACGTTCCTTTAAGAGGAAAATTTTAACACGTTCTTTTGTTTTTTAGTATCCAACCTTTTTTGGAAACTGTGAAAATGACAGAGGGTCAGCAGCTCTTATGGACTTGTTCACAAACAGTGAAAGGCACAAATGGGCACTCTATTAGAAAACTATTTCTCTTTAGTGGTTTCTGGAAAAAAAAGTTTTTGTCAAATATGCTTGTGTTGTTATTGAAGACCTTTGAGATAAAACCAAACCTGGGAAAAATACTGTACGTAGAAATTTTATGGCAGGATCAGGATCTGGACTTTATCACATTTGTTTATACCACAATTATAAAAACATTTTAAACCCTAAATATCTCTTATCCTGCATTCTGAACCATTTTATGCTTCAACTTTTGTCTTATTTGGATCATTTCATATATTTAATTCAGTTTTTTGGTTCTCTCATGGGTTTTTCTTTTCTTTTTCTTTTTTTTTTTTTAGTTCTAAACAACCCATTAAATACATTTTGCATCATACCAAATGCAATTTAATGTCAGCTATAAAAGTTGTTGAGTTTTTGCATATTGTACATAACTTTAGCTTTTTAAAGTTGCCTATGCATAGTCCAAATCTTTGAGAAACATTACCAGATAAATTAAGATCGAATTGGAGCACTTGACAGACACTGTAAATGTAAACAATAAGAACATGATTAATTTAAGTGACAAAACTAACACATGGTAAGATGAGAGCTGGGGGCCACTTGAAAATAGATGGCGGGTCACAATTGGCCCCCGGGTCGTAGTTTGGACATACCTGTTCGAGACAATAAAGCTATTTAATTGTGCAAGATGGATTTATTGATTTCCACATGTTTTTTCCTGCAACTAAGTGGAACCTGAGCAATAAGAGCTGTAGTATTCACAAGGATAAAATGAATGAGTTCATTGAAATGAATGAATTATTTTACCAAAATAGTAAACTAAAAGGGGAAACCTCTTTTCAGTCACACTTGTTTATGCAAGACATAAAGACAAACGTGGGTTTCAGTCTAAAAAGGAGCTAGAGCTTTTTGGTTTCAAGGCACGTCAGTGTGAACTATATCGCCATTTAACTATTTTGCAGCTCCAAGACTTGCAGATTGTGTAGAAGCTTTTAAAAGAAACATATATGAAAATTGAAGGCTGGTGAGTATAGATGATATGCAGAAGAGCTTTTCTGTACGGCCTGTTGCTGCGGCAGCTGATGAGTCAGGATGTGAGAGAGCCGCGGCCTCACCTACACGCTGAGGTGGGTGAAGAGGGGGCTCTTAGTGAGCCAGGGACACAAACATAACAAAGGAGGACGTTCCAGAGAAAGGGAGGGAGAGAGAGCGAGAGCACTGAATCCAGTCATTACCATGCAGTAAGTAATAACAGCAATGCAATTCTCATCGATGTACATCTGTTGCTTTATTGTATTTATTGTTCTGAAGCTTGCACACTATAGTTTTCTTTCGCCTTCCAACTGTCGACGAATATGGAGGAGCAGTATCGACGGGTTTATGGCGCAAACATTTGCTTCTGTTCAATAGCTGCTGGTGCACTGAAACAATTGGTTAAGCCTGCGTGAAGTATTAAATAATAAGTCTTTCTGATCTTATTTCACAAGAAAGTGAGAGAGCGCGGGAGAGGTTTTCAACAGAATATGCTGATTGTATGCCAAATAGATGAAAGAAAGAGGATCATGAGCAAAGAGAAGTGAGATGGACAGATGAGACATCACATGAGACACAAGAGAGGTGAAGAAGAGGACGAGGCACAGATTTAACTCTGTTTGTCTCAGATCTAAAGGAGCAATTGTCACACAATGGAAGCAGACGCTGGAGTTGGTTTATTTCCACAACGGAACAAAAGCATCAAATTCAGAAACTCCGTCAACATCACGGTTCTTATTTTCTCAGGCTTTTATTTATGCAGCAGGAAATAAGCATCATGTAGTCACTGAATGAGAGCTCATAATATTCTGTAATATGATTCATGTTATGAAAGCCATCCTGACCAGAACTTTGTGTAAGGGCACCGTGTCTTACATTTCAGTTTGAAAGAACTTGAAAATGGTGTAATTATCTGGAGGAAATCTGCTGATGTCATGGACGGATGGAGCCTCCCATGGCCCGACAGAAACTTCCCTTTAAACTCCTGAGGCTGCAGAAGGCCACCTCTGGAATACAGGCAGAAAGATGATTTTTTTTAAGAAATATTTTGATAAATACGATAAAACTAATACAAATATTCCTATGTGGAAGTGTGAAAAACTGCAGTTCATCAAGCATCCACTTGAGGCTGACTGCGAAAGCACCAGAAACCACATACACACCAATTCAAAAAGCAGCTCTTTAAAGCAGAAATAAACATGTTTACAGCCTGGTTCAAAGCAAAAGTAGAGATAATTTCTCTATCAGGAAACAAAAAACATTTTCTACTTGGTAAAAAAAAAAAAAAATCTATGTCTAGGTCTTTTATGATGGAAAACATCTACTGTTTGCAGCAATAACAGCAAAACTTATAGAATTAAATGAGAGGTATTCTACTTTCCAATATCCTAACCATGGAAGAAAGTAACAACACTGGAAGTTCAGGCTATGAATAGCTTTAGATTTTCACCAGACTCATTGAACTGATGAGGTCATCACATATCACATGGAGATCCCCTTATTTCTCCATGAAGGGGGTGGGCCTCAAACATGAAGGTCTGCTCATAGGTTTGCCCCCAACAGGCCTCCTGAGTCTAAACAATCTAAATGTGTTTAGTTTTCTCTATAATGCAATTTATTGTGCTATTATTTTCAGATTCCTGATCTTATTTGGTGTTGACTTCAATAGCTATATTGAAGGGGATGATATTATAAATATATATATAATTTTTATAATTATAATTATATTATAATTTTCATTCTGAACAACACAAACACACACAAGAGAGAAAAATTAATATTTTGTTTTAAAAGAAATCCACAAAGGAGACTTTTTTTCATTTGCAGGAACATTCAAAAGATAATGGAAAAGTTCAATATTTCAATATTTTGCTCATTTCAGAAAGTGATAACCAGTTATTATACAGACTCATTTTACCTAGAGTGAATTATTTCAAGCCTTTAATTTTTGAAATGTTGATGATAATTATTAGGAAGAATGAAAATGTAGAATGCAGTTACTCAGAAAATTTGAATATTACACAAGATCAATATAGACAGGATATTTTACACATGAATGTCAGGGATCTGTAAAGTTTTGCAACTTTGTGACCATTTTCCCAATTTTCATCCATTTTTCTTGCTTTTGAACCCTGTCTGCCACCTCAAATTATTTCTATTTGCTACCATTTTTGCCACTATTCAGCACACAAATTGTCAGTCTTGCAAAGTTATTTTTCAGTAGTTTGTCTCTTTGGTTGAGCAAAGTTGAGTAACACTGGAGTAGAGCATAAAACATCTACTGCAAAAAAAGTAACTAATATTCTTACACATTTGAGGTTAAAAAAATAATACAGCATTTGCATTAGAATATTGTAGCAGGTTATATTGGAATTTCATCTTATTACCTTTAACTGCACAGCCCTACAGGCCAATCAGAGGGAAGGGGGTTTCTGAAGTGAGGAGCCTTAAAGAGACTGCAGCTAAAACAAGGTGTTTCAGACAGAGGCTGAAATAATGTTTTTCTAAAACATTAGAGATACAAAATAGAGACTTTTGTTACGGGGGGGGCAGAGGGACAAAATACTTAAAAAAAGGACTGTGTTCAATCTTACAGTCAAATGAGTAACAACAGTAACTGAAATCATGCCATGTTCTCATTCGATCTATTCTGCAGATCATTCTTATTCAGTTTCTGTGGGATAAAATATCATTAAATTTCATGGTATGTGCTCTTTAAAGGTTGGAAAATCTGCAAATATTGAATCATCTCTTATTTATTTTCTGTGTTCTGAGCTTTTATACCCTGGTACATGCAAACACTGCTGGTTGTTAACTAATCCTCAGACTAGAAAAGCTGGAAATGATTTGTTGTGTTATTAATGTTGAATATAGGAGAATGCTAATTATCAAGTATCAGCTTCAGCAAAAATTAATCCGCATTATGTATAACTATATTCAGGCTCAAGAGTATATCTCCATTCATGCATACAGCAGAAACACAGCTACGGACAATAATTAATGTGTTGTTGTTATTCTAAGCACAAAAGTTGGGCGCATGTGTTCATCACAGTCTGTATTTAGCAGAAACAAAGCGCTGTCAATGAAGCTAATTATAAACACATGACAAACATATAAACTTGAGTCTGAACAGATGGGTGTAAAGAGCAGGATGCATCACGCCTGCTTGCATCTTTCTACAACACCATCTCTTTTATCTGTTGATTTTCTTTGCATTGAAATCCTCAGCAATTTTGATAGCCTATTATTTCAGCGTTATTTTTCCATCTCGGCCTCTCCATCGCGGATAATCCCCAGAGGGGTGTTGTTGGTAATGAATGAAAAATTGTGTTGAAGCAGCTGAATTGCCTATAGACGTGAAGAGACAGAGCAGTCCTGAGTGCCTCCCCGATGATCAATTATGTTGAATCCAAATCAATACGAGAGCAAGAAAAATACATTTATGAGTCTTTTGAGAGATGTGTGAAAGACAGTGAGCGACGGGTAATGGTTAAAAATGTAATAGAGTGAGCTGCGGTTTGTCAGGCTGAAATAAATTAACGGTCGTCTTCTGCCAGTAGGAAACATGTCATTCATTAGGCCATCGCTTTAAGACATGGTTAAAGGCCACATTGATATTCTTGGCATATTGACATCTGAATAATCCTGTCAATAAAGTTGAAAGGTAATATGCATATCAGTGTACCACTCACAAATCGAGCCCTAACTGGATTAAAGCCTTTCTATTAGCAATCCTGAGTGAAGCGCCGGGTTCAGATTGCAATCAGGAGTCAGAATATAGGCCATCGTTCACTGGAGGGAAAGCACAAAACAAAAGCGGTTTTAAGGAAACATTTATGCTAATGCATGCACAATTTCTAATTTTACCACAAAGTGAATTCCTGACGCTCGCTATATGTGTCGATTCGCTTTGTCAGAGAGATGAGTAACACTTTGACTGCTTGCAAATGTCAAAGAAAATTGCTTTGAATGTGAAAGTATGTCCAAACTCCCCATAAATATTCCTTCAGATTGCTGGGTTACAACCCCCCCCAACCTTCAATTATATTCAGTGTGGCGGCATTATTAAGGCACGCAAGAGGCGCACAGGTTTTCATGCTACAGGATGTGGAGAAAATAAAACAGAGTGAGGGAGGAATGTCGTCTATTGGTATCAAAGAGAAAGAACTTTCTTAATCGTTACACGCTTGTGCTTCACATTGTTTCATGCAGGCGGATCGATTCACGCTGCTGCAACAGTGGGGATCAAAAGTTGCACAATTCTTGCATGTAATCAAATCAAATGAGGCCTGAGGCGCTTCATTATCTGCCAGTGTTAATGCGTCTGTCTGCTGTGACTAATGAGGCTGCAGACAAACAGGCAACGAGGCTAACGTGGCGGAGGAGCTTCAATCCGCTACCAGAGCTACGAGCTGGACAACCCACGGCGAAGAAAAACAATCACACACACACACACAAATGAGCGTCAGTAGTGAGTTTAAGTGTTTGTCACGTCGTGGTGATTACACATTCAGGCCCTGACCTCGTTGACTCCTGCCATTTATAAATTGAATATCAAGTAGTGTTCTGCTTTTTGTGGCTTTGAAATGCAACACGAGGAGTTTGCACTCTCTCTCATGAGTCAACAAGTTGTGAATTGCAAACACTCCAAATAATGTTGGAGGTAGAAAGACCAACGGCAACAACAGAAACACTCAGAGCTTCAACTGGAGCTCACAGGTATGTGCTACAAAACCAAACACCAACAGGTGAGGTCGAATTTTCTGTTTCAGTACAAAAAAAAGCATCAAACCCTTCGTGATGTATCATTTATAGTCACATCTGTGTGTGGAGAAAAGTTACATCACCCTGTGGTACTTGAGAAGAAATCAAGAGGCCATCTTGATTCCACCTAAGCGTCGTGCAAAAGACACGATAATCAGATGATTTGGTGCTCGAGTTCAGTCAATCTGACAAACTCATCAAAGCCTGATTCTTTTATTGTTGCAAAAATTACCGTGCCAGGTTTTCCTGTCATGTGAACTTTGTCAAGAGTCTTTTCACATCTATGAAAGGAATGATTTTTTTTTACATGCATGAAAATTCATCACTTTATACTCCAATTCAAGATATCTATTCAATAATTAGGCCAAGTATTGTAGAGGTTGTTCTCCAACTTGAATGCCATCTTAGCATCTCTTGACAAAGTAAAATTCCAGCTGCATGTGCTCAAGAACATGATTTAAATCATGGATCATGGTTTTATCAAAGTGGAGTTATTCAATAGTGTCTTAACTTAAGCATTTTCTTTTACTCAGTCCATAAAAGGAAAAGTCATTATTTCATTTTGGGTGTCATGATTCAACTATATACACCTTTTTTTTTTGTTCATCTGGTAGGGGTTGCAGCCCTCTACCAAAATTGAAAAAAGAAAAAAAAAAAAAAATCAGGTGCTTTTATTTTGAAGGGTTTATTTTTCAGTGCTGGAGTGAAGATCAGATTTTTTTTGTTGATCGATACAGGTGTGCCACAAGGGTCAGTTCTGGGCCCTTTTGCTTTTCACTGTGCACATCAATGACATTGTCTCTTGTAGCATCTTTATGCAGATGATGCTATTGTTGATAGTGTTGTGGATATTCTACAATCAGCCATTAACAACTTGCAAGTTGCTTTTCACAATTTACAAGAGTGTCTTACCAACCTTACATTTTTACTTTGTACAAGTAAAACTTAATTCATGCTGTGCTTAGAGCGGGGAATATTAACTATGTTAAGATAGAAATCTTTACCTAGGGAGTCACAGAGTTGAAAAACTTTGGGATATGGCTTCATGAGGAATTAACATTTAAACATCATGTCAACACTCTTGCCACCAAGTTGCTGAAGAGACTTGGCTTCCTTTAGAGAAACAAATCTTGTTTTCCATTGTGATGCCATAAAAGGACTGTGGAAGTCATGTCCTTATCTGCTTTGGATTATGACAATAATATAATTAAAAGACATGCCACTGTTTTTACTCTCAAGCCTCTGGACTCAGTATACCACTGAGCTCTTTGTGACATAACTGGTGACAGGTACAACACAAATCATTGTTACGTTTATGAGAAGGTCGGCTAGTCATCTCTTGATCGGAGAAGGAACAAACATTTTTTGTATATTTTCAAAGCCCTGACTAGCAAGCTACCACCTTCACTTTCAGACCTGTTGGAGTTTTCTGATGGATCCTACATGAGTCGATGATCTGATTTACTCACTCTTAATGTCCCTCGGGTCTACAGTGAACACGGCATATCAGCATTTTTCTTTAATGTCCCTCATTCATGGACCACTAATAGCCTCTCTCTCTTACAGAGTTAAAGAACTTGATTACTGATCAGTGTTCCTCTGATTGCAACTGCCTAATTGATTCTTTTGCTTTTGTGATTGATTTGTGTCATTGGTCATGTATGTGATCTCAACATAGGAAATGTGGGAAACCTTGTGTCACTTATTGACACCTGCAATTTCACTCGATTGATGAAGACCTGCAAAGTTTGTTTCAGGTGCTAATTGAGCACAATGATACTCTTGTATGATACTGAAAACAAAAAAATTTACACTCAACACATTAAGGAGTGATGGCGGGTGATGTCACAGACATGATCACAAGAGTGAACAAAGAGTGTGAAAATCTGAAATGCCAAAAGTTAAACATATTCAATGAAGTGGATCAGTTCTCTGGGTTACTGTTGGGTGTTACCCAAAACTCATATTAGGGAATGCAGGATGCTCCTGCCCCGCCAAAGGAGGAACCTAGCCTGTTTCAAGGCATGCAATCAAACCACCAAGCCACACTGGTGCAAACTGTACTCATATTTCTCCTGTTTTATGACAATTCAGAACCAAGAGTACAGAACAACGTCAGCAGCTACAGATAACTTTACAACTAGCTGTGTGAAAAATCAAATATAACATGAGACGTCACACTTATCTCAGAGTGTTAGAAGAAGTGATGCACTGAGGGCACATCTCTCCTATCACCTGCTGAGTACAAGTCTGGCTCCTCAGGTTGTCACAAGTCAGGGGGCAGAGATCATCTGGTTCAGTGATCACAGATGACAAACTTTTAAGGATGAAAACAAGAAACTGAGAAATAGCCTGCAAATAAACACCTGAGCAGCCGGCTCAGCTATCGCTTCACCTTTAAACTGCACAAAACAAATGAAAAGAATATCTTTGAGAAAACAGTTACAGTTTAATCTGAATTTTAAGCTTGTCAGTGCTTCAAAACAAACCCTGCTGTGTTGTTAATACGCTCCTAATTGGATAAAAAAAAATCAAAAAGTATTTCAGGAGACTTTAACCAGGGATCAGTTTGAGTGTTTTCTGTCACATTAAATTGAGTCAGGATTACAGTTTTTGTTTACTTTGTTTTGTTTTTTCCCTTTGTTTGCAGCAGTTGCCCCCCTGCTGGCCAAGGTTCACGCTGGCTCGAGTATCTCTAGAAGTTCTACCCCCAACATTTAAATGTTGAATTTAATATTTGGTATGAGTTGGATTCTGCCTAAAGGAGTCCGACTGTAGCAGAAATAAATGATTTAACACGCAAACACCTTCACTGACCTCACTTCAATGTCAGAACACAACTGTGGAAAATTGATTCTTTTATTAAATAACTCTATCAGGAGTCGAACCAAGTCTGTGGACTCATAAAAACTGAGGCCTTACATCATATCTGCAGGAAATTAAATCTGTGATTTAATCAGAGGAAGTATTTCTGCTGTGGTTCTGATGATTTACTGATAATAAAGTTTGAATCAAATGAAAGGCACTTTGAAAGTTTGGAAGTGAAACTTAACTTATGAGCACTTACTTTCAGAGTCTACGTTTGTTCATGTGTCTGTGTGTCCACTGAGTGTGTGAGTGTGTGGGCGGCAGCAGCACTTGTTGATGTCTCCTGTTATGTAGGCGTTTTTTCTTGTTTAAGTTTCTTATAATTCATCTTTCTAGAAACAGAAGAAACAGAACTTGTACATATTTTAATATGAGGCGGGGAAATGTATGAACACTCTGGGATTTCTTCCATCTGTGCTGCTGAATGTTGGTTTTCGTGGTTTTGTAAAGTCAGTTAAATTACCATCTCATTAGTCTTTATACACAGATTATTAATGAATTTATGGAGGTGTTTGAGGTGTGAAATGATGTTAACTAGTACGTAAAATAATCTTATGGGGATATATGTGAGAGTTTTGTGACACCAAGGTCAACAGCTGACTGAACGACTACAAAAAAGTTTTAAAAAGTTGAAATCATGAAGTTGGAGGAAGAAAATGTTTAAAAAGCAGAACAAAAGACCAAATGCCTTAAACTGCATTTCCTCTGATGGCCAGCAGGTGGATATAAAGTAGCTTTATGGAGTTCCAAATATGCTGCAAAAACTGGAATAAAGCAAGTGTTTGTCTTGTTTTTTGTGAAAACGGTTATTGGACTCAAAGAACCACAATTATCTGAGGTTAAAAAAAAAAAGTCACATTTCAAGGTATTAAGAGGAAAAAAAGATGCCTGAATTGCTTATGAATAAATAAGCCAAGTTCATTGCATCCCCAGTTATCCCAGTTTGTTTTAAAGGGACTGTGAGGACTTTCTAAGCAATCTTGAAAAAGTCTGATATAAATACACTGCCTGGCCAAAGAAAAAAAAATGTTGCCACCTGGTTTTAAGTAAACAAACATGTACAAGCCTCATGTTGGATAATTACCACATGGGGGATTATATTTCAGCTGGAAACAAGTTATTTAACCCCAGCTGATACAATGAGTAACTTATCATTTCCTACACAACCATGGAGAATGACACATGGTCGGAGAAAAGATGTAGGTCCGTTTAAGAAAAGTCAAATCATTGGTATGCAAGAAGCAGAGAAAACCTCAAAAGAGATTGATGCAGAAACTACTAGAATTTGGTCAAGAACTGTCCAACGCATTACTAAAAACTGCAAGTATGGTGGGGAGCTATCGTCTTCCGTGTGGTCTGGTGAGTCTAGATTTACCCTGTTCCAGAGTGATGGGCGCATCAGGGTAAGAAGGGAGGCAGGTGAAGTGATGCACCCATCATGCCTAGTGCCTACTGTACAAGCCGGAGGGGGTGGTGCTGTGATCAGGGGCTGCTGCAGTTGGCCAGGTCTAGGATCAGCAACATTATGTTCAGAAATAGTCCCAACATTTCGTCCTTTTACTCTTAATTTGGTTGCTTTAGGCTCATGCACACCAAAAAAAGAACAAGGAAAAAAACTACAAAAAAAGCTGTAAAACATGCCAGGAGATGTATAAATGTATTTGGTATTTTCAAAGTTTTGTTGAGAAGGCTTTAACAACACCCAGTTTTGTTTAAAAATAAACACATCCACGCAGGTAACGGAAATACTGCTGTGAACACATAGTTTACACCTCTAAAAAAACAAATGCTGTTCCTGAGACTGTTAAAACAGAGACATCTCACTTCCTGGATCCCCAAAGCAAATACAGAAAGTGAAAAAGTTACAGAAAGAAAAAAAAATAAAAACAGAAGAGCAAAATCACACAGCACAATGTGTGCAGCAGCCTGTGTGATTCTCACAGTCCACACTTGGCTGTCGACGTCCTCTCTCTCAGCCCAGCGGCTCAGAGGTCCCTGACCAGCACCTGACCGCAACCAGATTGTCCGAAGCAGCGTATCGTGGAGGGCCGACCGGAAAACCTCGAAAGAGGCAGAGGTGACATCTGTAAAGTGTCATAATGAGATGTTTTAGAGTGCCAATGAGGTCCCTGAGAAGCTCGTTGAGTGATGCCCACAGCTGGTCATTATCTGCTCCAGTCACTGCCGGATCGTAAACACCTCTTCAAAATAAAAGGCCGTCCAGATTGAGTAAAAAAAATCCTCTGCTAACAGGTTTATGGAACTCCCATTTGTTCATCTTTAGGGCGATCTCAAGGTCTACGCGGCGACTGCTGCTTGGAAGAACATTTGCTTTATTTACAAGGACTTTTATGATGCACTTCATAATGTTACTGCTGATCCAGTCAGTGACCTGACACGGCTGCAGCGACACAGCCTTGAGGACCTTTATATAAAAGGCACACAGCATATCTGTATCGTTACAAATCGAGGCTCATCTCTGCATGTGGTCATCCGTCATCTGGAGTGACTTTATCTCTCGGGTGCCAAGGATAACAACGATGGGGAGACATCGAATGGGGACCCACAGGGTGACAGCGGGAGGGCAAAGAGAAAACAAAATGAAAAAGAAAAAGGTACATGAGAGGAAGAGAGAGAGGGAGGGAGGCAGAGTCGACTGGCAGAGTGATGGAGGAAATACTATTAAAGGTAATGAATGTCACTCTGTCATTCCCGCTCTATGATCCAGGTGCCTTTGCCAATTATCCTGACAGCCAGAGGTCTGCTCCAGCTCCCCTTCCCATTGGGGACAAAAGGACTCAGTTCCAGTGGCAAACCCTCGCCTTGTTACAGGACCCACCAGGGATAACAGCTCCAAGCAGAGATCATCACTTTTTAGATAAAGAGCTGCAGCTTCTGCAGCAGCAGAGCAAAGATCAGGGGAGTTGTTAATATGGACAGCGAAGTGACGGCCGTCCACTTGTGCAGAGCTCGAGTGTGTGCACAGGCAGCAAGCAAAACAAACAGAGGTGTGTCGTTCCTGAATAATGATCCCAAAAAAGGTCATAACTCTGAGCATATTCTTCTTAGGATAAATTGAGGCCTAATTAAAACATGATCCATCCTCTGTAATTTAGCAGAATGTTTCATCAACGCAGCATGAAGCGCTAATTGCACACAAAATATCCATAAACGTCTGGCCTCCTAACAATTAAAACGAAGGCAAATGAGTTCACCTATACATCACTCAGCTGATGAATAATCCCAGCCCCGGGCCATGAAAATAAATAAATGATTAAGTTTTCAAAACACTCTGCAAAATTAATCTGGGGAGTGCTTTTTCACCCCAAAAACATGCAATAAATTGGACTCCTAACGAAGCACGAAGAGGTGCACGGCATATGGCAACAAATATTTAATCATAGCACAAACTTTAATCCATGAGAAGAAGTGGAACATGCACACTACATGCCCTCCTTACAAATACAAACACTCCAGCAAGAAATAATTGTGACTGTTTAACAATTTACTGCAAGAGTAAGTCTCAACCACCTCGAGTGAGGGAAACTTTCTGCTCTCCAGGAGGCTTTATTAGATGGAAATAACTCAAAATGCTAACAATGTTTGGAGCTGAAGGTGTTCATTTGTCCATATTTAAAGCTCGTGCTGAGAGTCCAAACAAAAATCTGTCAAATATTTGTATTTATTTAATAAATACCAGCAACTTGTCCACGTTTTATGCCGTAATCAGATAGTTAGACTGTTTTTAGTGCATTAAACAGACTTCATCATTCTTCCTTTACTATCCATGAAATGCAAACAATGCTCCACTGATTCGTCTATAAGTGAGTCAGTCAATCAGTTTGTCATCAAGGCCACTTCTACCTGACAAGCCCCCGTCTATGACGCCTGACAGAGTCACAGCCTGTGACGCTCAGGGCTCAGGGAAAACAGGTTAGTATGCTAACTGTTATCTATCAAACAGGAGAGAGAGTCAGTCTGAGCTGAAGAGAAACCAGAGGCTTGATTTTCATTATTGAGAGCCAGAAATGCAAAATAATGCAAGAAGTCAAACTTTCATTTTCGTGTTTGGAGGTGAGACTTTATCCAGATGTTTAAGCTTATGTTAATGAAAGTGTAAATGTGAAGGGATGAAGGGGTTAAGAGCTGAATTTAAAGCCTAAAAAGGTGAAAGATGATGTGTGCTCTTCTTTTCTAGCTGTCATTGATTTTCTATCAATTAAAACGCTGATTAAATTCAAAAAAGGAAACCAATGTAAAGGCTACAAAAACTTAAAGCTCATTCATAGTCAAGCAGAGTTTGTCTAACAGCTAGACATGAGATCAGTCTCATTTGTTTTGTTTGCTTTACATTTTTGAAATGTACTTCAAATGTACAACAATGTATCGTTTTCTAATCGAAATCGCAATATCAGACATCATGATCATGTGATTGCCAAAGGTGCAATTTTTTTGCTCCTTTGGTTTTTTTCCTTGGGATTGTTGAATTTGTTTTGAATTCTTTTTTTAATTATCGCTTTTCGAACTTTTTGTTTTTTTCAGTCATTATAACTGAATAAAAGTCCAGTTTAGAAATAGAAAGAATTGTATTTTAAAGTTAGAAATTCCACTATTCAACTCAAAAGCTTTTTTTAATTTTTTTTTAATTTTAATTTTGCCTTTTATTTAATAATGTTGTCTTTGTTACTCATGGTTTTGACTTTTTAAAGCAAAATTTCTACTTTTTATTCAAAATATTGCCTTTATTTCAAAATGCTAAAGTTTTATCTGAAAATTTGACTTTTTGTCTTAGACTTTTGTCTTCATCTCAAAATTTTGACCTTAAATGTGAAAGTTTAGACTTTTTTATATTATGTTAAATTTATTTCTTAAAATTTGTAATCTTTTTTGTTAACTTTTTTTCTCAGAATTTTGTCTTCTTAAAATTTCCACTTTTTTTCTTAAAATATTGATCTTTTACCTAAAGGTTAGAAACAATTCTTACCTTCAGTTTCATCCTTACATTAGAGTAAAAGCTTTTGATGGTTTGATGTAATTTTGTCAAGTTTGTAAATGTTTCTGCACATTGTGAAAACTTCACTGTAGCTTGATTTGAAAAAAATCATGAATTGAACTGAAATCGCAATATCTGACAGAAAAATCGCAATCAGATCTTTCTCTAAAATCGTTCAGCCTTATTAGAGAGTGTGACCTATTTTTTGGTGGTGACTTTTTTGGGGGGCCAGGCAGTGTTTTTTTTACAGGTGACTGATCTTTTTAAAACCAGAAATGTTATCCTGCTCCTGCTCAGTTTCTCGGATCAATTAATTGAGTTTTAATGATTAGTCATATCTGCAGCTGTGTAGGATTGGGGAGTTTGATGTGATGTATATCGTGATGAATATTAGAGAGCCAGAGTCCAGGCTGAGCCAGGAAAGCAGAAAGCATACAGCAGCATCTTGGCTCTCTCTGCCCTCTTTCTGGACGCTTTCAACTTAGTTTGGAGATAAAGTCACAGCTTTGATCTTCAAACAGCCTGTTTGAGATTGGAATTGAATCCCCTCGGTTATTA
The DNA here is from genome assembly GCA_008086565.1 of Thalassoma bifasciatum. Classification (NCBI taxonomy): domain Eukaryota; kingdom Metazoa; phylum Chordata; class Actinopteri; order Labriformes; family Labridae; genus Thalassoma; species Thalassoma bifasciatum. Next base: position 381,834 of record RPOG01000324.1, read on the forward strand.
TCACCACACAAGAGCTGGAAGTTTAATATATTTTTGACTTTTTCTAATCTTTAATCTTTTTAATTTTGCAGGGCCACTGCAGCGTCACAAAAAAGGCAGGAGGTCTCAATAATTCAGCAGACAAACCTCACAGGAGGAGAAGGAGAGGAAGAAATCTTTGTCCTGGACTCATTTTGTAAAATTAATACATCTTCAATAATGCAAACTAGCTCAACAGAAATGTGCGTGTTTACCTCTAGATGTATGAGATCATAATGATACTGCCCTTGATTATGTAGCTTTTTGAATTATTGATGTGAAACTCTGAAAACATTACTTATGTCCTCTTCTTCGGGTGAATGGTAGCTGAGTAAACCGACGCCGGGTGTTAATTAGACTGAAAAGCACACATCCACAGCAAATAGGAGGCTAAGGCTAATTAGCATTTTAATCACTTTCATTGCTAATGGATAAATCAGAAATCCTCCTGATGTGACTCTGTGATGTGATGCCATTCTGATCAGAGGAGAAGAGGCCGGCACGTTCGCCAAAGCTGGCTGCGGAGTCCCACTGTGTCCATCTGTGTGTCCGTCCTGCAGGGATCCATATGGGGCCCGATGATCGCGGAAAGAGAACGCCTGCGTGAGGCCAAAACATGTGGTCGATACATAAATGAGGAGGCACTGTGCATGAAGGAGAGCCATCAGCACATCTCCAACAGTGCAGCAGAAAGAAATGACAGGAGGTTTTATGAAATGAGCAGTTCATGACCTGTGAGAAGCTATTAGACTCTAAAACACAATGTCCTTTGGAAAATGTAAACAAAGACGTAATGAGGGGGAAATACAGAACAGAAGAAATAAGAGCCCATCCAAATGAAAAAAAGTGATTTGATGTAATTAACCAGTTATTTTCTGCTCCACAGCGGTGGGATTCGCTGATAAGGATGAAATTACAACAAATTCTTCACGCTGCAGCACTTGGTGGTGGAACAAAGTGTGTCATATTTCCCTGTCAACACCCAGAAGAACTGCAAAGACTAATTTTAGGATCCTTTTCTCGTGGTGGACACAGTTTGGATCCCAAAGTCAGGGGTGGCTGTCCCCCCCCCCCCCCCTTTTATCGAACACCAAAACTATGGTTTGTCTGGTTAAAGACTCAACCTGTGTGAGAATCCTCTGTTTACATTGTCTTAGAAAAGGACACCAAAGGCTTTCTTTGCAATTCAGAGGGACTTTGGACAATCACCATCACCAACATGTTTATATGAATAAACTCAGTTTGGGCTAATTAAGTGAGATAACATGGACACACTCCTTATTAAAAGGACTTCAGATTGCACTGTAAAAACTGTAATCTAACTAGTTTGTATGCCCATTTTTGGTAGGAATTCTCTCATCCGACTACATATACATCTGCCAATAATTCAAGAAAATGTATTTCTCATTTAATACATTGTTGTTATTTCAAGACACCTGAGAGCGTCAGCAGCTAAAACCTATGACAAACGAGACAGGATAGTCGAAATATCTCATTAAAATTAAGTGAAATTTTGAGGTTGAATAAGAAAAAATATTAAAGAAAAAAAAAGATAAAATACTTGAAACCTGCAATTTTTCTGAAGGCCAGCAGGGGGAGACGCCACTGCTCCCTAAAATAAACCAATTTAAAAACCAGATGCACTGCAAAAACTGAAATCTGGTCAATTATTTTAAACAAAACTTGTTTTTGAACTTACTATGAGACACTTACTCCGGAAAAATCCAGAAGAAATATCTGATTTCAAGATGTTAAACAAAAAGTAAAAATGACTCCTGTATTGTTTATAAAGAGCTAGAAAAAAAATACACTTGGTCAAGAAAATGTTTTTTTCTGGGTTAGAATAGTGATATTTTAAGAAAAATGAAAATGAAATTCTCTCACCTCACTGTCAGATGGAGAGGATTTTTGTAAACTTGTGATGTGAGTTTGGCTTTTATTAAGTCTAAAAAAATCATTCTTACTTAAATGAGACATACACACTTCAGCTTTTGCAGTCCCAGGGGTCACCTTTGATGTAGAATTATTTATTCTGCATTTTAATGATACAAATTGCTCTTTTTCATCTTCTCTGTAGCACTCAAGGTTAAGACGTGCCAGTGACTATGTTAATTTGTTTGTTTGTTTTTTAATTAAAATCCCAAATTGGGAAAACTAACCCGGTAATTTGTGTGACTCAAACCATTTCCCCACAGAGTCACAATATGATGCACATTTAAGAGGTCGTGTTCATTTTGTATTCCTGTGAGATCTGGATGTTCTAATGTCATCATGTGAATTACGTAATTCCAGATAAAAAAGACACTTAATGGCATATCTTTAGGCTTTTTCCCTGATTCTTCCACTTCATTTGATCTGAAAGTAGATTTATCAATTATGAAAGTAATCTCTGGTTCTCAGCCTCAGAATAGAGACGTTTTGTGACACAAACACCTCCTCAGATAAAACTTGTTCTGCTCCAGTCTAATCTGTCTTGGAGGCATTTCATGCTCTCAATAATAGCACGGCATCCAGATGATACATGCAGCCTTCTTCTGTCATAAATAGAGGTTTTAAAATGCAGGTCACTTGGAACTCTGAAAAATGAATGTCTCAGAGCTTAATAATGTATTCTCAGCTATGCAACATCACGTTTTTTACCCCTTTAATAATAGAAAAGAAGGAATCCTAAAATTACCCTTTATTGTATAAAGCATGGCTGCCTGTGAAATCTGACAAAAGCTATTCTTCAAGTCCGCAGTGATCATTAACTGTGGTTCCGTGTGCGCAGGGCGTCTGATTCCCATCTTTAAAGAGCATTTCTAACAAGTGTAGTCATGACCCAGCTCAAAGTATCACAACCAGCTCTCGTCCTCTAAGAAAAGCACTGTCGCATTCATCTTAGGGACCCAAGTTTCTGGGTACTTCCATTACTGAAGTCTGCCGATTTCATAAACAGTTCCTGAAATATTAGTCAGTTGTTATGAATCTTTCACATCACTTAGTCCAGGCAGGCTAAAACCAGCTCCTGATGGAAGAGATGAATGTCTCGTCTGACACTTTATGTGTCAGGGTATGAATTTGGTTCTGTCTTTTATCAATGCAACATAATGTGCTTTGATTATACGGTGATGCCATATTCTTCCAAGAGGCTTTTTGCCCTTGTTGGACAGAGCGCTTTCTCAGTGCTCTTCCTTTGGTTTATATTTTCCATTGAGTTATTCTGAGACTCAGCTCCCTCATGCTAGTGCATTTTCTCAGAATCAGAATCAACTTTAATGGCCAGTTATAAACATACAAGGAATGAACATACAAGGAATTTGCGTTGGTGTACTGTGCTGTCTTGTACAGGTAATCGTAAGGCATAAAAAGGGAAAATAATATTAATGATAAACATTTTGCATATAGAATATTATTGATAACTATAAACACAAAAGAATAGCAAATAGACAAGACTAATAATTACAGGCTAAAAAAATATATCTATATATGATAATAGTGCAGTGGTGAGTAGTGCAAGGATGCAGATATCAAATGAAGTACTTTGACAAAACCTGCGTAGTGGTAGTTAAATAAAAACAATACGTAATAAAAGAATGAACATTCTGCTGTTACATTAAATGTCTGTGTTTGTTAACCGTACTGTTACGTGTTCTGTGCAGAAAAACAGAGTGAAGGTGGCACCTCCTCGTTGTCGATCAGTCATGCCTTCCATAAATTTATGTTCCTGCAGTTATGCCATTTGTGACCATCACTGTTACCCTCATTATTTCACATCATTTCAGTTTTCATATGCAACTCTGATGTGTTACATTTTTAGTATATGGCTCTTTCAGCTTACAGGTGTAGCTCAGTCCATTAGATGACAATCTCGATCTGTCACATAGGATGTCACTTGGGACATCAAAAGGTTTGCATTTAACCCCAAAAACTCTTTCTCTCCAAAGAGCTCCTCTCACATTTTGCGAAGATGACAGGATCTTCTAAGAATGGGCAGGCCAGAAAGTTTTTCCAGGAGAACTTGATGGTCAGGGGGTGGAGCTCTGGTACTCGTTGCTCCCTTATCTGGAACAAAATCTGCTCCGTAGCAGGTTAGCCATTCAACACGAGATATCTGATTTTGGTAAGAAGTCGATCAACCAGAGATAAAGGACTTCATCCAGTGTTAAGTCTGAAGTTAACTTCATCAGAAAAAAAAATCCAGCTTTGTATTACTGCCTCTGATCTGTTACCGCCATGTTGTGGTTTAGCTCTGTCCTCCCTCAACCATCAACAAACTAACACTGCTAAGGCGCAGGGCAACTGGAGTCACATGACCAAGGCTTTCTCACACTTGACACATGATGAGTTTCTCTTCATTCACATTGTTTTATTGTACTCTATTGCACTGTTAAAACCTCAAACCTGTTGACTCCTGGCTTAACTACAATTTTTACGTATGTTTTGTTGTTGTTGTAGTAAAGATCTGGTGCTAAAACAGGATATTTTGTTTTGAGAGTAAACCAGACATTCTATTATTATTCTTTCAGTTATTGACTTCTTGTCTTGTCCAATTTGGTCTGTGAAAATCAGTGAGTCATTGCTCAAGCACCTGGCAAAAAATATGGGTCTTGTGTATCCGATCTGGCAGCCTAGGTCAATGTGAGTTAACACATTGACTTGAACTGGAATCTATTGGTCGAGAATTAGGCATTGATCTGGTGTGATGAGGCCGTAAAGACATAAGTAGCATCCACTGTTGAGTACTAACATTGGTATTTTGATGTGTTGGCCACACATGAGCCCCATTCTTTAGCTGAAAAGTCAAATCTTGACACCTTCTCTGGTCAGAACCTGAATAAATAGCCAGTTGTATTGATATATAGTAGCTCTGAAATTTTGCTTTTAAATAGTGTCTTTAATTTATAGCTCTGGTTGGAGCTGTGGCGAAGTTAAAGATGTCTACCATCGTGCTCTAAGTCTCTACTACCTGGATGTAAACAGTCACAGACATGGTGTAGCATGGCATTATTTAGCATATTGGTTTAGAAAATGAAGACAAAGTTGTTAGTAGCCTGTATCTGGTTAAATTGGTATCTACTACACCACAGACATGAGGAACCAGCTCAAGTAAGAGCATGCTACCCTGAAAGGACATGCTAGCGCTACAGACTAATCTGACATTGTTTACCTGCAGACTCTGGTGTGAGTGAAGGTTTCTAAGGTTGGTGATGAATGACAGGAGAAAATATGTAAAATTATGTTTTGACATTATTTATCTGGAAGATTTCTGAAGGAATTATGTGCCCATTTTTATATAAATACTGCAGTTTGATGTATTTGACCCCAGCAAACGCTCAGTTTAATGTTGCATGGTGATCCTTTTTTTTTTTTTTTCTACAACAAAACAATTTTTTAAACCTGGGTCCACAGCCTCCCTTCATCTCCTCTTAACCACTGTGTAGTATTGATACTAAGCGATAGATATAAGCTCCATTTGTGGTGGAGATGTGAAATATAAGAGCATTGTTTTGAAATCGTCCTCGTCATCACGTGATGCTCAAATACTTCTTTTACATTGCTACAAAACTGTCACAATAATCATGTTGAAGTTAGTTTGTTCAGGTGAATACTTCAGGGAAAACCTTCTTATTTGATCAGATTAAACCGATTATACCAAACAAATCCCTTATAAACCCCCTGCTGTCTTTCCCTGTCCATCTGTGTTCAAAGACAGGCAATACGTGCCATAGCACGAGCGAGCAAGGGGGGAAAAAAAGCATCGCCACAGAAGCAATGAGCGAAATCTAGCAAACATACGTGTCAGAAGTGCTCCGTCTGCCTGTGAGTGCTCAGTAATAGAATAAAAGCCTCCTTTTATGCTGTGCACACCATCAATAAGACACATGGAGACAGGGTGCTTCACAGGGTTTTAAGGGAAAATCCTGTTAACGGCTGAAAGCAGCGCTGTGCTTTGAATGTCACTCTTACACATGCAGCAAAACAGAGCCCACCTTTCTGGAGCCGTCAATAGTGAAATAAAAGCAGATGAAAATCAGAGACAAAGATTCCTGCAACAATTACTACACAAAAACATGTTTTATCTTTCACTGCCACGGTTGGATTCCCTTCTTCATTCAGCTCGTTCTACTTTTCAGTGATTCAGGCTTTTCCAGTGCTGCGCCCACGCCGGCCTTTAGCTTTTGTGTGCTGAGCTTTCTTACTAAATTGTCAGCTGGCGTGGATGCAGAGGGGAAATGTTGCTGTAGCAGGGGCCGGGTGGCCTCGCAGTGAGCGCTGTGAGGCAGGTATGAGTTGTGTACACTGGCAGCAGGTTTCCGCATGGCTCTGCCAAGTCCATCTGGATTCAGCCCCACCACTGTCCAGAGTAATTATTTCTCCTGAGAGTCGCCTCTAATGCCTGCCACGCCGCCTGCCATACAAAGCGTGTGATGTGGCCGGAGATGTGTGTGTGTGCCTGGCTCTATGTAGGGCAAAAGACTGTATTTGGTAGTCTCTGTGTGTATGTGTGGGTGTGTGTGTATGTGTGTGTCAGACTGGGTGTGTTTGTTTTTGATTTCAGGTTTCGCTGAGTGAACAAAGCTCCTCAACTGTTGGGCCTGCTGTGCCACACTTCATCTCAATTTATAGAAGCAATTAGGAGGTTTTTGTTTTGCCTCTTTTATGTAACCGCCACAGTCTGAAGGAGGGAAAACTGAGGCTGGCAAAAATTAATAGCATAAATGCTCAAGCGGCTCTGATCAAGTGTCTTATTACACCGGACTAAATTAGTTATGTGTGACTTTTTTCTTTCATGCTCAGTTCACTCTTAATGAGCATCTTTTCCAATTTAATTTGGCATGGCATGCAATAACTGTTATCTTTTAAAAGAAGACGGCAGCTTCTCTCAGTGGGTGGCTTAATCTCAAGGTACACTCTGAAACATGGCAGAGAGGAGGAATTTCTTCCAGGTGTAAAACAAATGGGATGCTTAAATAATAGTCTGTTTGGATGTTGTTGGATGCTCTAATGTTGATTAAAATGAGTCTTTACACTGCGCCGCCTCTGGGGCTGGACGTGCAAGTTGAATGGCTCTGGATGCATTCATTACCTTTTTTTCCAGAGGGTATTCACAACGACCGCATACAGGAAGCGATTGGACAGACCTGACCCAATCAGAGCGATGCAGCGTGACGTAGCCCAGGGCGACAGATTTCTTTGCTGTTATTAATAGTTTTTCTGAATAGGTGGAAGCTACCATATTGGTTGTTTATAATAAGAAAGTAGTGGAGCTGCCTGGAGAACCTGCCACCTATTTGAATAAAGGGCTGTGATTGGTCCAATGTATCTGAAGTCAATGGGGAATAGCTTTCATCCATTAGATAGAATAGAATAGAAAAATAATTTATTAAACGTTATTAGATGTGACTATTTGTGTATTTATATTAATTGAACATCAAGCCAACCTTTCTCACTAGCCTGTGTGAGTCTCTTGTTTCATTTCTGAGATGCATTTTGTGTTTTCCACTGAATTCTTTCCTTCTCTTTAGGAACAAGTCTACATTGATTTATAAGATGGGTTCATTTGATCAAATCAGCCTCAAACACCCATAATGTTCTCAATTTGTCCAGTTTCAATTGAAGTCCCGTTTTTTTTTTTTTTGAGTGGTCTGATATGGCTCAGTACAGTTTGATATGAGTCTGATTGGTAAAGCCTGATGCTCAGAGCTGAAATGAAACACCATGAAAGTGTAAAAAAATCCAACAAGGAACAAATAAGCAACTGCAAACAAAGAACAATGAAAGACATCCAGCATTTCATCTTCTTTGTGGTTGGCATATGGCTCTTTGTTACAAAGCGCAATCAAGATTTGTTTCCAAGTAGGCTGCGTGCCACTTAGAGAAATACATGTAATGATTCTTTCCATTAATCAAAGGACTGCAGTGTTTCTAGGTCCACCTTCTGGAGTCGGATCAGTATGTCTGGCACCCAAACAGATGGGTACCAAAAAGTGTGAAGGTACGGATCAGTAATTTGGGCACCTGTTCCAGTTTTAGTCAAAGGAAACACCACAAAATGAGTGTCATACCAAGACAAAGTGAACTGAACTGCTTGGTGGAAACTTGGCTTATGGCTGTCCATTTCAGGGGAAGAGAGCTTGTAAGACAATCAGCACTCCGTACAAGTGTGGCCAGTTCAATATATGGATGTAGTCTCTGTGATGTCACCCATTTGTTTTGCAGCCCATCATTAACTGGTACGATATTGGAAATGTCGGACTAAAGCTAGATTCTTTATACCTTAGATAAGTTACCCAGACCACATTTTATTTATTTATTCATTGAACAGGACTTTAAAAATATTGGTTTTTGCTGTAAAAATCAAGGCTTTCTTTTGAATGGGTGTGTATGTGATTTCTGGTATTTTTGCAGCCAGCCTCCAGTGGACACTTGGGGAACTGCAGTTCTCAGCACCTCTACAAAGGCTTCTTTTATTTATTTATTTATTTACTGAATAGTGTATTTTTGCATTTTTCAGTTTCTTTCCTCTTGGCCTATTAGATTAAATTTAAAACTATTTCATCTGGTGATGGTGCTGGTGCAAGTTTATGTGTTAATCCATCTTTGTGAACTTAACGCTTCCATTTTACATGCACTTTTAAAATTATCATAACTACTCAACTATTTGAGTTTGACAGATAATTCAAGAGGCTCCTTCAAAAAGAAAAGGCAAGCTTTACGGTGATATCTGGAGTATTATGATACTGTAAAGGAATCAATGTCTGTTTCTGGTGAAGATTAAGATCCTCGCCAACAACTACTTGCAGCAAGGTCAGCAGCCTCTCTTGACTCCATGCTTCTTCTAAAACTATTAGACAAATGCTGAATTTCAACATAAAACTCATTTTCATTTGTAAGAATCACAAAGACTGCTGCTTGTTTTTAAAGAGGGTGAAGATATTTGCCAATACTTCTGCTCTTCGCAGAGGACCTCATGATGAGTTGTAGCTCTCCTCTCCCCCGATGCCCTATATTTCTGCTTTCAGCAAAACAGATTCTGGATGTGAAACTGATTTATTCAGTGTTTGTATTAGTTGTGAGTAACAGGTCAGTTTTTGTGGTCTCGTGATTGTTCGGCTCTGACTTTAAACTTACAAACCCTCAATACAAAAGGTTGTTTCGTTTGACAGCGTACCATACTGTTTCTACAAAAGCCCAAAGAGAAAGGCGCAGAGATTTGACTGATAATTTGCAAAGGGGATTCACGGTCAACTTGAGATTGTATTATTCAGCCGCAGAATGTAAATCTATTTCAGGAGGATGTTGTGAAAGATAGATGAGATGTGCACACATGGACAAATAGGTCATCCAGGGGGTTAAAAATGCAAAAAGAAGTCTGTGCCACTGACCCTGCAGCGCTCACACTGTGAACATCCTGTCAGTCATTCCTGCTCTACACTCAGCCTCTTCCTCCTCTCTCTCTCTCCACCCTGAGGCTATTCCCTATTACAGGAGGAAACAGGGAGTTCCTCCATGCAAATGAGTGTAGCTGCTGCTCTTCACGGGCTCACTCTCATTACCTCATACATCATTGAAGAGATGGAATACGTCTAAAAAAAAAAAGAGAGAAGTCAAAGAGCAAGTCACTACTGAGTACCTCCTGTTGTCTGTAATGTTTTTGCCAAACTTGACAGAGCGCTGGGTGGGAAGGGTTGGGTGCTGGCAGGGTTTCTCTTTATCTTTTCCTCTTTCTCTCCCTCGCTCCTCTCTCTCCCTCTGAACTGAGGCCAGGGTCCTCTTGGGCCTGCTCTATTGTGCCGGAGGAAAATTGCCAATTCGGGGCTACTCTGATTGAACACTGAAAGCAGGAGTTTTATAAAGAAGCTGATTTGCTATTCATTACCTCTCACTCACTCCTTTTCTTTCTCCCGTACTCTTCCGTTTTCCACTGGCTCACGTTGCCACTCTCCAACTTCCTTTCTTGGCCTCCTCTTCGGCACTCTTTATTCCTCGTTCAACCCTTCCTTCACTGCTGATCCCTGCCTCGCTCCCTTGGAGACTCCCATGGTTATTCTGGGATATAATGTGGCTTTCTCCGTTTTTCCAGCTCTGTGTATGTGTGAAATCACCGTCAGTTAGTCTGTTGATACGGCAAATAGTATAATTACCTCCTGGTTTACCAAAGGATCAGCACACACCTGCCTAGATTATCGAGGGAAGGCTGTGTTTGGAATATGCGAGCCCTTAAACAGATCTAAACTGACAGAGGAAGTAAAGCAGCAACAGCGCAAATAAATAAACACATCTATGCACCAGAGTGTGTTTAGCTTAAAAACAAACACAGCTCTCTTAGCTGTTTTGGTTGGCTGATACGACCTCAAATGGATGTGAATTTTTACAACCTATCAGGACTTAATCTCTGCCAGGATAAACTTCAGCTGCTCTGATCACAGAGCCAACCGATAGTTGAAGGAACTTTACAGAACAAGGTTCCCTCCAGGTGCTCTGCAGGGTGTCTCGCCGTTCATCGACCAGTTGGAGCCGGTTTAGACTCCAACTACTTCCCCAGTAGACCATGAAAAGGAGAAGTGAGAGTGGAAAATCTATGCTTGGACAAACACGATACAGCTCGACCTGTGAATCTCAGATTACTGACAGATCGAACAAAGACAGAGCTCACTCCTCTAAGCAGCAAGAGAAAACACAAATTAAAGTATTTGGATCATATATTTATTGAAACTGAAGTGTCTCATGAGCACTAATCTCTGGGGGGAATAGACATTTTAGAAAAGCTCATAAGTACAGAGAATTTTATTACTCCTAGGCTCATTTAGAAAACTAGTCCAGTACTTTGGGGAGTAGATGAAACAACGAGCCAACTCATAAAAGGTGGAGGATATGGGACACTTGGTCTACAATATCAATAATACCACAAATGGCAGTAAGTGATAAACCATAGAGCAATGGTATTTGTATACATTACCATGTCAGAATCACTGAAGAAGACTAAATGCTTCCTTTCCTTCTTTTATTGAAACTTAAAAGCATCTCTTGGCTTCTTTTCAACCGTTTGACAACCCGCCATCTACCTCTACTATTATACTGCTGTCACCTTCTTCTTCAAATGATGAACAGCTGCTCATGCTCCACTCATTCATGTCACAAACACCATGACTAATGCATGGTGCCATAATAAAATACCAATATTCAGCCTTGGCATGTCAATACGTGTATTAAACAGGTTACAGAAAAAAATATTTCCTCTTATCAATCATTTGTTATTGATTGGGGTTAATTTATAACTATAATAGTAAATATAACAGATTAGGCCTAACTGCTAATAAGCAGAGCAAGTAGATGGTGCTAGTGTTAGCATCACAATAATCTCTTGTTTTAATGTTAGTCTCTTTTTTAGTATTTGTATTGTGTTTATTTTCTGAAGTCAAAGGTATGCTAGCTTTGAGCACCTAGAAGTAAGGCACAAGAGCCCACCAAGGTTTACAAAATGCCTCTAGCAAAACAAAAATTATTCAAGGTTGCTTTTTCCATCCATTCTAATTGAACATATAAAAAAAGAACATGGTTGAATTTGGTATCAAACCATATTTATTCCATTTCTTTGTCTAAGGCTGTTTTCCACACCGCCTACTACATACTACATGAGAGAGCAGTAGGTAGTAGGCAGTGATGACTGTTTTGTTGGATCTGTTTAGTAGCATACTACTCTGGATTTCTGTTTTGGAGAGGGACGCTGATGGATTTTTTTGCAATGTTTAACTTTATCATAAATGTAGAGAATAAACTATTTGGCATTTCAGTCATTAATTCACTATATTAATCAGAGGTGAAGTTACAGGAACAAAAAAAATAGAAAAGTCAAATTAAAGGTTAATAAAATACATAGAAAATTAAAAAAAAAAAAAAAAAATAGCATGGGATGGGAACAGTAGTTGTAAATGTTTTTGGGTGTTTTTTTTTGTTATAATCTTCTTTTATTATTTTCAGTGGCTGTTAGTTGAAAAAAAAAGTGAATACGTGATTTATACAAGCTTTTATGAACTTCGTATAAGTAAACACCTCTTTCATGTTATGAACTGAGTAGATCCACAGGTGTTTCTTTCTTGTCACTTCACTTCTATCTCACCAACCGTTTTACATTTTTGTTGTCGTTTTTTAGTTGTGCTGATCTATTCCAGTAGGTGTTAGTAATTCACCTAAACTTGAGTGCTCCTGCATTGACAAACAGCATCAGCGCCGTGCATTGTGGCTAACAGTACACCAGGTAGACTGGTCCGTTGCATACTGAGAAATTTTCCCGGATCAGTAGGACATCCAGGAACTTATAATATACTACAGATCTCACAAGTTTTCGCAGACTGACTTCGACAAACTGAGTTTGAGACAAAGAAGTAGGTACCGCAAGTGTAGTAGGCGGTTTGGAAAACAGCCAAAGACTCGAGGAGCTGATTGAACCAGGATAACAACATTATCAGTGCGGGCAGATTCATTTGGTAAACACAGCAGTATGATACTATGCGTAGACTTGTTTTATGCACATCAGATAAATCATTAATAAGAATCTTTGGCCTTATTTTTGTTCAATTTCGAACAAATATTGGTATCTTAGTGTATTCCTACCGCATGGGGTCTACGACATCCTGCAAAAAATGGATAGGTCATGCCCATGAGGTTAGACCCTTAGCAGGTGGCAGGTTCAAATCCAACACAAACTCAGTAGAATACTAATCAATGTGTGTTGCTAGGCTTTACTTTTTGTGGGAGGTTAAAACACAAGAACAATAAGTATTAGCAGGGATGTGCTACATTAGCTCCATCCTGTGAAACAACACCACAGTTAAGTCCAACTGTTAGTTCAGGCATGAAAGTGAGAGTTAAACGTGATTTAAGTTTATTGTTGCTGTTATGTAAACAGGCTCCTAATCAGCTACCAGTTTTTGAGCCAGTTAGTTTAACTGCTATGCGGGTAATGAGTTGACTTTGTGTAACCAAAGATTTATTTCTGAGATCCACTGTGAGGTTTGAACTTTGAACAAGATTGTTAAATGTGTTAGGAAAATAGTTAATATGCTCAAACAGTTCCAGAGTCTGTGATTCTCTCAGGACTCAGCAGGCTTTTCATTGATCTGGGCTGAAATTGTGGGTTAAAGTTCATCAAAGGTGAACTTGGAGTAAAAATGTGCATAGATTCACTTCATCCCCCACGAGCAAATCCACTAATTGCTGTGACTCAGTTGGAGAGAATTGATTTAGCCATTTTGAATGCTGGCAGGAGGCTGCCTTTGCGAAATGAAGAGTGCAGTGTAACCAAGAAAAAGGGTTTCTCATAAGGTGTTGTGACAAATCCCTGCTGCAAAGAAATCCTTCTGTGTTGAAGTGCTTGGTTGTGCAGTTCTCCCTGGAACTGCCCCAAACCTAATGTTAGAAAAACACTTTTCTGTTTCCATTTTGTCTCACCTGTCCACTCAGAGTGCTACTAGAGATTCATTCAGACTGATGGATTGAACTGGATTTCCACTCACCACCTTGGGTTTGTCATTGCTCATTGGTAGAGCCTAGGGGTGTGAGTCCCTTTGAGCACCGTCTCAGGCACTAAGAGCCTCTACACCATGAATCCATATGACGCCACGGCTAAACAGATAGAGTTAAGATAAATGCTTCGTCTGTTTTCTCCACTTTAAACTGAAAGAGAAGCTTGCCTTTGTTTTCTCAGTGGGAGGGAACAGAATGGGAACAACATACATCATCCTTCCACAATCCCAAGACACAGATGAAGTGGCTAAGTTAAGAGGAAGAACCCAAGATTCCAGGAACAAAAAAAGCCCATGTGCTTCCACTAAACTGAACATGAAAGTCTTGCTATGAGTCTTTCCAGCATAATTAGTGAAAGAGTCAAAAGAACATCACTTTTAATTAGCACAAGGTTGGGAACATGATGAGTAAGCAGCTTTTATCTTTGGTTGCCATCTTTTCTGGGACTTGGTAAGGAGATTGCATATGGTGTTCTGGGAAAATGGCTTAATAAACATTCTGTGAGGACCTGCTGTGTGCCATGTTTTGTCTTTTTTTTAAAAACTTTTATTCTATTCTAATGTCAGTCATGGCTTAATTCTGTGAGTCAGCCCTAATCTTCAAAGCAAGGGTCTCAAATATAAACACTTTAATTGCATGAAGGGCTCAAACTGAAGCTAATGCCCACCCAGCAGTCTGACAAAGCACCCTGAACTGTTTCATGTCAGCCCCCTCTTCCCCATAAAGAAACAAAACAGACACCTAATTGTCTTGTGTTCATTTCTCAAACGTATGGGAGACCAAGCTCATCAACATTTTAAGCTGCTAATCTGTTTTTGTGTGATTAACTCTCAGTCAGAAGTCTGGCCAGAACAATTAAAAGCACAGCGCTATTAAAAGCAAGTGTATGCTAATGAATTTAATGTTTCTTCAAGGTCTAAACTACATGACTGATGAGGCTCTACATCTTGCTAATGCTTGCACTTTTATGGAAAGTTCAAGGCTTAACAAAGGGCAACCACATCACCATGGCAAATATATCTCCTTAAGAACAATTTATTTCCTTTGAAATTGAATCCAACATCCGTGTTTAATGGAAACTTCCACAATTCTGTCTTCATGTTCAGAGGACATTTGTTATTTTACTGACCTATTCTCTTCTTTGGTGGTTTATAACAACCCTCTAACAGGAGTGTTACCTCCAGCTTTGGCAAGGATGAGCTTATTAAGTTCACCAAGCAAATAAATATTATCACCTATGCTAGTGGTTTTAACAGTGGGTATTGTGCCTTTTTTGGTATTAATTCTGTCCCTCTGGTGCCCCTGTTGCATCTTTACATGACCTAAAGCTAAAAGAAAATCTATATTTTTTCTCTCACTGGTGTTTTAGAAAACCCTTATTTCAGCTTGTTTACGACATCTTGTTTTAGCTGCTGTCTCTTTAAGACTCCTCACTCCACAAACCCCCTTCGCTCTGATTGGCCAGCTCTCTAGAGGCCTATTGATTGGTTGAGTTTTTCATGGTTGACTTTTGCAGGCCTCACATTTTGAGTCTCAACTGTAGCAAGCTCACTCACTCAACAACAAATGGTGCTAACTGGCAAGTGCTAGTGTTAGCTACTCTTATAATGTTGTGATACCGTTTACCCACCGACTATGATCCTAAGTTTAGCCTTGAATGAATTATACTCAAATTTGACTGCTCTTTGGGTGTTTTCTTCCTGTTTTCTAGTCAGTTTATTCGACTTTAATTTCCATTTCAGCCTTTGAACTCACTTCAATAGCAGTTAGGGGTTAAAAAACAATTACTTGTAGAAGTTTGAGTTAAAGCAAGTGCATTTATCTTATTAAGTAGTTGAAGCAACTACACATCTCTCTTTCACTCTCTCACCTGTCACTTCACAAAACCTCACTACAGTGTGAGGTATGAACAAAATGGCAGAGAGGAGGGGGGAGCTGGAAGCACTAACAAGTTTTTTTTTTTTTTTTCCTGAGTTTCTAGAGTTGGTTTTCGCATTATTTTTCCCAACTCTCCGTCAGCTATATGGACTGTTCTCATCCCTGTGTGTGTGTGTGCGCACATGTGTCTGTATGTCTGTGTGCATTGGGCTGGAACTCTGCTATGCACAATACAGTAAGCAATGGAGAGTTGCGACAACCTGTCATGTAAAGAAGACAAATAACATGAGGCAACTTAGTTTGTCAGATGAAAGGACAAAGTATAAACCTGATCCATAAGAATGGTGACCTTACATTACCTCTGCTGTGATCTGGGGCTACATGAAAGAAGCCTTGTGTAAGTTGTTTTTTCATCAGTATTAGATTAGAATTTTAAAATAAAACATTTTCAAAAATTCTGTCATTTAAAAGAGGATGTCTAATATCTAGGAAATATATATATAATAATATAATGTACAATATAATATAATATCTATCTGCAATAAATCTATGTCTTAATACAAAAATAAAACAAACAAGTTCATTTTTTTCTGATCTCACTTGCATACCTTTTATTCTTTACAAGAGATTCAGGCATAATTTGTATCTTTCAGTATCTTAAAACAAACATTTTCTGTCCTCTTCATGTGTGGCTAGTATGGAAAAACCTGTTTAGATTTAATTATTTTTTGCATTATATGGTTTTTTTCTTTATTCCGAACAACACGAATGGGGAATGAATTTCCATGAACCTCATCTCTTGTGATTATACCAAGGTTAGAAGTTGTGCATATTTAGTCATCGGTGGAGCTGATTTGACTTATAGCCAGAGGCATAGCTATGGCTCTCCTCTTTGATGGTTTGTAGAGTAATTAAAAGGTAGTTGGAGTCAGCTTTTCAAATATGGTGATACCATCTTTGGGCATCACAGTGCGTATTTAAAAAACCAACAGGTGATCTCACTTCTTCATTTTGCTTTCAAACCAAACACAAGATCCCGGAATAAAGGTATTGTGTCAATTTGATTTCCATGATATAGAAAAGCTTCCTGTAAATTATGCATTTAATATTGACTCATGTGCTCCTCTACAGTCTTTCTCTAGGGTTGTATTCTCAGTCGTTCTCCGTTTAGCCTGTCTTAAATCATACACCACTTACCTTTCAGTACTTTTATTTTCTCACACTGCAGTCTTTACTCGTCCCTAATTGTGGCGGTATAATTCGGTGTCACATTTCCTGAAGAGCCGCCCTGAACCATAACAGGTAAAATACTGGGTCAAGTTGATAAATTGCACTTCTACACAATCTTTAGACCCAAGTGTATCTTTCATCTGTGCCCTGGATAAAATCTGAGTGTGAGGGAGATTTTAAAAGGCCGAGCAGTAATGAAAATCCTCCTGTTGTAAACCCTGCTGCATCCAAAGACTAACTAAAGATGTAATTGCAGAAGTTATGGCTCAGAAAGCTCTCTGTGGCATTATTAACTGAAATGGTCATATTCCTATGGGGTCCTATTTACAGAGGAGGCAGAGTTCCTTTCCCAAATGTCAGCTCTGATCACTCCCTGGGAAGAATTTTTAAGCCATTTTCTAAATACGGTTGCAGATCGATCCTTCGCTTCCTCAAACAAGACTGTAGCAGACCTTGTAAGAAGCTGCAGCTCGTTTACTGTTGAAATCTCATCTCCACAAAGCCGGTCTGAAAGGTCATTTCTTGGAGGAAAGCTTCCACTCACAACATTTCACCTTGAAGTATTTGATTTAGTCCAAATATCTCTGCCATCTTTAATTTCCCATTAATTAGCGCTTCTGTTGAGGCCTTAGTTTACAACAGTATTGATCAAAGTGTTGAATTAACTGCTCTCAGCCGCCGCCGCCGATGATGAAAAGTCCAGGCTTTTTTCTCCTCACATACTTTGGTACTACATTTGATCCCGTCACCGTATTCAGCTGAAATGTCTGCAAAACGTGGTAATTTATGGTAATTCTATCTGTTGGTAATTTAAGTTTCTCCCCTGTGAGTTTGTCCAGTGGGGTAATGAAGGTGCTCGTCTTACAACTGCTTGCTTTTCCATTTATATGCTGCCCCTGAAGCAAATATATTTGCAGTCATGGCATCAGTTGTCATTGTCATGCAAATGAAACTGAGCTATTTCTCTCTGTTGACACAAAGCAGATTGACTCACCTTTTAAAAAGCTCTGTTCAGACTTACAAAGTGCATCAATTGGAATTTCTTTACAGTGAAACGCTGACACACCTGAAGAAATGATCTCAGGTTTGTTTTATTCTCTGCTGCATCTGTTGTGTTAGTTTTGCTCTGATTGGGTTTGTGCTGCATCATCTCTCCTCCTCATCCCCCTGCACACTCGTCTTGTAATGTGTGACGGTGACTTAAATAAGTCATTTGTATTTGGGTGCAAGAACAAATTTCAACCAATTTTAACCAATATTTGCCTGGCCAACCAGCATGCTGAAAACCAGCTGATGTAAGACTCTGAAAGCCTGGCACATGAGTTGGCGTGTAAACCAATCCATGATACTTCTCCTGAACCTCATCATCCGGTCATTTTGTGGCCTCAACCAAACCAAATTGGTTTGATTTAGTTAGCCATGATTCAATTCCGGCGCTAACAGCTATCACGTGACATTATTCAGCCCCAGGGAATGATCGACCTCTTGGTCTGGTGGTCTTCATACAGAGAAACTCTGGAAACAGTGACGATTTCAGATCAGAGGTTAGCAAAATCTGCTGAAATAAACACACTGATGTGTTGGTTTGTCACACCTTGAGGGTAATGCCATCAAATTGGGGGCTGAACACTGGTCTAAAACGCTGAACCTTTGCCTGTGATTTGAAAGCAAAATGCAGATTTGGTAAATTAGAAGACGGAAAGCTCTGTCATGTCCGTTCAAAAGAAAATAACCTTGTGATTGTTGAACGAAGGGTGAGTGAATCTCTAGATTTTGCTGCTCCCAGTAGTGCATCAGTAAACACTGATTTTTTTTTTCCCCCACACAGCTGGGGTTAAATATATGTTGGTTTGCTGTGCTTGCAAATTGACGTTGCGATCTGCAGCGTTAAAGTACATCATCATCAGATTCATGTCATTGGTTGCTGTGAAGTCTTTGCGCCAGATTGCATGTTTTATCTTAACTAAATAGAGATTATCCAACTCTTGTTACCATTTTCATGTCTAGGGGTCTTTTTTTTTTAATAAAGCTAACAAAATAAAAAGTCTCTTTGATTACATAAAAGAAAAAGGAAGGAAACAAGCTGAGTTGTTTTGGACACATTATGACTCAGGTCTCTGGCCATGTCCACATGTGGCCTGGTACCTAGGAAACAGTAAAGTATAGAAAGCAAACTTTTTTTTTTTTTTTTTTATACGTTGAGGCCTGTTGTCCACACAAAACCACAGTTTCACATGACTGGAAATGGTATTTTCTGAAAACTCAAGCCAAAGCAAAGATTTTGGATAACTCCAGTTTCATGGTTTCATGTTAATGCCAGTAACCACAGTTTTTTATTATATTAATAAGACCTTGGTCCCATGTTTAAATCTCTGGCAGAATTGCGAATGACAAGGATTCATTCTGATTAGGTGGCAAAAGATTCACATCTGAAAAACACTGCCACCTATGGGTTTGGCATGCCTAGTGCCACACTTTTTGATGGATTTGCTTGGTTATATACAGACTCTTTTTTATGTTTTTGTTGTTTTGTTAATGATCAGGTGTGGACAAAATTATTTTTAGAAAAAGAATGAGGGGAGATATCGGTTCCTGAAAATACTTGTGTAAAAGGCCTCTGTTTTAAATGATCACAAAACCATGAAGGATGTGATGGACGGCCTTTAGATTACACACACAAATAATAGAGGTTTTAAGAAATCATGGACCTGCTGTGTGAAGACAGATCGATCAGCTAGTCCGAGTAGTACGAGTAGTTTAAACTCTTAATTACAGCCCTTCATTTCTTTCTTTATAATCAAATGACTCCTCAGGTTTGGCTGTCTGGGCCACAACACAACATCCCATCAGCTAACGAGACAAATATCATCCTGATGTTTCCCTCCCTGCCCCAGCCCTCATCCAATCCAACCTGCTACCAACCTGTAACATTCATCAAGCTCCCGAGTATGTTTGTTGAATCCTGGCCCTCTAAAAGAAACACCACAGGAATGTCTTGATACTGCGAGGGAGCAGAATTTATCAGCCTGTTATCTGCTAATGTCACCTTTCATCACTTCTGGGAGGATGACAAGGTGTGAACCGACTCAGACAGCGTGTCGACAGAGGTCGAGTTCTCAGTTCAGAGCCACATCGAACCATCTATATTAGAAAAAAAAAAAAGACCTCGCTCTCACAATCTCATCTCTCTTTTTGTAAAGGCCATCTTTTAAACTCTTCTGATTGTCTATTTGTAATTTAAAGACCTTTTGTCCTAATTTATTCATGTTCATTGTAGCTTACCCTTATTTAATAATAAATGAGGCTTTCAAAAGCTTTGGAGTTAGCAGATGGGGGCGATCCATTTTTATTTTCCCAATAATTACTCCACTTAGCAAAGCAGAACACAAAGGTAAGTCCAGGTAGCAAAAGTCAAACATCCAAGCTTAATTAGCTGAACACCTTTCAGCATCTTTGCTGCAATTCTACTTTCAAATCAATATCCAGTCCACTTATATCAAATACCACTTCATGTGTGGAGAGATAATTACGGCTCCTGGTCTGCTTAAGGATACTGTACATGCATGTACGGTCAAATATCGTCAAACCTTTGACATGCCAGTCAGCATTCATTTGTTGAGCTGTCATCTCTTTTTAAATGCACTCCATACCAGGGCTCTGCAGATGGTCCCCAGAGAGGGAAAGCAACACAGCTGATATGAAAAATCTGGTCCATGTGCGTCTGGATCAGTGCAGTATGGTGCATAGTCGTGGGCGTGTAATAAAAAACCTATGATGAAATTGATATCATATGAAATCTCTGTGAAAAACCAGGGAAAGGTAAATTACGATGCCCAGAGGGGCCTCCTGCTCCCATTCCCCCTGTATCACACGCATCACAGACCCATTGAATTAAAATTCAATAAGATCTAGGCTGTTTCCCAAACCGTTTTGCACCAGTGAGCTGTGATATCACCCCTATTCTCCAATCAAACCCTGGTACCATTCTTTCACTGCTTTCAGCCAATCAAAACAGCTGGAAATTAATTTGTTGATTTTCAATATTGAGCTGATTAAATACTCTGAAGAATGTAAAATATAATCTGACAGAGCGTTTGTTTTGAGGGATTAAAGAGGAGAAGTATTCAGAGACTTCCATGAGGAGGTATGTATGGGTTTGGTGAAGCCTTTTGATTCTTAAAGCTTTGTATTCCGCCTCATCTCCCGCTCTTTAGCCCACACTCACATCATTTTAAATGGGATGCAGTGAATGACTTTGTTCCAGGCTCTCATTAATGCAGGCAGCAGAGATATGCACTCTTTGTCCCATGAAAACTATTAGATTAATTAATGGGTGAACATATTTCCCCTCTCCCCTCCATCCTTGCAATCAGCTTTCGAGGTCCATTCTCTGCTCAGCGAGCTGATTCATTCTCTGTATCATGACAGGCCTTTACTCCCCGTTTACGAAATAAGACCTGCAGCTAATTCTGATTGACTTGATAGATTCGCACAATTCAAATGTTGGCAGTTTAATGAGGGCGAGCTATAATCAGAAGGGGGGAAAAGGAAGAAAAAGGCAACTTCTGCCTCCAGAACATTTCACTCACAGAACCACTCCTTGTCATTTTTTCTCAGATCTCATCCGCTGAGCAATTACAGAGAACGTACGGTGAGCGATGCATCATCCGCTCCTGCGCGCTGTCGCTTGGTGAAAAACAGGAGTGTTTACTGAGTAGCGGTACCATTTACCATGGTAAATATGTGCGTCCCAGGCCAGTGAAGGGTTGATGGTTTTTGCAGCAGTGTGACATCTGATATACGGCTGTATGCAGGGAGAGGGCTGATCAAGGCCACCTCTATCACTCAACCAGATAATCTCTGCGCCCGGGAAAAACAAATGATGGTCGCAGGCTAGCCTCAATAGCCTGTCTCACGTCTTCATCCTGTTCATTTTCTCTGGAGCGATTCTCTCTCTCTCTCCTCAGTCTCTCTTCAGTCTCTCAGTTGCTCTCAGAGGTTGTGCCCCGCGCTGCAATCATGCAGTCTTTCGCAGTGCAGTCAAATATTTGTCCGGTTCTCTGAAAACTTGGCTTTAAAAATGATATGACATCAAAGTCCAGTCTCTGTCCTAAAAAAGTCTGAATGCAAATAAATCGGGACGGTTGGAAAAGCTAGTTCAAACAACAGCTCATCTAGCAGTCAGTCTCAGAGGTTTGCTTTTGCACTGCGTTTATAAAGATTTTACAGTGTGATAAAATATGTAACAGCGTCTGGAAATTTGGTTTGTAATACTAAGAAATGCACACATGATATCAAAGTTAAGAGTCTCTAAATTCTGTGTGGAAATAAAGCTTCATTACTTTTAGAAAGGTCCCTCAGAGGCAGCTCGTTTGGCTGTTTGGAGATTGGCGTCTACCTCGTTCATTAGCATAGCAATGGTGCATGAGACAATTAGCCTGTAGCGGCTCAGAACAGAACGTTTGAGTGAGAATCAGAGCAGGAAGCAGAGGACGAGCTGAAAAGCACAATTTACTTCAGCTGGTCAAAAAGTAGAGCTGAGTTGTTTACATGTGTAACACTGGCCACAGCGCCCCCTTGGTTTGTAAAGTCGATCGGTGAGGTCAGTCCAAAGTTGTCCCAATGTACCGACATTAATGATAGTATTGTTCTAAAAATAAACATCTAGAAGTAAAGTGTAACTAGGCTGTGATAAATAAGGTTTGGTATCACAAATCTGCTGTAAACTTGCCATAACAACATGTAAGATGTGTATTTAGATGTGTTGTTTGCATTTCTGTTGATTTCAAAGTAAATCATATGACATTTCTACCCTTTTTGATCAATTAAAGAATCAGAACCATTACATTATCAAATGGTGTAACCAGAATGGTATGAAATGTATTATATAATTTATCTCTCTTGAGGTTATGCAAGTGAACTGACAAAATAACTTTTTTTTTTAACTAGATCTCTTTTGAAATTCCATTTTAAATATTTTTATTACGATACTTTATTTCTTAACTTGATGGTATGAGTTTTTTTTTCTTTTCTTTTCTTTTTTTGTACTGAGCAGTCAGTATGCTGTAGACATCAATGCTATCTTTTTTTTGGGTCTCAAGGTGAAAGTAGAATTCTCGCACACTGGCCAAACTTCCAGAATAATTTATTGCAATATTTCGGTCACCGACCTTTGTCAAGCATTTGCTCATTTTGAATTTAATATTTACAGTGTAGTAGACACTTAAAGTCAAATTCAAAGTAACTTTTTTGTGCCATATCAGATTTTTAAGAGAGCCACTGTTTACACCAAATAAAAATGACCAGTTTCACCAAATGACCACATCTTGAACTTAACTACTTTTTTTTACATTTGGGGAAAGTTGTGTTTTGTAATACTGGTTTCAACCTGGCATTAAATAAAGGTAAGACAACCAATCAGTCGTAGCTGCGTTAGCAAACTAACTATGTTGTTTGCCCTTAGAGCAGTTGTGTGATTTACAGCGATGCAAATCATGTGAAAGGAGATCAAAAATGGTTTTAAACTATGCCAAAAAGGTGTTTCCACTCAATGTGGCAGCTTTTTCAGCAGAATAAGTAGACAGGTAGTTTGGTGCCAATTGGGATATGTTGTGACATTAGAATATTTGAATAATCAGATGGTGTATGTGATGGTTGGTTCTCTTTGAAATCTATTTATTTCATAGTTTTAACCAGCCCCTGGTTTTGCTGCTGTAAAAATGCTAGACAGTGTTTAGAGGGCACCTAAAAGACGGCTGTTGTTTTGTTGCCATTCAGTAACAAAATACCTTTCTCCATAGTTTATTTACATCACTAAAAAAAAGGAATATAGACATATACCTGTACCAGTTTTCAGTTGAAAAAAGAGGTGCATCAATGTGTGATGAAATCTGGAGAAAAACACTGAAGCTTCGGCAGGGCCAAAGAAAAAAAAGTGTAGTTTTGAACAAGCTTTATGAGACTTCCATTAAATCTTTATGCATCATATCATTTGGCCTTTATCAACATTGCTCAGACATTAAATGGATCTGTTCCTCCTCATGGCTGCAGGAAACTACTGCAAGTATCACTGAATTGTTGGAAGTGATTATCAAACTGCATTTGTATGGTGGCCCTGAGGTGCAAATCTGAAATTACAGCAGCCCACTGACTGAGTATTCATTTAAAAAGCTTGACACCATCTTGTTGACGTACTGAAATATGAGGGTAGTGGAGCCGAGGCAGAAAGCAACACGACTGGTGTGGCTGTGGTAGGAGGCGGGGTAAATGATCCATTCTTCAGCCAATCACTGTCTGGTGTTACATGTGGATCTAATGTCCAGGGATATAAGGTGTCGACTAATATACGCTTAAGTCCCTAAATCACACTATAAGAAGGATTTTGTGGATTTATGATTCCAGTGGCTGCAGCACTTCTCATTAATGCAACAACTGGCTTTAAAACACCTTCAATTATGTTTCAACCGCTGTTAACTACAAGGCTGTTGAGGTACAGTGGATATGTGTGTGTGCGTGTGTGCGTGTGTGTGTGTGTGTGACTGAGAGAGAGTGAAGGTTATCAGAGCTGCTTTGTGCTTACGTCTTGTCGGATGTTTAAATTGTGCCACAGAGACATGGGTGTCAAAGAGGGTGAGACAGTGATTTAAAAGGAAGGCGTCTAGAGGAGCAGAAAACATGAGGGGGTCAAGAAGAGTTCCCTGGGGCAATTTATAGGCTTCTGTTATGGTTGGGAAATGAGAACAGAGGAGTAAATTGCTAGCCAGGGCGGGCTGAGGATAAGACAGAGCCCCTCATTCTGTTCATCTGTGGAGGAAACAGGCATATATAACCCCGTCCAAAGCCTGGGTAAACACAGACTGAGAGATTGAGATGGATCGGACGAAGCCAATTGCTGACCAGGGCAGCTGAATGTCCCTTTCTCAAATATAGAGCATGTTGGCAGCTTTGATATTCATAAGGTGGTTTAGAGGGAGGTTGCGGAGGGAGATAGGAATCGTGATATATGACAGAGGTGTGATGTGGGGTTGGCGATCGGCCTGACACTGGCATTTTGTTAACTGCAAAGATGAAAAAGAGAGAAAGGGCAGGAAAGGAAAGGGAAATAGAGGGAGATAGGAGAAATATGTGTAGCACAGCGGAGGGGGAATGTGCATGCATGTTTCCTGACTCAAGCGTTGAAAAAAGTCAAACTAGGTTTGTGAGGAAAAAAAACAGGAGCCTCCTGAATCGAGCCGTCACATAACACGCTCATTACATCCAACACACTGAGCGTGCTTGTCTTTGCAGCGAGGCTATGCTCATAGGATGTAATGAGTTTGGGATAAAGAAACAGACACTGAGGAAAAGGGACAGAGTGTTCGAAAAAGAGAGACTCCGGAGTTCCCCGCTGGCTCGAGCTTTTTCATGTAATCACAGCACCCATGGGGCTGGAAAGAAACTTTGATCACAAATATTTTCTGCAGTCCATTTGGAGCTCAGACTCTGTGCCCAAGTGTGCGTGTGTATGTGTGTATCTCCCTGTAATGTAATGTAATATGGAGGACATAAGCAGGTCACACAGACACATGCCTCATTCCACTTGCAGCAGACCCAAAGGATTAATTTAACGAGCTGTCGGACGCTTGTCCTATGCGGCCCTCGTTAAGACCATCATGCAGAATCTCCATTTGACTGCTGCCTGCCGTGACTAATTGACTTATTTTGCAGGCCTAAGCAGTACTGAAAGCTCTCATATTTCATATTTATCTCTTTTTGGAGCAATGTCAGGAAACTTCAGCGAGGAGCCAGGCGATGCATCCTCTCTTGAATACCAGAGGAGCAGAAGGATGGATGCTTCCCAAAGTGCTGTGACCACACAGAACAGAAGAGGATACAGAAAAGTTGTGTTTTTTTTTCATTCAGGCCTCAGTTTGAAGAACAGGAAAAAAGTGAACACAGACTGGGATGATCAGGTACAAAACCAGGATTGCTATCTTAAGACAGAGCCAGGTATCATGACTAGATGCTGCTTCATATCTACAACAAAATGAATCAGTTACTGACAGTTAGTTGAACAATAAAAAGTCATTCATTGAATTTCCATTCTGAAGGGGCTGGCTAGTGATGCTTCTGTTAACTTTTGCAAGTTACTTTTGAAGTTCGTGATGATAGAGCATTATTTACCAAAGATCAACTTTCAAACACTTCACAGAAAAAGTTCATCAATCCCTTCATCAAAGAAGACCAGTACGAAATTGTACATGATGTGTGTAAGTTCTTTTGAGGAGTTTTTCCTTTTTGCACCCTATTGGTGTGCAAGTGTTTATTTTTTGTATTGTGAAATGAAATAAAATAGAATCCTCAGTTTTTCTGTTGCTACAGAGGATTTTATCACACACTTAATGTCCCGCCAAGGTCTCCACATCTTTAGAAAACTGAATAATATGAACTGATAGAAGTATTTTCAAAGCAAATAAAGATTTTTTTCCGACTTGCACATTGAATAAACAATGTAGTAGAGTTGAGGGGATAAGGCTTATGCTTCAAAAACTGAAATTTGTGCCGTTTATGTCTCATTTTTCTCAATAAGCAACTCAAAATTTACCTGAAAAATCCATAAAAATGTCTTATTTCAAGATATTAAAAAAACAACATGATGTCTGAATGGTTTGGACAATAGTCTGTCAGTGGGTAAAAAAATATGTGTAATTAACCTCATCAAGACTCTTACATTAAGAATGATTTCAAGAAACTGATCAACTGTTTTTATTTCATAATTTTTCTTGATTTGACATGTGAATGTGACTCAAGATCAATTTTATAAAAAAATTCTCACTCAAATTAACATCACATTGGCGCAAAGTATCATGTTTACATTTTATCATTTGTGATGCAAAATACATATCATAAGCAAAATGATACAGCAATCTTTCTGTGGGTTTTGTTAAAGCGGTCAATAAACACCTCAGTTCCACAAAAGTCAGAATTTTCTCTGTTATGAAGGGTCAGGCATTACAGGGTTAAGATATAAACACTTGATGAAACCTTAGTGTAGAAGAGCACATACAGAAGGGGCTGCAAGCTGAGCTGTTGATAACGCCTACATCACTTACCAGCAGGGCTCTTCTACTGGTTTTAAGGCGAGATGTCTCCATCATTATTTCCTTCTCTGGAGCCAGATTATTGGCAAATTTCTCAACTGCTCCTTAAAAATCTCAAATAAGCTGCCTCAAGGGTTAAAAGTCTCAGCTGCTTTGTAGGCGTTGTTTGCTGATTGTTTTAAGGTCGAAATGTATCAAATTCTCTTTTTTTAAGTTTATAACTGCAGCCAAATTATTGGCAGCTGTACCAACAACTCCAAAATAAAGTCAGGACCTGTAGAAAGACAGAGTGAGAAGGCTTCATGAAGAAGGAGTGTCTCTTAGCCAGCCCTGGAGTTTCATGGTTCAGACCAGCACATATACTTAGGAAGTAAGTAATGAGAATTCAGAATTTATAGATTTCATTGTTTTTAACTTGAAACACTTAACTTCAGTTCTAAAAACACTCATGTATTTTTCATATGTTATATGTTCTATTGATGGGGGGGGGGGTCAATTTTTCTCTCAAAAATCTCTTTTCACAAAGCTTTAATTCCAGTCAGTTTCATTAATGTAGAGCTGACTCCACAAGCATCATTAGAGCTGAACGATAGAGACAAAATTTCATGTCTCGGTATTAATGCCAGATATCTAGATATCCATACGATACAACGTGAGTTTGGGATCAGTGAAAACTAAGCATTTTTCAGAAAAAAAAGCATCATAATATAACAGGATGTGGAAAGTGGGGTTAATTGATTAGAGCTCACTGTCAGTCATCAACATTAACAGAAAGTCACCAATAATCATGTGATTGCCTGTGCTTTAAATGCAGGGTGAGCTGGGAAAACCTACATCAATATCTTCAATATAATCGATATTGGGATATTAATGTCTTGAACTTTCATGTCTCGATACCAATATGATAACAATATATCTTTCAATCCTGGTCTGCACCATGTTCTTCAGGCTGTTTAGTTCAACAATGTCCACTCAAAGGATGATCCTACCTGCCCACTCGACTTAAAGTTATTGCTCAGCTCATCAATAGCAAACTAGAGTACTGGCTGCTAAGGGGCTGTAGAAGTAGACATTTACCTGTTAAGTACCATGGCGTCACATTGTACTATTATTCAAATCATATAACATTCTGATATAACACTACACATTAAACTAAATTGGACGGTGGTGGCAACACTGTGTTTTGTTTTACATCTCATCTTACCCATTTCATCCTCTCCATCTGGGGTTTCTCCTTCCCGTGAGCTCTGTCTCGATAAAAAAGTTTCTAAGCTTGGCACTCTCGGCCGTGTCAGATTGTTATGCTTTTCTTTCTTTAATTCTCGCCTTTTCAGTGCCACCCTTGCTCACTTGCTGTCCATTTTCTTGTGTTTGTTCTGTCTCTCATGATCCTCTGACAAGCACTGCTGCGTGTACACTGACGTGTTGTCAAGGTAACGGCCGGCTGTGCATAAGAAAAAAGAGCTGATGGTGCCAGTGCAGGTGGTCCAGGAACAACGTCAGCAGCTTCTGTGATATATTTTAACCCAGTGTTAAGACTGGACACCGGCCCTAAATCTGACTGGCCCACCTGGAACTGTCCAGATCCTCCAGATTAGTCACTTTGGGCCTGTTCTTAGGCTACTGCCAGCAGGAGTTTATACTGGAGGGCTTTAAGCTGAGCTGCCAGTGACACTTACAGTAAAGTGAGTTATTATTTGTCTCTGAGGGCCTAAATGCAGAAATATTATCACAAGAAGTCAGAAACACTTTGAAATAAAGTCAAAATCTGTAAAACCAAAGAATGAGGCAGCCGTAAAGTTAATGGGTCTTTAAGGGGCTGAGCTGCTGATATACCAAACCCTCACTGTTTTGTAGCTTCGCTAAATTACAGTTGTGCCCAAAAATTTACAAGCCCCAGCAGAATTTCTGATTTTTTTGGCCTTTTCTCAGAAAATATGAATGATAACACAAAATCCTTTCTATCACTCATGGTTAGTGGTTGGGCGAAGACATTAATTGAAAAAAATAAAGTTTACTCTTTTTAAATCATAATGACAACAGAAACTTCAAACATGACCCTGTTAAGAAGTTTACACAACTCTGGTGGTTTGTCCTGATAAATGCACAAAAGTTAACACCAATGTGTTTGAATGTCTACTAAAGGTAACCATCCTCACTTGTGATCTATTTGCTTGTAATCAGTGTGTGTGTGTATGAAAAAATGAACAGGGTCATTTTTGAAGTTTCTGTTGTCATTATGATTTAAAAAGAGTAAACACAGCTGTTTTTTAATAAATGTCTTCACCCAACCTCTAACCATGAGTGACAGAAAGGTTTTTGTGTTACCATTCATATTTTCTGAGAAAAGGCCAAAAAAATCAGAAAATTCTGCTGAAAGGGGGGGTGTAAACTTTTAGCCAAATCCCTGACATGCTTCAACTCATCCAACATAAAAAGTGGCTAAAGCAAAGTCAGGTGACACAAAATGGTAGTAGCTTCTTCAATTCTTCATTTTTACGCCTTGCACTTGTATTGTACGGACGCCATCTGCAGAGAAATGACAGGTTTTGGAATCGGTAATAGAGAGGAAAAATAGGAAAGGAAAAATCTCAACTCAGAAGTGCATTTTTCAGCCTAACGGAGCCTCTTTGGACGTTACCCTACGAGTCATAATCCACCCTGACAGATTCGTCTTCATCTCCTCTTTTTATCTCCTTCTAAGTTGTATTTCATCAAGATTAAACAGGTTTGTAGCGTGCTCCTTCCAGCCCGGGAGCTGTAATGACTGCATCAATCAGGCTTTACCCTCCACTCGACTAACACCTGGAACAATTGACTTGTTTGTTTTTTTCCCATGTCATCTCACCTCGAGTATCAGCCTCCTCTCCTCCCATCATGGCAGAGTATATCCATCCAGGAAGTGTCAACGTATTCCCCCGAGGCGTACAGTCCGGCTTTTAAAAGCTATCTTATTGACTTAAGTTTAGTTTCATTTATCTGCTACACTGGAGAGAGATGCTATTAACAAACCAGAGAAGGGTTGCACTCTACAATTTAACTTGGTTTGGTTGGGAAACTTTAGCCACTCGTCTTTGTTAGCAAGTGAAAAAGGAGTCAATCAGTTCCTCTTCCTGCTCTCACCCCCACAAAAACACCACCTCCACTGCAACACCATCCCTTTCTCTCTGTCTGTCTCTTCTTTTCTTATATATACAAATGCAAACCTAAAGCCCAAGGCTGCCACACAGCTCTGCAGCTCTGACAGGGATGGGGCCAATACATTTGTGTTAGCTCATGGCGAAGAATGGATCCGAGACCGTCTTTTATTAGATCGGTATTGTGTCTGAGAACATAAAGTGTGACAAGTAAATGGAAAAACATGGATCATGTCTGGGGGGAGAAAATCAATGATAAAGACAAGGACGTAGCGGTGGATGTTGTGAGGATGCAGTTGGCTTTGTGTCTCTGTCTCTGCTGGCAGATTATCACCTCACATTTCTTATTGCTTTAATAGAGCCATGATGCAGTGTGGAGGAAACACACACACTCACACACATGCTGAGGAACATAAAAGGTCTCCAGCTCTCTCTCTCCCTCTCTTTTACACACACACGTACCTCCAACCCCGGCCCTTTATTCTTGTTAGGGATGTGCTGATGGATTGACAGCCTAATTGGATGTAAGCCATACTACGCTCCCCACAGTACAGACAGATGCAAGGCAATCAAGTAAAAACAGCGTCGAGTGGAGGACAAGAGAGCCCTCCAAACTCCCACTCACACTGTGAACTGGTCTTCAGAGGAAGAGGATGAGGAAGGAGAGTGGGATGGAAAGGTGATTATGGGGTCTGAGGTGGACAATGAAGGTCGGGGAAAAAAGAAAATGTAGATGAGGAAGGAAGTGGTGATGAGACGCACTCGGCTGCAGAACAATAGGGATGGAGAGGAAGAAATGGGATTTTTATGGTCGGGGAAGAGAAGTGATAATAGAGGTGAACTCTTGGTGCGAGCATGATGAGCGGCGTTTTTCACAGATATTTCAATACTCTGAAAAAGTCTAGCAAATTGCTCAAATGTGATCCAAGATGAATGTGTTTCTCCTGCTCCAACAGATTTTGGTACTTATCACGAGCGTCACACAAACAGTCAGAGCTTCTGTAGTCGCTGTATATTCCTTTTTGTTTATCTCTCTCGTTTGTGTGCCATGCGATGTTCCCCCTCAGGACTGACTCATCTTGGCAACAGAATTAGACAGAAAGTGAATGGGCTTTGGCTTGTAGTATAACTGCTGTTTGGTCCCAAGGGTGAGAAATAGCATCACTGCTCGGGTATTTTCTGTGCCTGTGTTTTATACGAGCTCCCCTCCATTCTTCTGATTAAGCTGGACGCCTCCTCCAGCAAAAACGAGCTGTGCGACATTCATCTCGTGCAGTGATGTTGTTTTGGAGCAGCCAGCTGTCGGGCGTTGCTACTTATTGCTCCAGCTTCCTGTGCTGAAACCAATGCTAATAAAGGGAAGGAAAAACAGCGTAGGAAGCAAAATTGTTGGAGCAGCCCCGCTCTTACTGTCTATTACAACACTTACTTACTCTCCAAGACAGTAGCACCAATTCCCTGGACTGTGGCTGAAACAGAGCACCAGCTCTTCCTCATGGAACAGTGTAAAGGAGGCTTTCTTTATTCTTAATGTGGACCCTGGTCACTAGTTGAGGTTATTTGTGTCTGCTGCAATGGCAATAAAAGTAACATTGTTCAACTTTCAACAATGTTTTGGTCCTAAATGGCCGACCACAGCCAGGTTTACTGATGGTTTCTCAGTTAATGTCCCCTCTCTAACAGATAACTGGGGCCGTGGTAATAATGGGATAGGATCTATTATTAGGGCCATCACACAGGGTTTATAACAGAAGCCTATCTAACAAGCTGGGTTAAGAGGTTTTAAATTTTAAATGGACCATTGTTTCCTAGTTTTAGCTCAAAGTGCCTTTACACATCACTTACACATTCATTTTTTAACACCACCGTCTAATTCTGATGGCACAGGGTGAGAGTATCCACTAACATTAACTATTCCCATCCACGTGGACACATTAGCTTGAGCTGGAGTTGAACCGCTAACCTTCCAACTACAACCATGGCAATCAACTCTATAATTGCCAGCTAGGATCTCTTGCTTGTTTTGGCTCCTTGTCACAGATGTTGAGGATTTATGGCATACTGCTGTAAAGCCTTACTACCGGGATGTAAACAGTTACAGATGACAGATAACATCTTGAAGTGTGCCATAGTTCAAAAGTATCTGCATCAAGTTAATAGATCTCGTCAAATTGATTTACAATCACACGTCCAGTGTCATGAAGAACCAGTAGAAATTTGAAATAGGGCCAATGACATGAATTACTCACCATACGATACAGCTTTTGTCCACAATAACGTAGCAAAGATTAAAAATTCCCATGATGCTTTTCTTTTCACTACCTCCTCAAAGAATTGATTTTTATGTCTGACTGATAAAACTGGCATCATCATCATTAAAACTAGAAGTAATATTTGGATTTTGATTACACTTATTGTATTTGCAGCATGATAAATAGCACTGTTAAGTTGTGGTATTAATGTCCCAGCAAGGCAGACTGGGTGAATAAATCAAACGCACTCTTCCCAATACAGTGTGTGTTTATAAAGCAGCTGACAGCTCTCAGTGAATCAGTCTGAAGACAAACAGTAAGGTACCATCTCCTCAGGATTAAACTGAACACTTTGAAACAAAAAACTACTCATTAAAAAAAAAACACCAAAACTTAACACAAGAGGGCTGATAGCTTAGCACTTTAGCTTGAGCTGATGAAAAGGTGGATGATTGGCAGACATCAGGTTGGAGCAGGGCTGATACACTGAAAAAGACGTTTAAAAGCTGCTTTGCTGTGGTCTTGATCAAACAAAAATAATGTTACAGAGAGTTTGTTGTTGTTAGACAGCTAGAACTTAGGCAAAGTGATGAACCATTGTCTCCTAACAGACAGTAGCCTCCTGTGCCCTGATGCACACAGGAGAGCAAGAAGAATAGCTGATCCAGAATAATGAATCTTCGACTAATCTTAACTACACATAACCTTGCAAAATTTCACTGAGTTACACAAGGTTTCTGTGTGAATATGTAGTTCACATTATCAGAGCCAGACTTGCAGGGAGTTAGTACTAAGTGTAGTCACACACTAAAAGGACTAAAGCTTTGGTTTGAAGAGATGGTATTCTACAAGCCCATATTTTAGATATGAATACAAAGTATTCATATCTAAAAACGGATATTCTGACTAAATCTGTGCAGAATTTTAAATCTCTATTTTCAAATGTTGTAGAAACCCTTGAATCTGTTGCTTTGTTCCGAAAGTTTGAGATCTTCATGAGACAGTTTGAAATGTCATCCCATATGGATCTCCCAAGTGGTTCAAGACAAGTTGGAAGGGGCAGGGCCTCAAACATCAAGGTCTGCCCATGCTTCCTCCACCGACAGATCTCCAGAGGTCTGGCCAATCAGAGGGAAGGGGGTTATGTAGCAGGGAGCCTTAAAGAGACAGCAGCTATAACAAAATGTTTCAGACAGAGGCTAAAACAAAGGTTTTCTAAAATACCAGGGGGAAACTAATAGGGATTTCTTTTTTTGATTTCTTGAGATAGACTTGTATCAAAACAGAAGCAGTTCTTACATCTCTTTATTTGTTTCTGTCTGTTCTTTGATTGGCCAATGAGTTTATACCCTTCAGGGAGAACTAAAGGCTGGTGCTAGCTCTGCTAATGTCCGCCACATGGGACATTTTTTATCTAAAGGCTCTATGATCTTGTGTAGTTCTTCTGAATGAATTGTGTTTTTAAATGTTTTTATGAGTATTTTCAAACCTAGCCACGCTTGAAATTCAAACATATGTTTCATTTGTCAATTTGAATAAAGCTTCATTCAAATCTTTAAATCCTTTAGCACTCAATTGTTTCGTTAAGTGTTTGGTCATGTAATATTTCGAGGAGATATTTTGAAATCTCACCAAATATAAAACGGGAAAACAAAAAAGCATCTGAAGTGGAGCTTCAAGGCCTGGTCACAATGGATTAAATTAGCACAACTCTTTTTAATGCTTGGCGGTAATTTGTGAATTTGCTCACAGGGTGAAAGACTATTCAAAATGAATTATACAAACAATCTCATCCCCAAATCAGTTCACAAAAAGAGAAGACAGGGTTTAAAGTGAGAAAATTCCCCATAAATCTGCTGTACTTTTATTCACTTGTAATGTTTCAATCCAATTTGCCCCGAGCGTCAACATGATAGTGAACCTTTTTATGATGTAACACCACGCCACAGTCCTCTCTGCCCACTTTCATCCATTATTTAAGCTCGTGTGTCCAGTTTAGAGTGTGGTCTCTGTGAGCTGATGGTGTCTGAATGGTCCCACAGTAACAGGTCTACAATGTGATTACACATTCATGCCTTAGGTTAGCCACAGGATCCATTTGTGTTGTTGTTATTGTGTTTCCTGTTTCATTTGTATCCTCAAATTGAGATCATCAGAGGTGATTTTTTTGGTTTCCTTGCCTGCGTTTCTTGCCATGCAGACAATTTCACTCAGATCTTTTTATCCTCTTTCGTGGTAATAAACTCCCAACTGTTTCAGATGTTACAATCATTCATGTTGAGAGCTACCTCATTGGCTATTTTCTATCACAGCTCTCCAAAACAATGAGACAGCCGCAGCTTGGGATTGGATCTGTTTGAGTAAGTATCTCTGTCTCAATCATTTCTCTACGCGTCCTTGTCCTGATCTCATCCTGGCCTTGGCTGTTTTGCTCTCCTTCGCTCTTCTTCCTTTTGAGTGTTTTTCCCATCTGTTTGTGAGTGCGCCTGTCGCTCTTTGTCGCTTTTACCTCTCTTCCTCTTGCTTTCAGCGCCTCTTTAACGCTCCTCTTCCGCTGCCTTTAAGCTGCTGGAGTGTGACTCCTGTGATTGCGCCGTGCGTCCCCTCGGACTGAAGCAGGCGCTGCCTTTCTAGCTGCGGGATGGGAGGCTCATTTAGACTCTTCACTCATGAGGGAACAGTAGTGTGTCCTATTTGTGTATGTGTGTGTGTGTTTTGTCTTTGTGCATATGATAGATGAGACGTACAGAGCGCTAAAAGCAAGAAACATTAGTGCAGACAGATTAAACGCAGGTGGTGGAGCAGTCATTCTCATTCCTGCAGGCATCCCAGGAACATGTCAATTTAAAGACTTGGCTTGTAACGGAGAGACTAGAAAGACAGCGACTAGAAAGAGACTAGCAAACCCGGGTAAAGGATTGCTCTCCCCAGCATGTTGACAGTGAGCCTGACAGTTCATTAATCCAACCAAATCCCTCCCAAAGTTACTCAAGTGTGGATTCTATTTTCAAATTTCCTATTAGTTCCTCTTTGTGGATTAAGCACTGCAGTTCACGAGCGAGTGCCCAGCCCGGCCCCGGCCCAGGCATCATATAATTGGCTTGTAATGGATTTGGGGTCGTCTTTGCATCAGTGATATGGATAGATCCAAGGCAGAAGGAAAAAAAAAGAAGTCTGCTTTCCAGTCTCTTCTCACACACAGCCCACGTCGAGGCCTCTGGTTGCGTATAATTCCTTTTCTTTGCTCCACATTGTCATTTCTATTTGGATGTGTAGGCGCGGCATCCGTAGCTGCGAGGACGAGGCAGAGGGAACGTGACACGGCTGGAGATGAAACATGTCAGGTGTCACGCAGCCTTAAGGCCCCTGTCACCGTCAGGACCCCTGATTCACATTCAGAAGCTGTCCCCCTAATCTCTAAACCCCCGAGATTCTCTTTTTTGCAGTTTCGTTCTCATTTCTTCCTTCAGTTTCATCTTGTCCTTGATTCCCCTTTATTAACTTCACAAGTTACTCAAAAAATGTCCAGACACATGGCACAATGCAAACACTAAAACACAGAACAGCACGGCATCAATATGCAAACCTGTCTGCATCAAATAGAATTCTTTATACCTGCGTCCACACGTTGGTGGGTGAAAACGTCACTTTTTTCTTGATCCAGGTATTATAGGAACCCAAAGAAACCTGACCCCCTGCTGATCATCATTTCCATAATCCTCTTTCAAACCTTCT
This sequence comes from Thalassoma bifasciatum, assembly GCA_008086565.1. NCBI lineage: Eukaryota > Metazoa > Chordata > Actinopteri > Labriformes > Labridae > Thalassoma > Thalassoma bifasciatum. Next base: position 417,672 of record RPOG01000324.1, read on the forward strand.
CAGAAACTAAAGTTTGAGCTCCTATACTCTTGCAGACTAAATTTAGACTACAGGTTCCCGTCATTGTGTTATTTTATCATATTGTTGATGTTGTGACACCATGTGACGTGTTAAAATATGATGTGAAAATTCCTTGATAACTGTGACAGAACTGGGGGGGGGGTTCTGTTTGTGTGATTCATTTAAAACAATCAAAAGTACCAACTTTATCTGCTAGCTCCTTTGTTCCTCCTACAAGAATGAGATGTGAGAAATAAATGTTGACACTACAAGATCCTAATCACCTATTCCCAAAGTTTTCATGTCTTATTTCTTGTTTTTAAAAAAGTTTGATAAGACTTAATGAGCAAAAGTCACCTGGCATGTCTTGAAAAATGTCTAATCAGAAGATATAAAAGAAATGAGGTAAGACAAATGTACTATCTCAGCTTCTTCTATCGAGACATAATTTAAAAAACTAAGGTACATTCCCCAATTTGAAGTTCATTACAGTAAATCAGACTTCAATTTTGTCTTTTAATATATTGAAATAAGGTATTTCCTGAATCTTTCTGGTGAATTTGACTCATACTGTCAGACAAGTTTAGTAAAAGCAAGCCTTTCACACCTATTTGAGTTGAGTTTTATTGAATATATGTAAAATGCTTTATCTTATTCAGGGATGAAAACCCAAATATGAGCATGTGTTTCAGTCTTACTTCTTCTTATTTGAACTTTTATAAGATTTAATATGAGCCACATTCCTCAGACCAGTCCAGATAAAACGTCTTATTTTAAGATATTAAAAGATGAAAAAGTAGAATAAATTTGTTGAACTCAGAGTTTCAAAGAGTTTTATAGCATCAGAAACCGCGACTTTCTAACCCTCTTCAAATCAAAAATTAAGACACATCTGTTCACAACTGCATTTTCTATCTGAAACCACTCACAAATATTGTTTGTTGTTTGAATTATTTTTGTTGCATACTTCTGCTTTTATTTTTGTTGTGAAGTGTCCTTGAGTGATGAGAAAGGCTCTTTAAAATTAAATGTATTATTTATTACGACTAGTAATCTCTTCTATGTTCACAGGTTGTTTTGGGTCACTGATAGTCTTCAAAATACCCCCAAAAAGTCCTCAGTCTTTTTGTATTTTCCTTAAAATTATGAAGGGTAAATATGTTTGAATCACATGCCTTTTTGTCCCTTTTTGCACACTGTAGTGAAGTGGTCGCAGCGTCTTCTTGCTTCTTCTTTTCACAATGATGCAAATATCACCAACACTGTGCTGATGAATGACACATTTCACTGTCAAAACTGACGGCTCAGTTGAAAGTCAAAAGTAGTCTGCACTCTACTTTAAGTTTAGATTATGATCTATGAGATAAGCATAAAGGTGCAGCTGATATGACTGATGTCAACCGGCATCAGAGAGTTGAGTTGTTGGCTCACTGCAGGTCAATGGATATTGTTTCACAAAGTTAATTTCATATGTTTTGACACTAACTTCAATAGATGTTTTAGCGCAACTGTATATACAATAATTATTCCAGTCAAGCCCAGCACTTTCTACCCACATCCAATATTGTCTGCTCTACCTGAGAAGATGTGACAAGATGACATCTGGATGTTTATTTGAAGAATGAATGAGTTAAAAAGCAATCTGCTGTCAGGTTTTTTTATTATTTTATTATTATTTTTACAATGCACAGTTTTCTTCTGACGGACACATTGATGGAGCTGAAGGAAGAAGATGAGCTAGACTTCAGATCCAACTTTGTGGAAGGAAAGTAAGATATTCCCCTCAAGGATTTATTCAACTTCAAGAACTCTGCTGACTACTCTCAATCATTGGAACAAAAGCATGTGGACAGCTTTGCGATCAAAGTCTTTATTTGATCATTTTAGTTCCAATATGTCAGATTGCAACCGCTGACAGTTTCCAGTGAGGTAAGATGAGAAATGGATTAAATCAGGGTTTGAGTTATCGAATAATGATGCTTTTACTTCCTTATTCTGACATTTGGTGGAACAACTGCTCTGAAATCTTCCATGATTGATGATTTATTCAAAGTAAAACACACCATTGAGTTAGTTTTTCAAAACAAAGCACAGAGTTTTGAAGGCTGAGAGCATTGCTTTGGATTAATTTACTGCATCATTTATTACTAGGAGATAATTAAAGGGACGGAAGCGTCCTAAATCCAAACAGATTGATGCACACTGCGTGAAATCGAATCAGGTGAAGGGCACCATAAAGAAAATCGTTTGATCGTACAAATGTTACCACATCTATCACCGCTCGAGCTGCACGGGTGTTTTTGAGCGACGGGCTGAACAGAGAGAGTCACATTTACAAAGTAGCAGTAGTTTGGTGGACTGGTCATCGTGATAGTCACAGCGTGGCACAGATTAGTTCTGCCTCCCTGACTCAATCCTCAGCTACTGGTCTGCCCAAGGCCTCCTCCCGGCTCCAGCCTCCAGCACATCAGAGTTCAGAGGATGACATCACCATGATCCTGGGACTGCACACCAGAGCGGATGATACAGAGGGCCACAGGAGAGAGAGTCAGCCTCACTCTGGCAGAGACGACTGGACAGATTGGGGGGGGGACGCGGTGACTGAAGCATGGTTTTGGTATGAAGTTCTGCCAGAGCTGGGATCAAAACATCACTGCCTGCATCTATTCAAATATATTCAAACGGCAAACACATCCAACTGCTTTACAAGTCTAGTCAACCATACAAGTGACCACAGGACCTTTTTACATCCGTCTGTGTTTGTAGCTTTTTGTAAGTCTGTGTTGGCTCGGCATCTTTGTGTGCATTACATCGCAATATATAAACCTGTGTTGGAACTTAAGAGGAAATTTCTCCCAACTCACACTCATCGTAGTCATTTCTTAAACATTTACTCACTCTGAAGAGAAATCCTCGATGTGCAAATTTGACCCCAAAGTTTGGTTGGTTCACCAGCTGTTGTTTATCCTCTGCAGCTTCTAACAGACATTTTGGCTGAGTTGGTAAAGCTTCACCAGCTGTAAAGCTCAGAGCTGATACTGATGGTCCAATTTACCACTCGGCAGATAGCTAAAGGTCTTAAATTAAGTGGATGGCTGATCTTTTTTTTTTGTTCCTTTTGGGATCAAATGTTTATAGTTTCAAAAGTTTTCAATGCAACAGGCCAGGGCAATCATGAAGTGAAAGTTATGAAAACATCCTGACCTCCCCAGATAGCGCTCTGTCAATTAACTTTCAGGGTTGTGCATTCCAAGCAGTAGTGGACAGATTGATCTAAAATATTGATAAATTGATACTAATTTTGGTATCAGTATTGATCAATACGTGTTGAGATCGATACTTAAAATTATTATTATTATTATTATTTCCTAATTATTATGTTTCTGTAAGAGTTACGTGCAAGCTGCTTGTTGAAAAATGATAAATTTAATGCTGGAACAAAATAATTGTTAATATCCATGAATGTTCAAATGTACTGTTTTTCAACAAAGCAGAAAAAAATAGAGCACATGATTATTTTCTGATTGAAAAACTAGTCTCATTCATGAATAGAAACATTAGTCTTATTGGTTGGGTGTCATTCTTGGTTAGTATTGAATCATTTATTTTCTATGTAAACAGTATAACAGTGGGTTGATTTTGGCAATACTGGCCCTATATCTACCTGGTATCAGATCAATACCAACTTATGCCGTATGGTACACCACTTATTTCAAGATTTCAGAGAGACATCAATCGTATTCTGCTTTCTCATATTGTAATGTGCAAAAAAAAGAAAATGTAAAAATTCTGGATATTCTGACTAAATGTGTGCAGATTATCAAATCTTTACATATTCATATGTTGTAGAAAGCCTTAAATCTGCCTGTGAACTTTAACAACTTCACCATTTATTCAGAAAAAAAGCACCAGAGCTTTCATGAGGCTTGCTGAAATGATGAGGTCATCGCATAAGGATCTCCTAACAGGCTCATATCATGTTGGAGTTGTGGGCCTCAATCACCAAGGTCTGTCCAAAACTCCACCCCTGACATGCTTACGAATGGTTGGCCAATCAGGTGGACTGAGGATTTTAGAGTTTAAAAACAAGGGTTTTCTTAAACTTAAGTAGGAGATTGTCTTTTTTTTGGAAAGCTGTAAGTCTTGTAAAGATACTATGGGGCTATAAGAGGAACAGAATAATAACTGAGGAAAGGACACTACACTCTTTTCCAACTACTATCTTTTTTTAAAGTGTCAAACTGTGACCCAGAGTAGAACAGAAGCGGTCAGGTACTTCCAGGAAATTAAAACTCAACAAGTGATTGCAGCTCAGTAATTGCGAGAAAGTAAAAGACTGATTATATCCAGTTTGATTACATCTGCCAGGTAGGAGTTTACAGTACTATTAAGAAAAAAAATGTACCCCTGGACCCAACAAAGAGTGAATCAACCCGAAATTTCCAATATTCGCATTGAATAGCCGAGAAAAATTAAAATATTTTAGTTGCTTGGATATTTTCTTGCCAGTGATGATTAAAAGTAAAGGTAAATCAGGAGATCTTGACCTAACCACTCAAATATTCACCAGGTATTTTTGTTTCAATTGGGTGCGGGAATTTCCACAGAGGACGTCACCCTGATCAAAATGGAAGTTCAAATGAAAACCATGATCTCTGACCCCCTGTGGAGAGTAGCTCCCTGAAAACCTCCATCATGTTCTGGATTAACAGTTTGGAGCACAAAACAAGCAATTTCAGATTTAAAGTAGGAGGCTTATCTTACATCTTCTCCCTCAGCAAACAAGACGTAGGAATGTATGGTGAGCCTATAGGGTGTAATTGAATATATTACTGCAATAACTCGTATTGTGTAATTGAATTGAATCGTTAAATGTAATGTTCTGAGGGCTTGGTTAGTTTACTCGCTGGAACAGACAAAGGTAATGGCATTAACACACACATACACACACACAACTGTGCATACGCGTACACGTCCACATGGGTGTAATGGAGGTGCAATACAAAATAACAAGATTGGAGTCTGCCGTCTCACAGTCTGATGCTCCCAAGCCAATTATCACATCATAATGAGCCGGTCAGCTAAGGATGCTTACTTACATTCATTTAGAACGCCCTGCCAAAGTGGCTACGTGCCTTTTGTGCTTTACTCTGTTGTGTGTGCGTGTGTGTTTGTGTGTGCGTGTTCTTCCTCTGAGTGCAATTTTTCATGCTTATAAAGTAGTGATATGGATCCAGGCTGCAGAGAGAAGTAAAGTAATAAAGTCAGTGCTGCAGTGTGAAATGTGTTTATGTGAATGTATAAAACAGTGATGGGAGTGTATTTTCTGAAGAGACAGTTTTAGACAACACTCTGCTGAGGCAAAAAATTGTAATAAAAGCTTGCAAGAAAGCTTTTAAATGACATTTGTAGATGCTTGATGTATCAGCGCTCCCTCACTGTGAATCCCAGAGGATTTAAATGCTTTCATCGGCACACGTCGAGGCGTATGTAATTAGCATTGCTTTGCCATGATCAACAGCTAGAATGAGATGTGTTGTTCATGGCAACCCTTGTACAAAGAATCTGCTGTTGGTGTTGTCTAGTTATTTTCAATTAGTCTGATATAGAAAAACATAAAAACTCATTTAAGCTTTTGTTCAATCTGAGCAGGAAAGCAGATGTTTTCCTTGTGGTGGGAAAATATGGGAAAAAATGTACTGAGCTAATCTAGCAGTGATGCTAAATCACAAATCCACACTGAAGACAGACCCTATAACAACTATTTTTAACAACACAGATTATTTTTTACCTCTCTAGCTAACACATTAAAGACCAATTATGGTTGTATATGTCTTCATGAAATGAAAAAAAAAAAAACTGATGATAAAAACTTGATTGAAAAACCTGCAGGTGAACATCAAAAGAAAGACAGTTGCTAGATACATCACCTTTTTAAGCTACATTTGCTATTTATATATGTTTGACTAGCTTATTTACCTTTTATTTATTTGGTGCAACACCAAAAGATACATACCCTTATGCTGCGCTTAACCCTAAGTGGATTGTTGCCAAATACTTTAGCTAATAGCTATTTCTTGAGATCATTTTTATTTAGGTATCTCATTTAGCTATTTTTTTTCTTGACCTTGACAAGAACAGTTGACACAAATCAACGAGCGAGATCTATTTGGCAATCTTAGTTAGCAAGTTTTTATCTTTCAGAAGATCAGAAAAACACTTACCCGCACTAAAACTAGATGCTAAAAGAAAAGGCACAAGCTTGATTAGCAAATTTTTCACAATACTAGGTATGACTTGGCTCACTAATTTAGCCAGTTTTAATCTAATGTGATATCAAAACAAAGAGACCAAAGATTTGTTGCTAGCTACATTGGCTAAACATTACTTAGCTTTTCTAGTTAAGCAGGCTAATTTAACTTGTTATAATTTAGCAAGATATTTTTGCTAATGTTAACTGAGTTTTACATCCAAAATCGCCTTCACACTCATGAGTTGGACCTGAAACAAACTTGCTGCTAGCTATGTTAGTTTAATATTTAGCTATTTTTTTTTCTTTTGTTATTTTTGTTGTTTTCGCTGGCTAATGGATCCAGTTTTTATTTGGTGGCTCATCGCAAACTTTTTCACTTTCTGGAGCTAGAATTATTGCCAGCTTCATGTCCTGTTTTACGTTTCATACTTGGCTGGCATGTGGATAACTGGTATATGACAGAGGACGTTCCCAGAGGTGGGTGCAAAATTTAAGCATAAAGCCAATAAAACCACTTGGTGGCTTAATGTGGCTAAATGCTTTAGGTGGGTCTCTACATCAGTCAGGCATTATCTATGAAAAAAAAAAGTCTTATCATACTCTCTGATCAACAACAAACAACCACAGATGAAAACAGATAATAATAATTTGGTCACATGACAGTTAATGTGCACCATTGAAGGTTCCACTATGGTGTTTCTTACCCCAGTCTCCCCCAATCATTCATACAGCCGTTAGCCAAAGCACTCTTTCCTCCGAATATCAGCATATCAGAAAATCAGCAGATACACCAAATAAGCCTCAGTGATTTACATTTAAAGAAGTCATTTTCTGAAGTATTTTTGCCTTTCTGTCTCCTGATATCCCATCAAATGCACAGACTGCAGCATATAATGGGGCAGATCTATCAGTCGCAGATTGCTGCAGAGAGCACTTTTAAAGAATAGGGACAAAATGAACATCCTTCAGTGAGATGCACACTTCAGATAGGGATCTATGCAAATTAGCTTGTGTCTAACAAAATACAGATAAGCAAATCCCAACCTTCAAAGTCGTGGAAGTCAATGAAAAAGCTGTTAACAACCCTTGAGTAAGTCGACTGCAGGGCTCTCTGAAGGAGATCCATGCCGTACATCAAGTTAGCAATTTGTTTGATTAAAGAACAGATTGATGATTGGTGGGGTGCCAATGCCTGGTAAGCAGTTTTGTTTTTTGTATTTTTTTAACAGTGTTCGATAGTTCTGATGATACAGTAGATCTGTGCTACGCTATTTTTAACCTGTACGAACAGAAAACCTCCAGCATGCTTGAAATGTTGAAATAGAGTCTGTGAAACTCCACGCTGCCAGTTTGTGTTGAGTGTTTGAAGTATATTCTGTGTATGAAAATTCAGGGTATGTCGCCCAGGTTCTTTTCTTTATGTACTCTCCAGCAAACATGCTAAGCAGGTCAGGAGACAGTTGGAGCATTTGGTTTGTGTTTGCACATGCAAACAGCATGTCGTGTCTACAAAAGCAGCTGGTTCTGTGCTTGTTTTGAGGAGAATCTGTGCCCCCGACAGCTTTTTCTTCCCCTCTTCACTTAATGCTCGCCACCACCACCACCTGCTCCCACCACTCCCAGCTCTGCACCTTCATCACAGCTGCTGGAGTCTGGGCTGACAGGGATTGTGGCTCTGAATGTTTTTTTTTTTTTTTTTCTGATACTCCGCTCACGAAATGAAACTGAAAAAAGGGAGAAAATAGCCAGGTTCACTTTGAAAGAGTGCTGGATTTTCTCGTTTTTAATAATCCTGTGAAAAACATTGATTTCTCCTGCTGGGGAAAGTAAAAAAAACTGACAGATGAAAAGCCTTGGGACTTGGCAATGTGACAAACAAAATAATAATCTCTGATTTTTTCACACTTTTCACATCTGATTCATGAATTTAATTGATTCAGATGCCACTGATGTTGCTTGCTTTTTATCAACTATTTTTTGGACACCATTGTTTTGTGAAGCGTGCGGAGCCACACACACTCCTGCTGCGCTGCCTGCCTCTGTGAAGGGCTGAGTTCAGGCAAAACAGTCATTTTTTTGTCTGTTTTGATGATCACAGAGTGTGAATCTGTGCCTGGACTTGACCGACAGAGTTGACAGACGACACAGTGGTGACCAACCAATAATCACAACTGATGCCATCACATTGGCAAAAGGGGAGACTAAGTCAGACAACATCAAAAAGATGCTTCCTGTTCCTCAAAAACAAATCATAGAGTTCAGTCAGAGGTTCCCAACCTTTTTTTCTGGGCCACAGAGACGAGATAATAATTCACATCCCTCTAACAAAGTCTTAACCTGCTCGGAAAAAAATCTGGAGATCTGAATGGCAGTAGAGACACTGCAGCTACACCAAAAGCGAGGTAAAAACTCAGCGTAGATGTTCTTAAGTATAATTTGTGAATGTCTTTATTCCTGAGCTGACTACCTTGGGGGAGATATTTGCCTGTTATGTGGTTCAAATAAACCTCTGAAATGGACTCACCAAACAGAATATGCCTGCATTGGGCATATATTTTAAATCTGTTTTATTCAATTATTTTTTTCATGAACTAAATTAGTGCTACGTGATAATAGGAAAAAATTATATTGCAATATTTTTGTTCCCTGCAACACATACCACGCTATTTTTTAAAGTTCACTGCTTCATTCTGTTCAGCTGAATTCTCCCTCTCTCCCTGAAATGATGATGACAAACTCTCACCTAATTGCCTCTGTCTCCCTCTTCCGCCGTGAACACTATTTCCATTTGCAAGAGCCTTAATCATGTTGATATTCCATTGTTAATAATTGATGTGGACCTGTATTTCCTGCAAGTGATTATTCTCACAACAGGTCAGACTATTTTAATAACAGCTTCTGCACAGAGGTTCAATCATTTAAGTTTTACTCTGAATAATGTTTCTGGAATGTTTATTAAATCTGCAGCCCTCCAGCCTGAGAGCCAGAGAGACAGTGGGAGCACACACAGGCTGGTAATAGTTTGTCCTCCTCCTGTGTTTTGCCTTTTTTGTAAGCTTGAATGATCTTACAGCATGTGGAGGATGTGACATAAACAATAAAATGGGTGATCAGAAGATCAAAACATAGACCTCTAAAAAAGAGCCTGTTTCAACTGAAAGCAAAGTTGAACACACAACTATAAAAGCCACTGCCTCTAATGCTGAAAGTGTTAAAAAAAGCACCTAATGTGATATTGACTGTAACCAAATCTCTGCACGGATCCACTCACATTCACTGCTCCCTCATGACAGTGCACAGATAAAAGGCTCTAACTGTGCAAGTTGTTGCATGTAATGTGGTCAAGTATATAAATAGATGTTCATTTAGATCCATTAGGAATGTGACTGAGCATAAACAGGCTACAGAAAATTAACTGAAAGACTCAAATATATTACACATGCATATTTGTGATCACGATACTGGCACTTTATGCTGTGTAGCCCTAATCTAAATGTAAAAAATAAAAAAATCTAAAAATGTCAATATTTCACTTTCCCACCAACGATGCTACCCCCCTCTCTTACAGCGCCCATGACAATTACATGCAAATTAGGTGATGACCTTGATTGTGAATTTTGGGACAGTCAGTGGCTACTTTCCTAACTGAAGGATTGGTAACACTGATGTCAAGTGTAAAGTCCTTCATGCTCCTAAAAGGGTAAGATATGTTGTTTATATATTGTGATGACATTTTTTCCCCTGTGCTTTATAGATTGACTGAAGCATCACTTCAAAATTACGCACTGAACTGATTTTTTTTTTTCTGAATGTTCCAGAGTTATGAGAATTGGGTTAAAAGGAGCTCATGTTTATAACCAGTAACCAGGTCCAGTTAATGAGTGAGTGAATGAAAGCAGGAGCCGCCTTTAAGACCAAAAACAAAGAGCTGAGGAGGCGGTATGGATCGACAGATCTGCAGAAGCAGGCACTATTCCTCTGAAGTTCATGAACTATGGGCTCCCCTTTCACATTAAACAGTCATTTTATCCACTCTTATTATCCAACATGTTGATGAATGCAGGTTTGAAAATCTGCACAGCCTAAGGCCAACAATGTGTGATAAGCTAGTCGCAAAATGTGAAGACCAGGAGAGTGCTTTTTCCCCGGTATAAAGAATGAGCGATGAAGCAATCCGACCTCGAGGGCTCCTCGCTTCTCGCCACTGATGGCAATTGGATCAGATCTGGTCTGAGCCCTGGATTTTAATGATGTGCTGAGTGTCTTTGCCCAGAGACAGTGAGGTAAAAACAGACAGGGTTCAAGGTCAGGCGTCTCTGTTAGCAGGTGATAATATGGACTGCTTATCGGGGAAGAATCACGGCAGTGTGGCCTGTCAATAATAAACGCTCTGCACGTGAAGGAACAGGAGGCCTTTCACACCGAAAAGTCAGAGTCAGATTGGTACATCGGTTTGGAAAAGTTATAACAGGACTGAACTTTGTGTCTGTCAAAGAGATGAAAATCTTACTTCAGCAGAGCCATTTGGAAAATAACAACTTCATTTAAAATGACATAATATTAACCTTTTCAGACAGACACAACAGATCAATACAGAGTTTAAACAATGCCAGCTGCACTATTAATATTTGATTTTGTTTGGTTTGGTTTGAAAAGGTAAAATCATTTAATTGCTAGAAAGAGCCAGTCAGGAAAGCCTCAATGATGGCCAGGAGCAGAGAAGGGAACATTGGAGAACTGTGATTATAAATTGACTCCATTGATTATGTTACTGTGGTGCATTAAGAGGCAGCAGATAAACTGTGTGTCTGGTAGAAGCATATAAACCAACGGAAATGTCAATGCTTCCCTCAGTTTGGGTTCATTCAACGTTCTTATCAGTATGGATTCCAGGTCCGGGTTCAGACCAGCGTTCTCCTTTCTTCATAATTAGATTCAGTAACTTTAATTGAGGGGAGGTCGACTGTAGATTAAGAAGAATGCATTTCCTCTTCGACCCAAAAGTTTTTGTAATCAGCGCAGAGAGGGAAAGTCAAGTGTCTAAAAGATCAGATTGGAAACAGGAAGCTGATTTAGTGATGTGGCCACAAAAATGTCATATTGTATGATTTATGAGTCTTGATCCCTAGTTTGGATGTTGCTGCACCTGTTACAACAGTGTGGCTTAGTAGTAAGAGAGTGCAGCCACTAGACTGGCCTCCCTCTGGCCTATTGGAAAATGTGTGGCGCATTGTGAAGCCCATAATACAGCAATGGAGACTGAAGTTGAACATCGAGAGGAATGGGAAAGAATTCCTTTGTTTCCTCAGTTCTTAAACACTTATTGAGAGATAGTTGAGGAAAGGTGATATAACACAGTGGGAAACATACCCCCGTCTGAGCTTTTTAGGAACATGTTGCAGTCATCAAATTCAGAGTGACTGAGTGAGTGTTTGGAAAAACAATTAAGTTTATCAATTTGAATAATAAATAGTTTTTCTTGGTGGTGTATTCAACCTAATATAGACCAAATAGGATTTTAAAAGAATGGTGTTTTATTTACGTTTTACACAACATCTCAACTACATTTGATTGGGGTTGAATATTTATTTTACACAGTTAAGTAAGATATTACATAATTTCAGGTTTGATGTGTTTAGTGTGCCTTCATCAGATAGACAAGTAGTTGTTTAAGTGAGGGAAAGTACACACTGGGGGTCGTGAAAAACTGACAGGGAGGAACACAAAATGGCACAGGGTTCAACTGTACTTTGGGTTCACTTTTGTCTGTTTTTCATTTCACTTATTAGTGGGTCAAAAGTCTTTGGCACTGTTTTTTTAGGGGCCTCTGTTGGTAAGTTTGAGAACCCCTGAGATAGGACAGCTGCAGACAGAGACAGACAGATTTGCTGTGAAAATTTCCACCAAAAGCTCAGCTGTGTAACATCCTGCATGATGCTTCACACCATCATGATCATTCTGGTATTTTATCTTAGGTGAAGACGAACATGAGGCATCGTGTGTCCTTGCAGTTCTTCTCAATTCACAGCTCGAGTGACATAAATCTGTGTAACACAAACATGGTGTAAATAATCAATAAATGCACCTGTACACAAATTAAATGGATGAAATGATGGGATTTATGAAAAAAAAAGAGGTAAATGTTTGTATAATGTTTGTGTGTTCATTGAAAAGCAGGCTCAGCTGGGCAGTCAGCCATTTCTATTCGCTGCTCTCAGCCTCAGCAGCAGCAGCAGACCAACAGTCTGTCACAGTCCACTGATCCAGCATTTGTATGTTTATTTGTGTTTGTACGCGTGTGTGTTTGTGTGATTGTCCACTTGTAAGGCCGGTGTGACCGGTGTCAGCCAGGCCAGGCAGAACTGTGGCCTTTTGTTTATCCCGCCTCATCTCCTCTCCTCTTATTGACCCGTCACTGAGTCTACTGAAACCGGCCCTCTCTTCCTGTCACCGCACAGATAATGGCTTTTCTGGAACCTCACAGCATCAGGCATCTCCTCCGAGCTGTAATTACACTGCTAATGTGCCAATTTCCAAAACATTCCTCTGAGATCTCCAGTTTTTGGATTATCATCACCAGAACAGGAAAGTCTTCGGGAAAATCTGGCTTTTATTTTGGAGGGTTTAAATCCTGCCTTGTAATTTTAACTCTGGTGATAAAGGGAAAAGATGAAGAAAATGTCATGGATGACATCAGAGCGATGCGCCTTCTGCTCGATCTGTCACATGGCTTATCCTTGTAACCATGGAGACAGAGTTATAAAACACCTTGGGAGGGTCCTTGTCCTTTTACTTAAGTCTCAGGAAATTAATGATTCTCAGTGTGGATGGGTTTGATTCATCTGTCAGTGTGATGCATCATTATCAGGAGACTATCAAAAAGACAGCAGCTCTGCACGCCAGGTTTTTCATTTATCACAGAGCAGATTGGCACAGTACGTCATGTAGCTCCATTGTTTTTATAAGTATGATCTGCAATTTAAGACCATGAAGACAATGAGTCCACAAGCTCTAAATCTCTGAATCAGAAACCAGTAGGATGTTAACGCAGACTATATAATATCTGGGTGTAGTCCCTGTGACGTCTGTTTCTGACAAAGTTTTGGAGCCCATCACCAGCTGATGGAAAATCTTTATACAAGTTTTGTGGGGGTAAAGAGGCAAGTTAGCCATGCCCTTACACGAGCAAATCTTGTCAGTTTAACATCTTCAAAAATTCCTCTAACCATACATCTTCCACCTTTTATCTGGGTCCAGGTCGCAGGAGCAGCAATGCCATCAGCCAGGACCAGGGGCTCCTCTCGGGGGGGGGGAGTTGCTCCTGGGCCAGCTGAGAGATATAATTCTCTGAACTTGTCCAGGGTCTACACAGGGGTCTCCTCCTAGATGGACATCCCCAAAATACTGGGGGCCATCCCCCAATGGTGAGGACCAGTAAATTGAGAGACTTGCCTTCTAGTTCAATTTCTTCACCGTAATGGACATGTACAACATCTGCATCATTGCCGACGCCTCCCAAATCTTTATCAGCTGAGAACCATGGCCTCAGACTTAGAGGTAACAAGCTTTAAAACAAATTGCCCCATCTTTCCAAGTGGACACTCTGAGAACTGCAGCTTTAGATACTTTAGCTCCACATTTTAGGAAAGGTTGCCACTCTCGCTCGATGTTACTGAAACCTCACCCATGCTAATATTAACTCTGTATTTTGACATTAAATTTCATGTGTAGCTAGAATTTCAAATTAGTTGTCAGACAGAGGAAAAGTCAGAGCAGCTTGCCTTGATTTGACTTCATTTTTCATTGACACAGTGAGAAACTGGGAAAACCGCGGCTCTGTTGGGCTGTGCTTGACTACACCAGGGTGGTACGTATGTGTACCTAAGATGCAGATAAACTGCACTGTGGCTGCCCTTGGGACTGCTGGTCCAGGAAAACTGGTTGCTTTTCAACCTGTTGCTCTTAATTGACAGTTGGATTGTTGCAGCACACTTGTTGAAAATGTAGCATGATGTTTTTGCACTTGGAATTGGTGATAAGTGAATACTTTGGAGTCCAAGCAGGGTTATAGAGGTTGTATCTGCTTTTGTGTGGACAATAGTTTTGTAAGCTAGGCCACTGGGATGGTCCAAATGTTTACAATATGTCTACCTCTGATTGGTGCTACCAAGAGGCAACATCTAGTTTAAAAATAACATCAAGCCTATGCCGGGGTGCTTTTCATCAAGAATATGCTTGAGGGTTGGCTGCAAAAAGACCAGCTTCGCACCAAGCCAAACAAAACAGACTTTTGCAGCACTAAAAAATCATGTTTACAGCCTGATTAAAAAAGAAACACAGCTTGGTTCTGAATCCCTAACTTCACTTTTGGCACACACTGCACAGGGGGTGATTTTTTTCCCCAACTCATGGTTCAGAAGATATCAATATCACAAGTTTGTCCAACAAAAGGCGTAGCTCACATGACTGACAGGCCTGACGCCTTACAGCTGTTGGAAATAAAGCTCAAAGCTTGCGTCATATCCATAATGGCCCCCGCTAACGATCAGCTTCATCACTCTGCATCAGAAACCGGCAGGAGACGTAGCAGAGACTGTTTCCCATATTTTATACAGTCTATGAGTAGAACAAAGTCCAACCCTTGACAAAGACATTGATGGAGTAAGATGGCTTACTCCTGAGCTACTTTGGTGCACAGCTCAGAAATATTGGGTTCATGAATGAGGGTTAAGTTGAAGCCACTCCAAAGGCTGTCTGTGCACCACATTCAGCTCAGGCTGAGCTGTGGTTGATGTAAATGTTCCACTGTGTTCAGCTGTACCTAAACGCTGTTCTCTGGAAAGCTTGTTTTGCCTTTATTTACTTTTTCTTTCACAGTGCTGGAACAGACTTCAGAGGAACAAAAGATCTGCACTTGTCAGGACTCTGCGCTGTTATCTTTAGAGCAAAGAGCTGCTGCTGCAAGTTTTTGAGAACATTTAAGAAAAGAAGTTTCACATTCATCAGAAACTCTGTTACTCTGAGAAAACGAGTAATTATTGATATGCAAAACGTCTCTGTGTCTGTCTGGCTGTGCCTAATTATTGTAAACATCACAATTTGTTGATGGCATCACTTTAGAAACCATTACGATGTACGTCTCTCTGGTCCCAGTAGCGGCACTGATGCAGTCGGCAACAGTTGTAAATGAAGTGGCAGCGTTATGATGGATGATCTGTTTGTTAGCTACTACATGAAGCCACATTAGCCAACATTGTCTGCTCTACCTCTCTGTGTCCTTACCTAAACAGGAACATGTCCTGTACGCTCCAATGGATTAATTGATCATTTATTCATATACAGAAATCATTTGTGCCTTTCCATTCTTAATCATATAAATGGATTTCTGGACACCTTGATTCTCCTCTTATCACACTCTACCTCCTTGTTTTCCTCCCTATACAACTTATTTTTTCTCACTTAACTCCTTCATCATTCATTATGGTTTTCTTCTACCTTTTTAACCTTCATCACCTCCTTTTCATCCTCCTTTCTTCTTCTTTTCAAGGAGGCGACCGCACTTAAAGCAGTAAACGAGTGTAGCTCTATTCCTCGTTGCAGTTTTTTCTCCTCTCTGCAGTGGTTATTACCATATGATTATTAGTGATGGACAATTGGCCTCAAAGATGTTTCATTATGAAAGAGCTCGCTGGGATCTCATTAGCACTCTCAGTCTAAGGGCTGCTGCTCAAGCCTGCTCCGCTCGGGGGAATTACATTTCGATCACCGGGGCCGGAGTTAACAAGGCAACATTAAAGGGATGTGAGGGTGCAACAGCCAAAAAGAGACAAATTAGTAACCTCCAAGAGTGTCAGAGGTGCTCCACTCATTAAATGAAATATGAGAGGTGTGTTGGATCTAAAGGCGGTTACATTACTTTACAGTAGAGTCGGTTTACCTTCATACAATCATTGTTTGGCGAAGATTGCAGCCTCCTAACGCTGTAGGCATTTGTTTTTCTTCCGTCTGACAGGAGCATCCATCAAAAAATGTAATTTCATTTCTTTTCAGCTGTTGATAAAGTTGCTGACTTGTGCCAGTCCTCCCCCCTCCCAGGATCAATAGCTGTTTATACAAATAACATTGGGGAGTACAATACGGCGGTGGCGTTGCTGGAGGTGACTCTCTCTCCAAGGGCAGCGGTGGCCCTGTGGTCGGCTCTTTTCATTCTGCATCTTATATTAAGCACATAAAGCTGGGAGAATTGTAGAAGCGTTTCCAGGCTGACAGCAGAGGTTATTACAAACACAAGCAGATAATTGGAAGCAGTAATTGTGAACACGGAAATGTCATAAAATTACAGAAGCTTCAGGATGCAACGTGCAGTTTATTCTGAGTTTATGGGACATGAAGCACCAAAGGAAATCAGATCTGTTAAAGATTTATCGACCTTTCTACACACTCTGAAATATGCACCGCTCACCGTATGTCACATACATCAGTAATGGAGGCTAATTATTTCTGCTGTGACAACACTTCAAACCTAAACACCATTTACTGTAGTTACTGCAGCACTTAAGTCAAAACAAAACCTCAGAAACTAAACCCTTTCTTCCTCCCAGACATCCTCCACCGAGGGAAATAATAATATCGTAAAAAAAACAAAACAGTTTTTAAGTGGTTGTCTCATATTTGGCTCTGAATGAAGTCACCTTAATCCCTGCTCTTTGGAAGATGCTATAATTACCACCGATATGCTGCATTACCCAAAACAGTTTGTAGCGACAAACGAAACATAAAAGAGCAAATGTTCCCAAAAAATTGAGAGAGAAACATGAAAGAAGTGACAAAGCAGGAGAGGAGTGAGACAGCACACAGAGCGAAAAGGTGAAAAGAAGGACGATGAGGAGAAAACAAGACAACACGAGAAAGCAGAAGTCATTTAAGGTTGTGTATAAGCTGCTCCATCAAGGCTCCTCTGCAATAGGGCCCAGATGTGTGTGTGTTTATGTGTGTGTGAGCAGAGGTGGAGTGTAACACACCTGAGAACGAGTGACGAGAAAGCAGTGAGGCGAGACCACAGCCTGTCTGAGAGCAGGAAGAAAGTGTTGGTTAGTGCTGGATTAAGGCCTGAGTAACGTTAGGACTCAATCTCAGCGTCTGCAGCCTCTGAAAGATGATTTTGTTCTGTGAAGATTTGAAGGTTTGTTCTGGTTTGGGACTTTGATGATGAAAGATGCACTGTGATGTGCAGCTTTGTGTGTCAGCACTAAAGTAGCCTCATGAATTGCACCTTTGTAGAGTATTAAAAAAACTGTATATCAAAAGAGACTAGATATATGTCTGATCATGAGCCCCAATTTAACATCAGATAATTAGTGCTAAAACAGGTCATTTCCAAATGCTAATTCCTAGCTTTCTGACTGTGTCGAATTGGACTTGATTGATTTGCAGCGTGTCGAGGTCTCTATGACAACGGCTCACAAAGTTTAGCTGTGAGAAGAGATATCTGTGTTTTTCCTGCCTGAAATTGGGTTCTTAGATTTATTTAGTAGCAATAGTGGACACTGGAGCTGGACTGTCTGACAAAAAAGGGACAGATAAGCAGAAGAAAGCTCAACGGGACAGTGATAGAGCACATGCTAAAGGCTAACACACAAGCTAAGCTGTTAGTGATAATGTTTATCCCCACCCAAATGCAGCAGTCAAACTGCAGTGATCTGTTCAAACCTGAGAGTCCATCGATAAGATAAAGCGCCAGGTTATGTTTGCTCTACTTGGTAGATGCACACTGGTAGGACATAACCAGCATTCAGGAACATTACACAGTATATATACTATCCAAGTGTGTCAGTCACTCTGTCTGCCTCAACCCCCTTCTCTGCCTGTATGTTGATCTTTTGACTCAGGATGTTTCTGGTCAGAGAGTAGTCATGCTGACCCCAGCCAATCACAGTGCGCCCAGTGAATTTATGTGTTGATAGTGCGTGGGAGAAGCTATTCCAAGTAACTACTGCAGCGACCGTAGCAAGGAAGGAGAACGATACAGTATTTGCAGGATACCTCATTTACCTGCAGGAGGTCGGGGTTACAACTTTTGAGTTTCTCCCCCGCAATAGGAGGTAGTGGGCATGCGCAGCCAGTGGCACTGAGCCATGGAGGAGAAGCTCAGTTTGGATGTTGTATGTGAACAGCAAAGCGAAACTCAACAAAAATTCCTGCATACAAAGCCTTTAAGTCAGGGGATGCCAATACAATACAATTCCTGCGGGAGCATGTGGCTCTCCTTTAATCTCTTATCCAGCTGCTCTGGAGTGCGCCACGCTCAGCTGCAGACACGTATCCAGCATGAATTGGCGCGTGTCCAAAACTGTGCCGCTGACAGACCATGGTGAGCACACTATATGTATGAAATGGAGTTAAATGCTCCAAAATGTGTGGGAAATGTCTACCTTGACTCTGGACAGCTCATCAAAAGTCCAGTTTTTTTTATTTCCTTAGCCCAGGTTAGATGTGTCTGTCTACCTTTCATCTTGTGAAATTTTGCACAATTAGTGCGTCAGGACCCACAAGACGACTTCCGAGAGACTGATTGGACTGTTTTATGTAAATTCCTCCAATAATTGACTTAATGATTACAGTCGGCCTCTGTAATTTGACCCGCTCATGCTGATTGCCGTGAAGTGATTTTTTAATCATCTATAGGTGATTCATGTTAACTGAGTTTTCGATGCTGCATGCTGGAGCTTTACTCTTCATCATTGCTGTTTTGCACTCCTCTGAAAAACCTCCCACACACTTTCTCTGAAATGTTTTCCAGTTCAGCAGATTCAAAACAATCCCACCTGCATGAGAACTCCTTCTCACCTTTACCTCAACACCTCCACCACCTCCTCCTCCTCCTCTTCCTCCTCCTCCTCCTCCTGCTCCTGCACACCCCATCTCATGTTTCCTTTTCGCAGTTCAAGCACATCAGCGGGCTGCTGAGACACAACCCTGGGGTTTGTGGCGCTCCATTCAGTATTTCCTCATCAGAAAGAAGTGGCAGAGTGCGGGGAAAGTGCAACAACAACAACAACAACAACAACGCAGGCAGACATTAATTACTGCTTGGTTGAGTCATAACTTCAGCTTTGAGTCTAACACCTTAGTTAGCTTCTTGTTCTGCTAAGAAGTTAAGTGTTTCTGCTGCAGCACTGAGGTGCTCCTGCAGGAAATGTGATTAATTAATAGCATTGATTGAGCAGCGATTCTCTGCAGCTTCACAAGGTCACAATGTAGAGTTGATGGATAGGAATTGGCAAGCAACGCACTTCAGAAAATACTGGAGATTCTCGGCTGATTCAATCGGCTGCAAGGGTGAAAACTGGGAATGCTCGAGAGAGAGAGGAGAGAGAAATAAAATCACGAGGCAAACAGAACAATGTCATGATGAGAGAAGACGCGGCACGGAGTCTGTAAACACACTCCGACTCAGACGACACAGAGGAGACGAAGACGTCCTCAAAGGGAAAAGTTCTGCGGGAACAAAAGCGAGAACCTGAACCGTGCATTAGACGTCTTTAAAGTGTTATATACTAATAAGTTCACCTAGAAGTGAGCGCGCACCCGCCAATTTCAACAGCGGGGCGCTCGAGCGCAGGAGTGGCTAAGTCGAAAAGCAGGTACCCCATTCATAAAACATTAAGGCGGCTTTTATTTATTTAATTATTGAACACGTCCCCCTCTCACAAGAAAGGGATACGAAGCCTCGAGGAACGCGAGGAAGAGCGGTTTCCAGCTTTGTTGAGGACAATGAAAGGAAAGTAAAGGGAACAGAACAGATGGGGAAGAGGAGATAGCTAAAACTCGAAACGACGTGTCTGGAGAATTCTTGACTCTGCTCCTACTGCTGCTGTAAAAAAAAAAAAGGCTCCTTTCTCTTGTGCGCCTCCTTTGAGCCTTCTCAATATTCCTCTCTGAAACCAAAGTAGTGTGGTCTGCAGGGTATTGAATATGCAAAACTAAATTGGGCCTCATTTTAACCCTGATTTGTCATTTAAATTTTATAATAGCCCTGCTACATTCTGTTAAGAAGCATTTTCTCGTGCAAGCTTTGGTTTGATGTCAAATAAAAGCTCTCATTTGACTCACAAGCTAATAAACTTTATGATGGAGATTTTCTGAGCACACACACACACACTCCTCTGTATCACCTGATTCACTGAAACCTTTTTTTAAACGCTTCATTCCTCATGGTGACCCCTTTATGAGCGCCGTCATTGACTTTACTTTCCATCTCAAGTACCACAGATAGCAGACGTGACTAAATGTAATGCTAATGATAATTGTGTGAGCTTCGGTGTGTTTGAGTCGCAGTGTGTGAGTGTGTGCGTGCGAGGTCCAGTCGGGGAGATGGCGGCCCACTTTCAGTAACTGATGAGAGTGGGAAAATAGAACGCTTGATTACCCCTGACACCGCTCTCACGGCGCTCCTGCCAATGAAGGTTATTGGGCCTCTATACACCACAGTGGTCAAATATAGAGGGACACAATTATGATCTAGTTTTACAGTCGCGTTTGTAGCTCAGAGGACTCTTAAAGCGTGAGAGGAATGATTAATTTGACATATTCAAAGTTACAAAACTTTCTTGGATAGTGGATTCTGATTGGTCAATGGCAGGATTCTTAAGTCTGTTATTCCTATTTATCACACAGCTGTTTGAAACACTGGCTTCTGATTGGTCAGAGTAACAATACTGAGTTATTCGCTTATGTCAGACTTGTTATGGATCCAGGTCTATGCTGTGATCATATCCCAGCCCAGAGAGGACGGTTAAGATCTGTTTGTTTATAGAGAGCCATGAAAACAGACAGCAGCAGCAGCAGCAGCAGCAAGGAAATGACAGGTGAGGTTAAAGACACAAAACTGAAGGTTGAGATAGAGAAATCTAAAAGATGGTGCATGAAGAGAACACTAAACTGAAAACAGTCATAGATGCTTCTTGTCAGCCTTAGAGACTCATGTTTTTATGCAACAAAACTAAGGAACTCTCCTCCATGACGAACTCTTTTAGTGTTTCAATCAATAAAGACTGACATTTTTGGTATTAGATTTTAATTTGGATTTATTCCTTTAATCCCTTGACTATGTTGTAATTATATCTAGGGCAAGTGCTTTAAGACCACCTTTAATTTATTTATTTATTTATTTTCTGGTATTTAATCTTTTTTTTTTAAGTTATTTTTTTGGCCTTTGTGCCTTTATTGGATAGAGGAGGACAGTGGATAGCGTCGGAAAGGGGAGAGAGAGAGTGGGGAGTGACATGCGGGAAATGGGCCACAGGTCGGATTCGAACCCGGGCCGCACGCTCGAGGGCAAGCCTCATGGTGCGCAGCCATATCCACTAGGCCATCCGCGCCCTTAATCTTTTTTTTTTATTTTAATTTATTACATCATCTGTCATCTATACAATCACATTTCACTGTTTGCATCAGAATACTTAACTGTATTTTCAATCATTTATCTTGTTTTTGTCTTCTATTTCTTCATCTTTTTCATATGTATGCTTTATTTCAAAAATACTTTTTTGAAGCAACTCGGTGGAACACTTTACAAGGTGACAGAACTGTGATTCTCAAAGCAGCTTTATAATTAAACCGAAAACTCTACTAAACCCTTTATAACCCACAGGAGTGCCTGCACTCCCATTTTACAAGTGCTTTTTAAATTACCAGAACTTCTTAACCATTTGGGTTAGTGAGACAATTCAAACGTTTCCTTGAAGAAGACAAGACAAGCTTTACTATAATATCCAGAGTCATACAAAACTACAAAAGAGTCTACAGTCGACTACAATTGGTTACTATTGCCAACAATAACTGATGCAAGCTATTCTCATTACTGTGACTATCCAAGTCTGAAAAGGCTGGCAAAAAATACTTAAAAAAAAGAGAAACTAAGCTTTCTGGGCACGACTTTTAAATCTTTTAAAAATAAAAACTACAAAAAAAAGGAAAGGTGGCCTGTTGTAAACTTGGGTATTAGAGGGTTAAAATAAATGCCACAGCAACTGCTAATAAACTAATATGACTGCTTTTATTATGTTAACATTACTTTGTGTGTTTGTGTGTGTGTGTGTGTGTGTGTGTGTGTGCGTGTGTGTGTGTGTGTGTGTGTGTTTTAAAGAATGATGTTCTGATTGTGACTTTCAAAGAGATGGAGGTAAATTGGCTTTGAGTCAACTCTGGTCTGAGGCATCAAGTGGTAACATTTCTGTTTAATAAAGTGTCCCTTTGTATGCAAATAAAAGAAAAATAAACAATTTTAGCAATTGTTGTTATTTATTTTGGCCCGATTCTTTCGTGGAGAACTGTGAAGCATGCCTGTACGCTTGTAAGATAATATGTAAATACAGTAAATTTGACCTTTTCTAGTTTACTTAAATACAAATAATGTGTAAAATATGAGAGAAAAGCTAAGTTAGCTCATCTCCCCCACTTCATTTCCATTGAGAGCCATGATGTATAGTGAGCAGGTTGTAATATTGTAATCTTGTGAAATAAGAACCCCAAAAGCAAACTTCAAAGAAAACAAAGAAACTTGATGACTCTACGTATCAAAGTATCAATCAAAAGATGACTTTATTGATCCAAAAGTGATTGATTTACACGTACTGAAACATAATTCTTCAGATTGGACAGCTGTTAGTGCGTTCATGCCAAAAATTCTCTAACCAGGCAAAAAACATGAAACCTTTCATTTCCTTGACAAGAAAGTCAACACACTAACATTTCTCTCATTTCCAGCAGCACAAACCCAATCTCACATTCAGTTCACAATCACGTTTAGTCTAGATTAAAGAGACCTCTAAGTTACTTATATATTCTATATTTTTGTTTGTTTGTTTGATGCATTATTCTGAAATGATTGGCCTCTTTATATTCATTCATCGTCATGATTCAATTCTCCTCTCTGAACTAAAGAATCTTATGTTTCGTATAATGTTAACTGTCCCCAGCAAAATTAAACTTCAATGGAAAAGAGGAGAAAAAAAAGATGTAGCTCACTATAGCTCAGAAAAAGATTTTGAGCTTTGAAAGCACAAAGAATTTGATGACGAAGACACTGGCAAAACTGAAGACGACACATGAAGGAAAAGTACGCCCAAAATGAAAAAGACAAATGTCAGAAGACCTTGATAAGAGGCAGAAAGGCTCCATCAAGTGCTGCAGTCATTCAGGGGATCCCATTCATCGTGTTCCACTTCAGCCAGAGTGGAAACGCTCAGTTTAATGAGAATAACAACAGCAGAGGAAGCTATTTTAAAGAATAGAGCGGACACAACACAGTGTTTACTTCTGTTCAGGGCAGGGAATGGACCATACAATCTACAAACCGGAACATTACGGAAACATGTACGTGCACACTGTCTGTGGTGTTAGTGTGTGGCCTTGTGGGTAATAGCTACACAGTGCAGGGTTGTCAATGTCCACACAAGGTCGAGTGTCTCCAGCTCGTTTCAGCTTCTGACTTTTATCAAGAGAACAATATGACACATCAGTTTAATGCATCACCTTACACCAAACTGAAAATTACAACAACAGATCACAATTTCACTGAGTAAAAGCAAAAAAAAAAACTTTAACATTTACTGAAATATAAAAAACTCAGAAGTGCAACATTTGTCCAAAGCAAGAACTAATTTTTTTAATTTTCATAGACCTGATTTGGGCTCTGATAATCCCCACTTAGTCTCCAAAAGCTTGATTCCAGACACTACTGAAGATTTCCCTGATGTATGGTGTGCATTAGGAGTGATTTTACATCTCATGATCCTCCTACAGGACAATTGGGGCCACACCAGTTTCAATATATTATGTGTTGAACCCCAAGAGCAGCTAAGCATGCACTAAATGTGTTTTTAGAAAACGACAGCCAATCAGGAAGCACAAAAAACACAGCCATGGCAGTGACGGTACACTCAAACTATGAACTTAGATGTAAACCAACTTGTTGATTTGGGGCAACAACACAAGTATTTAGGGAACATAACCCAGACTGTAAGCCTATGAACCCAAAAATAACAGTAATAGAGACAAGGAGCCCCCCTGCTGTGATTTGTCACCTCAAGGTTCCTCAACAGATCAAACATTTATCATGTTTTGATATCGAATTTAACCTCTATTTTTGTTTTCATGTTAACAATAATGGATGAAATGTGCGACTGGTTACAGTTTTTGATTACAGAAGGCATTTGGCAACCCCCCTTTGTTTGTTTTTTTGACACCCCCAAGGAGGCACCACACCCTTGGGTTTAACTATTTTGAAGAGGTAGCTTTCCAGTTTAGAGGGTGTGGTTATTGGTGAGTGAATCTAATGGCATATGGAGTAACATGTTGGTGAATTAGTCCCATTGGTAGTCAGATATTAGAAATCTGTTGAGATATGCATTAGTAGATTTTTTTTCCTAGCTATGTGCTATTATCTACTTAGCACTTGAATGGATACAGTAAAAACATACCAAACATGCTGTTACAGTTATGTAGTGTACAGCATGTAGCTCAGTATCGTCTATAAACACATCCTGGGTCTGTCTGCAGTATGTTCTGCCTTCTCTAACTCGGCTCTACAGTTTGAATGCGTAGCGATACGACTTCCATCACTGGTCCCATCAGTGTCATCATAATCTACATCATCATTTGCATCAGGGTCATAAACATCTTTAACTATTAGTATCAATCAGTCATTGATATTGGAACTGTCTACATCATCATCATCATCATTTTCACAGCCTATGAATGCCAATTTTTCCATTTGGTATCCACCTCTGCATCAAACAAGATTCCTGCAACAACAATTTCCCTCTCAGTGCTTTACTATTCAAACAAGCGTGCCAGACATACAGCGAAGGCCGTAGCAGCCCTGAACAAAACACTCCCTGGAGGACGCAGTGCTGATGGTTTTTCTACTGTGTAATGAATAAAAAACACACTGCTACAGCTGTCCCCCAGGCCAGTAAAAACCCTCCAAGAATCCTCACATCCTCTCGCTCCTGTTCTCCCCACGGCTGCAACTTGGGGGAACAAAAAAAAAACAGGCGTGGGAGCTATAGCGTACATTTTATAACTAACAGCACCTGTCCAAGTCTGCAGCCATGACAATGCATCAAGCAAATGAAATCCACTGTAATTGGAAGCATTGCCTTTGTTCTGTGAAGTGTAAACGACTCCTGCCAACAAACAATATGCAAAGAGAAAAATATACACACGGTGCAGCCACCTGACCCTTTGTAAATACATGAGCACACAGCAATACACAAGCTGCAGTGACACACTCGTACAGAGAGTGAGCACGAACCTTTACGCCTCTGTTCTCTGAAGTAATGAGGAATAGGTTGGGCTGTATTTTGGGGCCTGAAGCTTCAACTGCTGCCTGCTCTTTGATACAAAATGTAATTACCTTTTGAAGCTCTGCCTCTCTCTTTTTTCTCAAACGTGTGTTTCATGTGTTTCTCTTCCTGTACCGACACTCCAATTACCAAGAAACTTTGTTTAAACCTCAAACACCTGAGCTCTAATTCCTCTCTTACAGAATCGACTTTCCTCTTCGCTGCTTTCAACCTCCAAACGCTTTGATATCTAACATCTCTCTTAAACTTAAGATGTGACTCAAACTGCATTAATGTGGCAACTCCTTGTTCCAGGTAAGTCTCAGAAAAGTGCCAGGTTTCTTCTTTTTTTTTTTTTGTCTTTTGTCTGAGGCCCCGTGGTGCAGCTACAGAAGTAGATACAAAGGAGTCTGCAGCCTTAAACTTGGCGTTCAGCTCGACTTGTTTGTTGTCTTTCGTCGGGCTAATAGTGATCCAGGGGAAGTTGAGGAAGAAAATAAAACTTTTGAGGATAAACAAACAGAGAGATCCTCTAATTTACAGGGAGCTTGTTGTCAATCACTGCTCTTGGTTACTCGAGTTATGATAAAGGTTTTAATTCAAACGTCAGTGTCGATGCATTTCTAACATGTATGTGGGAGGATGAGGAGCGTCTGATTCATTTCTCATGCAGAAAGTAGGATGCTCCACTCTCGGAGGTTTAACTGTAGATCTTTGTGAATTATTTATGCACACTGAGTTTCATCCTCACTATCAAGACAACAATATTCACAACACTGTCAGAATATCTAATTTCATCTTATGAGTCAGAGGTTTTACCTTTCAGCGAGAAAAAATATTCTTCATCAGATGGAAGTGATTATTTTCCAATCACTGTGAAATGTCTCAGAAACTGTTTGACATGGAGTCAAGACGCTCTTGAACATTTTCAAAAACCGGAATAAATCAAATTCAACACTCTCAAACTTGAGCTTTCTTTGCAGCTGGATTTGCTACATGACAACTGTTAGCATGCTAAAGTGTTACTGTGGTGTTAGACAAGTCTTTTTAACATTTGTTTTGGGAACCAAGATCTGATGGTCAAGCCTTCTTTTAGGAAGCAGGTTAGCACAAACTTTTTAGCCTTGACCCCTAAAACAGCATTGCCGGTCACCAGCTGGGTAAACTCAAACAAGCCGATTTAAAACTAGACAAAAAAAATCACAAAACCTCAAAT
The DNA here is from genome assembly GCA_008086565.1 of Thalassoma bifasciatum. Classification (NCBI taxonomy): domain Eukaryota; kingdom Metazoa; phylum Chordata; class Actinopteri; order Labriformes; family Labridae; genus Thalassoma; species Thalassoma bifasciatum. The sequence goes on from RPOG01000324.1 coordinate 444,490, forward strand.
TTAAGCCCTATATTTGATATGTTTTTACAGCAATGGATAAAATATGGTGATAAGTAGTTCACCAACTTCTCATTATATGTATTTCAAGGTTTGTTCATAATAATAAGAGAAACAGTAAACTGAGTCAAAATGTTGGGTGGGGTTGGTGAGCCCTTACTAGATGCTACTTGTCCTAAGCATTTCATTCCTCATGATTAGCATGGAGTTTTCACAATAAACATCCACTTTCATTCATTTTTTCTTTAATAGTGTCTAAAGTATGTGATTTTTTTATGTTTGCTTCAGAGAGCTGTTAAGTCTTTTCTGAGATTTTTTTTTGTTTCCATCTTAATGTGCTGCGTTCAGGACACAAAGATGCTAGCTTGTTAGCTTTCTTTGGCTTTCTACATTGAAAAAAGCACACATTGCCTCTGCAGTCCTATCGTATACTTGCCGTTTAGTCTGTTTTATGAATTTTAGTTTGTTTTTGATTTTTTTTAGAGGTAATCTATATGTAACAGAAGTTTTTTTTATTTATTTATTTTTTAATGTGTGCAAAATTTGCAATGCATGTTTTGGCTAGCTTGCTAACAAGGAAAATAGTCATTATGGGTTCTCTTTGTATCCTAAAGACCTCTATTTTTGCCAAGTGGATGATTACTGTTGTTGTAACTGATTGTTAAAAATGTTTTCATACTTTTTCTTTCCTTTTTTTTGGTGTGTGTGTGGGGGGGGGGG